>JASXTE010000011.1:8007500-8462500 GCA_030280995.1 Hemileia vastatrix
TTCATCATTTTAGAGTATGCCTTCTCTTGACATTCCTCTCTACATTCCAACTGTTGCATCCTGGCACAGAGCAAATCTTCTGTTGTTTGCACGTCATCCCAATCAATTCCAAGATAAGAGACAGCTTCCAAGTCCACTGGTAGAACGGCTTTCTGACCAAACATTAACTCATAAGGAGAATAGCCAGTTGTCCTCTTCACAGTGACCCTATCAGCAAATAAAACCAAGGGTAAATAATGCCTCCACTTTTCGGCACTATCTCCTCACACCTTCACCAAAGCATTCTTGATAACTTGATGGCCTCTTTCAACCATGCCTTCAGCTTCAGGATAATACGGTGTAGCCACTCTAACCCTAGAACCCACACTAGCCACAGCTTCTTTGAATTCGGCACCAAACTCAGGCCTGCCATCAACAGTCACCAACTTCATCAACCCATACCTATAAATCCACTCCTTCTTCAAAAACTCTGCCACATTCTTGGCAGTGAAATTAACCAGAGGCACTGCCTCAACCCAACCAGACAAATCATCCCTAGCAACAATCAAGTATTTATACCTGCCCTTTTTAATATGGACAGCATCCAGACTGACCCTTCCAAAAACAGTTGATTCACCAGTAGCACGGCCCATCTCTTTAGGTTTCAAGTGACTTCTTCTTTGACATTCTTCACAAGATTGAACACAACCCTGCACAGCCAACTTCATACCCGGCCACCAAAATCTGTCTTCTACTCTTCTATAAGTCTCCCCAAAGCCTCTATGACCAAGGTCTTCATGCAAAGACTTCAAAACCAATTCTTGACCCTTCTTCTGAGTCACCACCACTTGAGGATTAGGATGTCTCCTTCTCATCAAGCGCCTTCCTGACACATAAAATCCAGGACTCTTCTTCCTGATTGCCAACCAAGTATCATCATCACAAATATCTGGCCTCTCCAAGGTCAACAGATATTCCACCAAAATAAAATAAAACCCAGATTGACCCCAGGTCTCATCTTCAAAATCCAACAAAACAACATCCAAGGGAACAACTCTGTCATCAAAATCACCAGTGTGAACATGAGCCAATTGAGCAGCCCAACCAGGACACCAATCCTTAAATTTTGGCACGTCCTTCTCTTTCCACTGAACCTTGTGAGAATCCAGTTCACTAACAAAAACACCCTTTTCCAATTTTGAGCTGTCCCAAACAACAACTCCATCTTCATCAACAAAAACATCCTGATCACCAGAATCAAGATCAGATCCAGCCAGTTTAACCTCTTGGGGGAGGTCAGAACAATCATCCAGTTTAACCTCATGGGGGAGGAAAGAAAAATCCTCAGCACCCTTTGTGCTGGCCCTAATCACTAGAACATCTTCGTCAAACTCTTCAGAATCAGAATCCTCATCCGTAGGTGGCCTCCTTGATAACCCATCAGGCATAGTAAAAGTTTTACCTGGTTTGTGTACCAGGTCAAAAGAAAAATGTTGAATAAATGCCACCCACCTAGTCATTGGAGCATTTGGAAGACTGGGTGTATTGATCATCTGAACCAAAGATTTTGCATCCACCTGCCGCTCAAAATGCTGCCCCCACAAAACCGTCTGTAGCTTCTTTAAAATTTTAGCTACGCCACACAATTCCAACTTAGGTTGAGAATACCTAGATTCCACCTCATTAAACACCACAGACTCATACCTTACTGGCCTGACCCTCCCAGTCTTATCCTCCTGAGACAACACAGCACCAGCAGCAATATAACTTGAGTCCACTGCCAGATAAGTCTTTCCAGCACCAACACCATAATCCAACTTGTGAAGAATTATATCTTCACCAACAACCTTTTTCAGCTTCTGAAAAGCCTCTTCACACTCTTCCCTCCATTCCCAATCTGCATCTTTTCTGGTCAACCTTCTTAAAGGTGAAGCCAACAAAGAAAAATCCTCAATTAAAATCCTGACATATACACATACACCCGAAAATCCCCTGACTTCAGTAGTATTTTTAGGCCTTGGCCATGCCTGAATTTTATTAATCTTCTTCTTCGCCATAATCCTTACCTCTTTACACACCACATGACCCAGAATTTCCAAAGCAGGAACACAACAACAGAATTTTGACCCTGAAATGGTCAAACCAGCCTCTTCAATCCGGAACAACACTCTCTCTAGAGTTATTGCATATTCCCACACAAACCTCCTTATGCCAGGGTTCTCCGCTAACACCTCATTACCATAATAAGTGGATGGTCTTTTAATTCCACCATCATCAATAAAAATACCAGCATGAGTAGGAACCTCATCCTGCAAAATCCAAGCCATCTGTGCTTGATAAACTGCCACTGAATTAGTTGCTCCTTGAGGCAACCTAGTGAGCTGAAATCTTCCCAAAGGAGTCTCAAAAGTTGTGAGAGGCCTTGAATCCGTATGTAGTTCCCTCTCATCATAACCACCCATAATATCACCCAAACCATAACACACCCTTCCAGCAAAAGCTTCAACAAAATCCTCTGCACTTGGCGGCATACCAGCGTCCTTGATAGTGACTCTATTCAAGGCTCTAAGATCATGAACCACCCTCAACTTTCCATTCTGCTTCTTTACACAGAACGCTGGACTTGAGTAACTGGATGTTGATTGCTCATATAACCCAGTCCTGACTCTTTCCCTAATAATCTCCACAAAATCCTCTCTGATAGCTGCTGGAATCGGAATAGGTTTGATTTGCCAAGGTTCATGACAAACAACAGGAATCAAGTAAGGTTCCCCATAAGAGTGCTTCAGAACACCCCTTTCCTCCTCAACAAATGCCACCGCTTTTTCCCTTAGCACAATAACGTGCAACAACAACTTCTTTTCTTCCTCAGACAACCACCCATCAGGACCAAAATTAACAACTTTCAATATTTCCACAGTCACCCTAGCTGTCTCTACAAATTCTGGAGGATTCTTCGCCAAAGGAGTACAGTACGGATCTCTTGACAAAGGAGGTCTCTTCAAAGGCGGATTCAAACCCACAGGCATAGGCTCATTGACAGGCCTAATCTTCTGCGCTACCTTCTTATACTTTGCCGCTCCACCTTCAACTTGAGGGATCTTCAGGAATTCTTCACCACCAGACCTGGAACAAAAACCAAGGGTTTCCCCATTGCTCACATGTGTGGCCAAGGTAATGTTTTTGACAGGTGTAGAAGAAACCCTAGCGGTGCACAATTGGGAGGACTTACTTTTAGACCCCAATCTCACCACTCCAAAACTTTTCCGCAATTACACATCTTCATCCTCACTTCCAACTTCCAAATCTTCAAATCTTGATTCCTCTTCTGAATCACATCTTCTAAAATTGTGCAGTTTATCCTCATGCTGGAGGCCCAAAAATCGATCTTGATGATCTTCTCTCTTCAAAATTTTCTGCAGTTTAACCTCATGCTGAAGGCCCAAAAATAGATCTTGATGATCTTCACAAAAATATTTTGCATCTTCTTTCTTCATTATCTTCAGATTTTTTTCTTGATTTTCATGAATTATCTTGAAATTTTTATCTTCTTTTCTTGAGTTTTCTTCTGACCTACAAAAATAACCAGGGGTTTCCCCAATGCTCACAGGTGTGGCCCAGGTAATGTTTTTGAAAGGTGTAGAAGAAACCCTAGCGGTGCACAATTGGGAGGACTTACTTTTAGACCCCAATCTCACCGCCCCAAAACTTTTCCGCATATCTTTCAATAAAGATATATAACCAATCTTCTTCTTTAAACTTGAATTAAAAATAATTAAGAATCTTGAGAGAGAACAGAGACTTGATAAAAAACTTAATGAATACTTTCAGAGAAGAAAACATTAAAAAGAGAAAGTTGAAAATCCACTTGGTATATCTCCAAGGGAGCTGACCTACTACAACATGGGATTTCCCCATCTCGGGGAGAGGTTGTAGCACTAGGGTGATCAGCCCTCATTACTTTAAAAAAGACAGACTCTCAATAGAGCCTGAGCCGCACTCCAAAAAACCAGAGGCAGCACCCACTTCCTTCCTTCTCCTGCAGCAGTCCATGCACTGGCACATTGAAGATAAACCAGGCCTAGTCTCCCAACCATTCTCTCCAGGGGATGATAACCTCATGTGAAGCCTCCTTTCGTCTTCACCAGTCAACTCCAAACTGATTCCCAAATCAAATTGATAACCAATTCTTGCCTGAAAATCCATCAAGAATGGCCCGCCCAAAACTACTTTTACATTACCTTTAGCAATGTAAAAATGAACCTTCCCTGAGGCTCCTCCAACATCTAACTTCACAAACTCTGAATTTCCGACAAATTCAGTGACATGGCCACCGATCCCTCTCAAATTCCCACCAATACCAGTTTTGATGGGGAGGCCTATATGAGTTGCCTCAAACAAAGAAATCAGGTTTATCTGAGAACCTGAATCCACCAATGCCCTTGCCTCCCTGCCATTCAGAGTGACATTGACATATCCCAGAGGAGCAGAAAAATGAGTTTCCAACCCCTCACCAAACTTTTCAGCAGAATCACAAATGTATTCTACCTCACCAGAAGAAACCCTTCTACTGGTCAACAACTTCTTCTGCCTATCAGCCACCCCTGGACTGATAGCATACAATTCCCCATAAGATAGGGAAACCTGACCCTGATTCATCCTTTCCAGGACAGAGTCCATAACATTAACTTGACCAGACACTACTGGCCCCTCAAAGTGAGCTCTTTGCTTCACCACCTTGGTCCTAGAAGATTCTTGAGGACCAGCACCACCAACAGATTTACCATTAACAGGAACAAAACCAGATCCCTCACCAGAACCTCTGACTCCAACAGGCTTTGGCAATGAAGCCAAAGGGACATCCTCCTCAGAGTCAGAATCCACCTCCATTGGCATTGGCTCACCATTCAGGTCCAATGCACCAAAACTAGGGGGGCCCATGTCAGCCATACCCTTCTGCATCTTGTACAGCTCCTCTTTGCTGTACCTCTTCCTAGCTGCACTCAGCTTAGGATCACCCTTTGAAGCATTTGGCTTTGGTTGGGGCTGAGAACTGCTCTTAGGCCTACCCACCTTTCCTGCTTCCACATCATAAACACCAGCCAAGCATTCACCACTTGACTGTCCATCACAAGAATACAACTCCAAACCACCAAAAGAAGTAGAAAAAGAGACCTTATTGACCTCCTTCCCCTTTCCCATGATGTCCTCATCTACCTTAACAGAAGACTTCCCCTGATCAGGAATCTCCTCAAACCTTGGCCTCCTTTGATTGAGACCACCTCTTCTCCTGACCAAATCAACAGGAGCCTGCCCCTCACTGGGCTTCACAAAAGAACCATCAGGGAACTTAATAACCCTGCCATCAAACTCCACTTTTCCTTCAGACACATCCCTGTTCAATGCCCAACAATCATTGGACCTGTGCCCTCTCCAACTACAATAAAAGCAAACCCAAGGATCACTCCTACCAGCCCTTCTTTCAAACTCTCTTGACTGAGAAGGTGCCTTATTAACCTTCTTGGCCTCCTGAACAAAAATGTGCAGCTGTTTTGTCAGATCAGCCAGCTGCTCCACCATTGGGTCCCTCTCCTGTTTGGGAACCTGCACCAAATTTTTCTCCTCCTTCTTCTCCCTAACTTCCTCTTCAGCCAAAGCCTCACTGACTTTGCTGACATACTTGGCACACCCCTCCTGATAGGTGTCCACAGCCAATAACTTCAAATGGGCCTCAACAGCCTCCTTCACCTTATCCAAGGCAGGCAACTTCTGATCCCCATTAGAAAGAGTTTTCATCAATTCCTTTCTTGACAACTCCTTCAACACATCCATCCTGACATCTCTAGCCAGGGCAGACCAAAAAACATCTTTGGCAGCATTTTCATGTGCCAGCTCCTCCACTTCCACCAAGTATTCCACCACAGGATCAAACTGTAGCAGAAACTTCCTGTAACTATGTAAGTTACCAACACCACCATAAGATTGCCATTCACTGACAACCTTGTTCAAGTCCACCATAGTGAACCTGACACCCCATCTATCCACCATTTCCCTACACAACAATTTCCAATCCCTCTTCTTGTAGCCAGACATGGCCACAATCTCCTTCTCCACTGACCTATCACCAATGAAGAAGATAATCTACTTCACCATGTCCAGGTAGGAAGCACCATCCACTCCAGCAGCAGTTTCATACTTCTCTAGAAACCACTTGACATCCTCCCCATTAAACTTGGTACCATCCCAAGTTTTAATCCTCACACACTCCCTAAACATCACAGAAGGAGGACCATTCCCCCCACTGACAGTCACCACAGGAATAGTAGAACCAGAAGCCATTCCTCCTGACCAAAACACCAAAAAGAGCCAACCAAAGAAAACAGAGATTCCAAAGAACTAGCAAGTTCTACCCCACGTTGGGCGCCAGAAATGTAGACAATCCTATAGTACTAGCTATAGGCCTTGACCAAGGGAGTTGGAGAAAAACCAGAGAGAAAATCCCCTGTCCCTTTAGAAAAATAGAGTGAGATTTACTTGCTAAAGTAAGTTGGTTCCTGTTTTGCTAAAGACCCCTTTTAAACACACTTAACTGCTTGATGAGCCAAGAAAGTAGTCCCCAGATAGACTACCAGACCAAAGAACTGAAATGTAGAACAAAGTCCACACCAGAGACAGCAAAGATACTTGATGTAGGCTGCAAATCCACACCAGAGACAGCAATAATACTTGCTATAGCTTGCAAGACTATAACAGAGAAAACAGTTGCCAAAGTTAAGTTAAATGAAGAACTCACTTGCAACAAACACAGCCAATTGTGGCCAGAAAACAGTGAAAACTGAGTGAGGAACAATGAGATCACCTCCGGATGGTTTTATGATGATTAAGGTTGCCCCAAACTGTCTTATTCACTATTTCCACACAGACCACTAACTAAGAGCCCATGCACACCCACCAATCTGGCGCCTGTACCTGCCAAATTGCATAAAAAACCCTCCTGGAGCGCTCCCCAACCTCCTAAAACAGAGGGGGGAGGGCCGCCCGACGTCGGAGATGCCGCCTGAAGCGGCCTGGCTTCCCTGAAGCCAGAAAACCAATAAAAACCACTAATCTACTTTGAAAAATTAGCTACAACTACTAAAACCTTTAAAACACGGAATTTCACTATAACAACATTGAGACATGAAATATAGAGAAAAATTAGCTCTATCTAATGGTACTAAGCACTTAACCCTAAGACTTAAGGTTAGCCCATAAAACACGAAAAACAAAATTAAACAGCAATCTTTTATAAATGAAAAATGAGGAAATGACCCCTTAAAACTCAGAATATGAAAAATGTCTTCAAGACATAAAATATAGAGAAAAACCAGGGCTATCCAATGATAGTACCCACATACCCGCAGACCCAATATCCACAGAATAAAACCAGAAAAATACCAAATTCCTTAACAGATGTCAATTAAGACATGCACAAACAGCGCCAAATCACACAACAAAGGCCCCTGCCAATGTTGGAAGACCACACCGCTATTAGAGAGGATTTTGTAGAGATTGTTAGGGAAAGAGTCAGGACTGGGTTATATGAACAATCAACATCCAGTTACTCAAGTCCGGTGTTCTGTGTAAAGAAGCAGAATGGAAAGTTGATGGTGGTTCATGATCTTAGAGCCTTGAACAGAGTCACTATCAAGGACGCTGGTATGCCACCAAGTGCAGAGGATTTTGTTGCAGCTTTTTCTGGAAGGATGTGTTATGGTTTGGGTGATATTATGGGTGGTTATGATGAGAGGGAACTCCATACGGATTCAAGGCCTCTCACAACTTTTGAGACTCCTTTGGGAAGATTTCAGCTCACTAGGTTGCCTCAAGGAGCAACTAATTCAGTGGAAGTTTATCAAGCACAGATGGCTTGGATTTTGCAGGATGAGGTTCCTACTCACACCGCACAATACGGGGGGTGGACTTGTTAGCAAGTCCGCAACCTTGGACTCAAATTCACCACAGATTGAACACACATTGAGCTATTGATAAAGGAACCATACAATCAGGGATGAACACCACTCAGCAGAACAGTTTTAGGTGGGTCTTCAAGTAGAGTTCAGTATGAGTATATTATGAGTTCAGTCTGAGTTCCATCTGAGTTCTGTCTGAGTTCAGATTGGGGACTTGCTAGCAAGTCCACCCCCTATATTGCGTAGTGTCATGCTGGTATTTTTTTTGATGATGGTGGAATTAAAGGACCATCCACTTATTATGGTAATGAGGTGTTAGCCGAGAACCCTGGCATAAGGAGGTTTGTGTGGGAATATGCAATAACTCTAGAGAGAGTGTTGTTCCTGATTGAAGAGGCTGGTTTGACCATTTCAGGGTCAAAATTCTGTTGTTGTGTTCCTGCTTTGGAAATTCTGGGTCATGTGGTGTGTAAAGAGGTAAGGATTATGGCGAAGAAGAAGATTAATAAAATTCAGGCATGGCCAAGGCCTAAAAATACTACTGAAGTCAGGGGATTTTTGGGTGTATGTGTATATGTCAGGATTTTAATTAAGGATTTTTCTTTGTTGGCTTCACCTTTAAGAAGGTTGACCAGAGAAGATGCAGATTGGGAATGGAGGGAAGAGTGTGAAGAGGCTTTTCAGAAGCTGAAAAAGGTTGTTGGTGAAGATATAATTCTTCACAAGTTGGATTATGGTGTTGGTGCTGGAAAGACTTATCTGGCAGTGGACTCAAGTTATATTGCTGCTGGTGCTGTGTTGTCTCAGGAGGATAAGACTGGGAGGGTCAGGCCAGTAAGGTATGAGTCTGTGGTGTTTAATGAGGTGGAATCTAGGTATTCTCAACCTAAGTTGGAGTTGTGTGGCGTAGCTAAAATTCTAAAGAAGCTACAGACGGTTCTGTGGGGGCAGCATTTTGAGCTGCAGGTGGATGCAAAATCTTTGGTTCAGATTATCAATACACCTAGTCTTCCAAATGCTCCAATGACTAATTGGGTGGAATTTATTCAACCTTTTTCTTTTGACCTGGTACACAAACCAGGTAAAACTTTTACTATGCCTGATGGATTATCAATGAGGCCACCTACAGATGAGGATTCTGATTCTGAAGAGTTTGACGAAGATGTTCCAATGGTTAGGGCCAGCACAAAGTGTGCTGAGGATTTTTCTCTCCTCCCCCATGAGGCTAAACTGGATGATTGTTCTGACCTCCCCCAAGAGGCTAAACTGGCTGGATCTGATCTTGATTCTGGTGATCAGGATGTTTTTGTTGATGAAGATGGAGTTGTTGTTTGGGACAGCTCAAAATTGGAAAAGGGTTTTTTTGTTAGTGAACTGGATTCTCACAAGGTTCAGTGGAAAGAGAAGGACGTGCCAAAATTTAAGGATTGGTGTCCTGGTTGGGCTGCTCAATTGGCTCATGTTCACACTGGTGATTTTGATGACAGAGTTGTACCCTTGGATGTTGTTCTGTTGGATTTTGAAGATGAGACCTGGGGTCAGTCTGGGTTTTATTTTAGTTTGGTGGAATATCTGTTGACCTTAGAGAGGCCAGATATTTGTGATGATGATACTTGGTTGGAAATCAAGAAGAAGAGTCCTGGATTTTATGTGTCAGGAAGGTGGTTGATGAGGAGGAGACATCCAAATCCTCAAGTGGTAGTGACTCAGAAGAAGGGTCAAGAATTGGTTTTGAAGTCTTTGCATGAAGACCTTGGTCATAGAGGCTTTGGGGAGACTTATAGAAGAGTAGCAGACAGATTTTGGTGGCCAGGTATGAAGTTGGCTGTGCAGGGTTGGGTTAAATCTTGTGAAGAATGTCAAAGAAGAAGTCACTTGAAACCAAAAGAGGTGGGCTGTGCTACTGGTGAATCAACTGTTTTTGGAAGGGTCAGTCTGGATGCTGTCCATATTAAAGAGGGAAGGTATAAATACTTGATTGTTTCTAGGGATGATTTGTCTGGTTGGGTTGAGGCAGTGCCTCTGGTTAATTTGACTGCCAAGAATGTGGCAGAGTTCTTGAAGAAGGAGTGGACTTATAGGTATGGGTTGATGAAATTGGTGACTGTTGATGGCAGGCCAGAGTTTGGTGCCGAATTTAAAGAAGCTGTGGCTAGTGTTGGTTCTAAAGTTAGAGTGGCTACACTGTATTATCCTGAAGCTGAAGGCATGGTTGAAAGAGGCCATCAAGTTATCAAGAATGCTTTGGTGAAGATGTGTGGAGATAGTGCTGAAAAGTGGAGGCATTAATTACCCTTGGTGTTATTTTCTGATAGGGTCACTGTGAAGAAGACAACTGGCTATTCTCCTTATGAGTTAATTTTTGTTCAGAAAGCAGTTCTACCAGTGGACTTGGAAGCTGTCTCTTATCTTGGAATTGATTGGGATGACGTGCACTCAACAGAAGATTTGCTCTGTGACAGGATACAACAGTTGGAATGTGGAGAGGAATGTCAAGAGAAGGCATACTCTAGAATGATGAAGATTAGGAATCAATCAGTTAGGTACTGGGACAAGAAGTTGGCTCATAGACTCAGGAATCCCTTGAAACCTGGTTGCTTGTTTTTGGTGTATAATAGAAGTTTGGAGAGTAAGTGGGGGAAAATGTTTGCTGAAAGATGTAATGAACCTTACAGAGTCAGATCTCAGGCATCTGGAGGTTCTTATGTTTTGGAAGAGTTGGATGGTGCAGTCTTGAAAAAGAGGGTGGCTGCAGACCAAGTGAAGAAGTTTTATCCCAGAGGCACTAGGCATGAAGAAGATTAACTCCGCAATGAGGATAAACTACGGATCATTCTTTAATTTTGGTTTTTTTTGTGGTGATGCTATGCATCTGTTTGTTGGAAACTTTTGTTAGAGGGTACCCATGGGTGGGGCTTCTAGATTTGATCTTGGCAAGTGTAGGGGTGACTGATGGGCTGGCTGCTCTATCAACAGTTACCCCAGATTGTCTGTTTCCAACCCTTTTTCTTAATTTGGTTGAACCCTAGTATTGGTTTATTTTCACAGGTTTTAGTCCTCTATGACTTTAAACTGGAATTTCCTCTGGTTTTCATGTGCTGGACTCTTCACTGTTTATTGGTTGTGGTTTTTTTTGTGTTGGATGTTGTGTTTTTGTTAGAAGGTACCCAGGGGGGCTTATAGATTTTATTTTGGCAAGTGTGGGGGTAACTGATGAGCTGGCTGCTCTGTAGAACAGTTACCCCAGAATGTCTGTCTCAAGTCTTTTGTTTTTCCTAGTTGAATTCTAGTTCTGTTGTTTATTATTCAGGTTTCAAGTCCTCTATGACTTTAAACTGGTTTGGGACTGGCTTCTTTATCTTTGGTTCTTTCAGATTGGTGGTGGATCACTGGTGGTCTCCCATCATTTTTACTTATTGGAGGGAGCCCACCCAGTGATCATTTCTATGGATCGGACTTTCTCTTATTGAACCATCTATGGAGCTGGACTGTCTTTGATTTTGCAGATATGTTTTTTCTAGATAGCAGTTTTAGATTATTTTCTTTTTTCTTTTTTTTTTCTTTTAATTTTTTATGGGGGTTGTTTAAAATTATAAAATCAAAAATATAGGGTGTTACCACATCAGGGTCACCTGGATGTGGGCAAGCATTGGTGGGGAAAGGCTCATAAATTGGCCGGGCAATGCTATTTTATTTTTATTTATTATTTATTTCATGTGTTTCTGTGTTTCATTATTTTTTATTATTTTCTGAATTTCTAAATTTTTTGAATTTTGTTTTCTGTTAACCATTTAAAAGAATTAATTGTGTATCCACATCAAGGTGCACTTGGATGTGGGTAAGGTATCAGGGGATCAGCTCATCAATTGGCTGGGGGATACCATTTGAATTTTTTTTTATATTTTATTTTATTCATTTATGTTATTTCATTTCATTTTAATTATTAATTTTTTATTTTAGTATATTAGTAAAAATAAAATAAAATAAAATAAAATAAATAAAAAATAAAAAAAATAAAAATAAAAATAAAAAAAAATTCTGAAATTATTTTTATTAATTTTTTTATATTATTATTATTATTCTAATCTTTTTTCAGGAGCTCATTGTCTGGATGATGAAGCTTCTGGAGGCTGGTCCGGATTGTGATGACATTTTTGTTTTTTGTTGGGATTTTGGGAAGCACTGTGTTCTTTGAAGTGCATCCTGCTGGAGAGATGATTAGGATTGTAATGGTCAGGAATTGGATTAGAGGGAAGTTCAGAGGAGGAAGAAGAAGAGGCAGGAATGGAGTGCTGGAGGGTGTGTTTAATGATCCTAGACATTTTCCAGTGGTCGTCCAGTAGGCGCTTTCTCAGGGATTTTTCAAAGTCATTCAAGGGTCCATGAAGGGCAAAGGCTTTTAGCATATTGGAACACATGGTGCTTAGGTGTTTCTTCATGTCTCCATAATCCAGGGTCAAAGAAGTTTCAAGAGTTTGGCCAACTCCAATAATAGATTCAGGAGGAGGCGTACCAACTAGACAAGAAGAATTGGATCAGTAATTATTTTTGTTGAAGAAATGGAATAATTAATTTGGTACTTACAGATTGGAAGCTCATCAAATCTGTAAGCAGCTGGGATTTGGATCTCTGACGATTTTGTTATGGTAATAGTGGGTGGATCAACTAGGGAAAGATATGGATTCTCATGGTCTTCCTCTGAAGGATCCTGAGAAGGTGAACTGGGATGATGAGGTTCCTGGGGCCTAGTTGGAGCAGTGAGATTGTGGTTGTTGTTGTTTTTGTTATTTCTGTTGGATTCAGCTGGAGGAGGTGCTGGTGATGGAGTACCAGGGTTGTTAAAGGATGGAGCAGGAGAGGGGGATTTGGAAGCAGACTGCTCTTTTCTGGATGGAGAATTTGAAGAGATGGAACTGTCAGAAGAGTAGTTGGCTGACAGAGGAGAGGTTTAGTTTCTTTGTCTTAGTTGGGGACGAAGTTGTTGTTGTGGAGCAGTGTGTGGTGTTCTGGTTTCTTTTTGGGGCTCTCTGGTAGGTCTCTTGGAAATCTGGGAAATTTTGGTGCTTTTGGACTTTGGAAGGGTAGATTGCATTGCTCTGGGAGCAGTAGGAGGTAGTTGGGTTGAGTTGTTGTTGTTGTCTGGATGAATTTGGCTGTTTTCTGGCCGTTTTTGGAGGTTTTGGCCCTGATTTTCACTGTTTGGTGAGGCGGGCGGGCTGCCCGACGTGGGCCGGGCCGCCTGGACGCAGTCTAGAATCCTGGGAGTTGATCTTGAAGCTTTTGGAGCTAATTTAGCGGAGATAAAAGCAGTTTCTTGGGAAGCTAAGGCTGGTCTTTTGGGAAGAGTGCGGTAAACTGAGCTTCTGGATCTTCTGGAAGGAGCAGAGGATAGAGAGGAAGAGGAAGGACCAAGCTCTGGGGATCTGGTAGGGGATCTGGAGATGTATTTGTGAGAAGGAGAAGGCGGAGGAATAGGGTAGTTGGCGTCTCTGTCACATCTCTTCTTTTTGGAATAGCAAGAGTCACAAGTCCTGTTGTAGAATTTGGATTCAGGATTTGGAAGAGTGAATGTGCAAGGTCTGTACATGTGGATGCACTGTTTGCAGGCATAGTCCTTGGGAGCAGTGAAGCAAGGTAGAGTAGAAGGGTTAACATCAGGAGATCAAGCCATGATCTGTGGTGAGAAAAGATGATGAAAAGGGATAGGAGGAGATTTTTTGTCAGTGATGGGTAGATGATGAAGTGAAGGGGAAAGCTCAGCAGGTTGGCTGTAGAGGTGTGCTGCATGAATTGGCTGCGTCCATTTTATGTAAAATTCTGCAGTCCATCAAGACTCTAACCTGAAAAATCTATTGTATCAAGGTAGTCCATCAAGACTCTAAACTGAAAAATCTATGGTATCAAGGCAGTCCATCAAGACTTTAAACTGAAATCTGGTTTCTGTTAGTCCTCCAAGACTTTAAACTGGCTGCTTTCAATATTTTATCAAGACTAGTCTGTCAAGACTTTAAACTGAACACTGTGTTAGTCCCCCAAGACTTTAAACTGAGAGTTGTAAGTCCCCCAAGACTATAAACTGAGGGAAAAGTTTTTGTTGTTGGAGTTGGTTTTGAAAGATTGGTGGAGGGTATCCACAGGGGGAGCCTCCAAATTTAGCAAAGGCAAGTTTGGGGGTAATTGATGGGCTGGCTGCTCTATTCACAATTACCCCAAAATGTTAGTTTTTTCTCTGTGTCTTAATGTGGTTGATCTCTGGTTCTGAGTTTATGATTTAGGTTTTTGAGTCCCCCAAGACTTTAAACTGAGGGTTTTTGAGTCCCCCATGACTATAAAATGAGGATGGTCCCCCAAGACTTTAAACTGAGGGTTGTTTGTGGTTACATCCTATAGAGGGTGTGGTCAATTTTTCTTTTCTGAATCAGACTCAAGTACTAGTGGAATTACACAGGGAATCAAGAGATGAAATGAAGTGTTCAGAATTAGCCTTGAACTGGTGAATGAGGTGTCTTCTGTTCTCAATGTCCTGTGGATCTCTAGCAGGAGTGGATTGGAAGTAGTGAAGCAGAAGTTGTTTCTGTTGAGATGTGTGTTGTTGGAACCTGGCCTTAATTGTGGGCAAGTGGTTTGGTGTTGGTGGTGCAATGGATCCTACATTGTCATCATCACTGTCAGAAGATGGAGGAACTGAGAAGTTATCAGTTTTAAAGTTGAAGGAAGAAATGAATGTTCTTTACCATCAGATGGACCAGGGATGGGGGAACTAGTTGCTTTATGGGTTGTGGCACTCTTCTGGGAAGGGTGGAGCTTTTTGATTAATCTGGGTATCAGGATGGATGGCCTAGATCTTTTGGTGCTGGCAGAAGAAGGACCAGGTTGAGGTGGAGGTGAATCTGTTGTGGAAGAAAGTGGACCAGGTCTGTGGCAGGTCTTCTTTCTGGATTTGAAGACATCGCAGGATGTTCTGTATGGATGGACAGGTGGTGTCATGGTGCAGATTAAATTATTGTCGATGCAGTATTGGCAGGGGCCCATTTCAGAGGCAGATTTGGGAAGAAGGTTAAACATGGTGGTTGGATGAAGAAAGAATGTGGAAATTCTCAATTTGAGGGAGGATGTGGTCTTCCAACATTGGCAGGGGCCTTTGTTGTGTGATTTGGCGCTGTTTGTGCATGTCTTAATTGACATCTGTTAAGGAATAGGGTATTTTTCTGGTTTTATTCCATGGATATTGGGTCTGCGGGTATGTGGTTACTATCATTGGATAGCCCTGGTTTTTCTCTATATTTTATGTCTTGAGACATTTTTCATATTCAGAGTTTTAAGGGGTCATTTCCTCATTTTTCATTTATAAAAGATTGCTGTTTAATTTTGTTTTTCGTGTTTTACGGGCTAACCTTAAGCCTTAGGGTTAAGTGCTTAGTACCATTGGATAGAGCTAATTTTTCTCTATATTTCATGTCTCAATGTTGTTATAGTGAAATTCCGTGTTTTAAAGGTTTTAGTAGTTGTAGCTAATTTTTCTAAGTAGATTAGTGGTTTTTATTGGTTTTCTGGCTTCAGGGAGGCCAGGCCGCTTCAGGCAGCCGGCCCACCTCTGTTTTAGGAGGTTGGGGAGCGCTCCAGGAGGGTTTTTTATGCAATTTGGCAGGTACAGGCACCAGATTGGTGGGTGCGCATGGGCTCTTAGTTAGTGGTCTATGTGTACATAGTGAATAAGACAGTTTGGGGCAACCTTAATTATCATACAACCATCCAGAGGTGATCTCATTGTTCCTCACTCAGTTTTCACTGTTTTCTGGCCACAATTGGCTGTGTTTGTTGCAAGTGAGTTCTTCATTTAACTTAACTTTGGCAACTGTTTTCTCTGTTATAGTCTTGCAAGCTATAGCAAGTATTATTGCTGTCTCTGGTGTGGATTTGCAGCCTACATCAAGTATCTTTGCTGTCTCTGGTGTGGACTTTGTTCTACATTTCAGTTCTTTGGTCTGGTAGTCTATATGGTGACTACTTTCTTGGCTCATAAAGCAGTCAAGTGTGTTGAAAAGGAGCTTTAGCAAAACAGGAACCAACTTACTTTAGCAAGTAAATCTCACTCTATTTTTCTAAAGGGACAGGGGATTTTCTCTCTGGGTTTTCTCCAACTCCCTTGGTCAAGGCCTATAGCTAGTACTATAGGATTGTCTACAGCGCAAAAGGTTTCTGGATAAGCACCAAAAAAATGTTTCAAAAATGGTCCAAAAAATTTCCAAAACAACTTAAAAACACTTTAGAATGCTTTTGCAATGTTTCTGAGAATTTCTGAATTTATTTGGTGAAAAAATAGACCTAAAATATCCCAAAAACACCTGTAATTCACTTTGAAATGCTTGGAAAATGTTTCTGGAAGGTTTTAACAAAATAAAATACTAAAAACAGGCCAAAAAAACCTCATAGTAGGTGGAAATTGCTCAGAAGACTTTTCCAAATTTTTTCTGAATGATTCCAAAGCAATTTAGCCAAGAAAAAGGCCAAAAAAGTGAAAATGCCTAAAAATGACCAAAAAACACCAAAAAGTCAATAAATCAAGAATAAAAATGATAGAGAACAAGAAAAAAGGGGATAAGGGAAATAAGAAAAGATAAATCAGAAATCAAAACAGAAAAGATGATAAAAAAAAGAAACAAAAAAAGAGATAAGAAAAAAGACATTTCAATTAGCATTTAAATTTTTAAAAATGAGAATGTGACTTACTTTGTGTCAAGGGGTCCTTTTGGATCTAGAAGTTTATTCGAGGTTTATACGAGGAAATTGGGGGATTTAATGAACTCTCAAAGAAAAGTACGTATTTCTTAATCAAATTGATTGGTTTACTCAAATATAAGAGGTAGTTTTTAAATATTAATATAAATTATAGATTAGAATTACGCTGTTGTAAATACTAATGTTATAAAATATAGAAATAAGTGTTTGTATTGTAAATGTAATAATAAAGTAAGTAATGAAGGAATGTCCTGAAAAGCACAAAAGTAAGGGGGCTTTTATAGGCAAAACATGAGGGAATGAAAGAAAAGGAATTTACACCATCTACTGTAAGAATGTGAGAAAGTAGGTGACTAAAAGGAGTACATATATGACATAAGAAAATAAATTAATTAATACGTCAACAAGGGCATCAATTTTATTAGTAATAAAGTATGAGTTCCTTGTCATAATTAATTACATCACAATTAAATTAATTATATTAATTTCACAGGATTCCAGATCTCTCAATGAAGTAATATAATAATTTTAAGGTTTTTTTTATTATAATTTTATTATAAATTTTTATTCCAAATCAAACTTATACTATTGAGCACGGTTTTAGGGAGTAAAAATGTAGGGGACATTTATTTACATTATTTATACTACTAAATGTACTTAACTAGTTAGTTTTAAGTAATACCTAAGTAAATAAATAATTGATTGTTAGTAAGAACAAGGGGTGTGGCTTAAACTCAGTAAAATAATTAATTATTTTACCGGGTAAGTCTAGTAGCCTGGCTGACACTTTGTATGCTGTAAAGTGAGAAGTATCAGAACCAACAATGAATGATGGAAGTTGGAGATTAAGAAAAGATTAAATATCTTAGTGAGACAGAATCTTAGAAATGTTATGCATTTTCAAATGTTATGCAATTTCAAGTCTTGGAGCTGAACCAAAATGAATGAAACTGTGAAACTGGGGAATTTCATTGGAAAAAATTATTACACAAAAAACAAAATTGTAAATCAGTTAAGCTAGGCCCTGAAAATGAGAAACTGCAACAGTTATCTCAAGTTGATGGCAGACTAAAAGTGGAATGTTATGTTAGTGAAAAGTGCTAAAGATTAATAGTAAGTGTATGATTATGGGATTGATTAAGTTCTGTTAAGTCTTTTACCTTGCTCATATAAATAAGCCCTTAAGGATAAGGTGAAAAAAAATCTAGGTTTTGGTGCTTTTGTACCTAATTCTGACTAATCATGATGATCAAGGGAAGTGTTTTGATGACTTCTTTGACCCAAATGAAGATGTGTTTGGGGACAAACACACTGTTGAAATACACCCGTCCAGGGAAGGTGTATTTCATTTTTTGATGGTGGGTTTGGTACCTTTTTTTTGGCATGTTTATGTGGCATATTTAATGATGTTTGAGAACCCCTATTGTGTTAAATTCTAATTAATTTATCAAACTTAACTTAATCATATAATTTAACTTTTCATTTAATTTTAAATTAATTTTATATTTAATTTTAAATTATTTTACAATGATTTTGTTGACTTCATCAAAATTCACATTGTATTACATTTTCCTATAAAAGGGTATTTCTTTTGTTGTTTTAGACCATCACTTTTTATTATAACAATATATATATTCATTACTTATCATTAAAATAAATTAAGTACAAAGTCTTTATATATTTATTTAATTATTGATTGGACATATAAACTTTTCAATGTGAAGAGAATAATTAAAACATTATTTAAATTACAATACTATTGCCATTAAATTTGTTTCTCTACTAAATCATTATATTTTTTTTCTTTCAAACCATTGTAAAAAATCATTGCTACTTACTATACACACTGACAATAATTGTGAGGAAAAATCCATTAAATTCACATTATGAAAAGAAAAGTTATCCCATAAACATTTAAAAACTATAATACCTATTTTTTCTGTAAATATTAAATAGATGAAAATAAAGAAAAATAAAAGGCTCTTTAGACAAATTATGATTATGTGATTTGCTTACTTTTGATTTAAAAGAATTCTTTTTGTAGAAGTTGAGTTGATTAAAGAGTGGACAAATGAGTTGTTATTCTCAATTTTCTGTAATAAATTGTATAAAAAATAAGTAACTCTTTCAATTTATGAAAAAATGAAAAGAAAGGAACATATACTTGTGAAAATATTTCTTAGAAAAATAAAAAAAAAATTATGATATGATTAGGTAGAGAAAAAGATCATTAACACTCAAAAAAATTGTTTATATTTTTCTGTTTTTTTTCTAAGGAAAAAATTCAAAAGATAAAGATAAAAAATAAATCAGTCCAAGTGGTATAAAGAGTTTTTTGGATGGATAATCAGATAAGAAATAGAAAAAGTTCTCTAAGATTTGTTATCGTGGGATATTATTATGTTTTGCTTGAAGAGCCAAGTATAAGGGATAATGAGAAATTCAAAATAGTAAAGGTAAGAAGATGAGAACTTTTTGATAGTAATTTGTTTCTTTTCTGAAAACAATAGTCTTTAGATTTTTCCACTTGCATGAAAACATGCTTACATCTTATTGGATAAAGGAATGCAACTTACTGCATTCTGCTTTATTTACTTTTTTTATCTAAGTTACATATGGTCAGTTTTTATACAAAAGCAAATTGAAAAAAAATTCAATTAAATTGTAATCATGTGGTTTTAATAACATGTTTTATAAATTTTTTTTTTCAGCCTTGCTTCAAATCATTTTAACATGAATTGATGTGGTAATTAAAGCCACGTAAAAAGTAATTTGGTTACCTGTTATAATAATCTAGATATCTTTTTGAAGCACAACTTTCATTTACATCTAAATTGAAAAAGCTTTGTGCAGCTTCCCAAAAAATTTGTGTGACTTACCCAGAATTTTCCTCATATTTTCATTTTTCCAGCTTTTCACCTGCCAAAAATGCTGGGTAAGTTGAGAAAAATTATGAAAAGCTGCACAAAAATTTTTTGATTCAGCTGTACTAGACAAAAAAACTCATGGAATGACCAAAGTTTCTCTTTTAAACTTTTACCTTATTATTTTCATATCTTGTGGTGCACATAGTCAGATTTAATTTTACAGGGGAATGGAAAAAAATCTTTTTAAAATTGTGGCAAAAATTTTACCAGGAAGGCTATTAATAATAATTGTATTTCAGTAAATTAAAAACTATTTAAAATATTAAATGTTAAAATGTGACTAAACCCACTATCAGTTGCTTTAGTCCCTAAAGTAAAATATATAATCTGGTATCCAGCTGAAGACTGACTGCCAAAGTAAAAATTAAACTAATACCCAAGTCACTTTCATTGGCTCAGGTTACTTTTCACTTAAAAATTTTTCCACCAGAAAGGTTTTTCCTGGCTGATAAAATTTAACTTACAGCTGCCAAACTCTCTTTTAGTGACTTTGGAAGCTTCAAACTTACTAATTACATTCCGAGACAGCTTAAATTGGCCTGGAGTAAAACACTCAATTGTGCAACCAAAGTTGCAAGAAGTGATGTAGACAATCGAATAGTGCTAGCTATAGGCCTTGACCAAGGGAGTTGGAGTAAAACCAGAGAGAAAACCCCCTGTTCCTTTGGAAAAATAAGTGAGATTTACCTGCTACAGTAAATTGGTTCCTATTTACCAAAAGCCCCTTTTCCAATACACTTAACTGCCTGATAAGTCAAGAAAGTAATCTCCAGATAGACTACCAAACCAAAGAACTGAAATGTAGACCAATGTCCACACCAGAGAAAGCAATGATACTTGATGTTGTTTTCAAATACACACCAGAGACAGCAATAATACTTGATATAGCTTGTAAGACTATACCAGAGAAAACAGTTGCTAAGTTAAGTTAAATGAGGAACTCACTTTTGCAACAAACACAGCCAATTGTGGCCAGAAAACAGTGAAAACTGAGTGAGGAACAAGGATATCACCTCTGTATGGTTGTATGATAATTAAAGTTGCCCCAAGCTGTCTTATTCACTATATACACACAGACTACTAACTAAGAGCCCATGCACACCCACAAATTTGTTGTTCCTGACTGCCAAATTGCATAAAACCTCCCTAGAAACACTTCCCAGCCCTCTAGAACTGAGGCGGGGGGTCCGCCCAATGTCGGAAAGCCTGCCTGAAGTGGCCTGACCACCCTGAAGCCATAAAACCACCAAAAACACCCAAAATACTTAGAAAAAACATCTACAACTACTAAAACCCTTAAAACACATAATTACGCTATAAAACCATTGGACATGAAATGTAGAGAAAATTCAGCTCATTCAAATGGTTTTAAGAACTTAACCCTAAGACTTAAGGTTAGCCTGTAAAACATGAAAAACAAAATTCAACAGCAATCTTTTAAAATGAAAAATGAGAAATTATCCCCCAAATACTTAGACTATGAAAAATGTCCACCAGACATAAAATATACAGAAAAACCGGGGCTATCCAATGGTAGTTCCCACTTCCCCGTAGTCCCATAATATTTTCTGCATAATTCCAGAAAAACACCTAACTATTTAAACAAATTTAAACAATACCATTTAAGGCATTCCAAAACAACACCAAATAAACCAACAAAGGGCTCCGCAAATGTTGGAAGACCACATCCTCCCTCCAATAGAGAATGTCCACATTCTCCTTTAAAACAACCACCATGTTCATCTTTTTCTCCAAATCTGCTACTGACATGGGCCCCTGCCAATACTGCATTGACAACAATCTCATCTGTACCATCTCACCACTGGCTCATCCCTACAGAACCTCCTGTGATGCTTCCACTCTAGAAAGAAGACTTGCTTCAGACCTGGTCCATTGTCCTCTGCAACATCTTCTCCTTCTCCACAACCTGATCCACCTTCCACCAGCACCAAAAGATCCAGGCCATCTATCCTGATTTCCAGACTGGTCCACAAATTACACCCTTCAAAAAAGAGTGCCAACCCCGCTAATACTACTAGCTCTACCATCCCTGGTCCTTCTGATGTTAAGCACAAAACTTCTTCATACTGAATTCAAATCTGACAAATTTCAAGTTCATTTCCCTTCTGACAGCAATGATGACAATGTGGGAACCATTGAAGCACCCCCACCTAATCCATTTCCCACAATTAAGGACAAATTTTAACATCATTCTTCTCAACAGAAGCATCTCTTACTAAACTACTTCTAATCTACTCCTGCTAGGAACCAACAGGATCTTGAGAAAAGGAAGAACCTCATACACCAGTTCAAAGCCAATGGTGAACATTTTGTTAAGTTTCTTGATTCTCTTCTGCCTCCTGACTCTTAATTAATCTCTTGACTTTGAAATAAAAAAAATTCTTGACTTCTCCAGACTTCCTGAATGTTGCCAATCATCATAAAAAATTCCTCATTTTACAGTCTTGGGGGACTAATCCTCAGTTTTAAGTCTTGGGGGACTAACAGCCCTCATTTTATAGTCTTGGGGGACTAACAGCCCTCATTTTATAGTCTTGGGGGACTCCAAACCCTCAGTTTATAGTCTTGGGGGACTAAAAACCTATATCAAAAAGACAGAACCAGAGATCAAAACATTTAAGACCCAAAAAAGCAAACTAACATTCTGGGGTAACTGTTCTACAGAGCAGCCAGCTCATCAGTTACCCCCACACTTTCCTTAACAAAATTCAGAGACTCCTCCTTGGATGCCCTCTGCCAGAATCACACCAACTCCCATAATCAGCTTATAGTCCTGAAGGACTCAACCATTAACACTATTCAGTTTATAGTCTTGGGGGACTATACCATTCCTCAGTTTAAATTCTTGATGGACTGACCAGTGTTCAGTTTAAAGTCTTGACAGACTTTTTGCAATTTTCAGTTTAAAATCTTGACGGACTGCTGCATAGCAAAGGTGGCGCCGCCTCCATGCACAATGCTCTGCAGCCAAACTGCTGAACTTCCACTCTTTCTTCACCATCTACACATCACTGATAAATCTGTTTATTCATCTCTTTTCTTTCCACTATTGCTCCTTCACAGGTTATAGCTGGATCACCAAATTTTGACCCATTGGACCTTCCCTGCTTCACTGCTCCTAAGGACTATGCTTGTAAATGGTGTATACACATATGCAGACCTTGCACATTCACTCTTCCTACTTCCCAGGCCAAATTTTATAACCGGGCCTGTAATTCTTGCAATTCAAAAAAGAAAAGATGTTACAGAGATCCCAACTACCCAATACCTCCGCCTTCACCCTCACACAAATATATATCCAGATCTCCTACCAGGTCACCAGAGCTTGGGCCTTCTTCTTCCTCTTTGTCTTCTGCTCCATCCAGAAGATCACACCATTCTATTCCCAAGACCATTCCTAAAAGACCAGATTTATCTTCTCAAGAATCTGCTTTTCTCTCAGAAAATTCAGAAAAAATGGTGTCAAAATCAGCTCCTAGGCTTCTAGACCGTGTCCAGGCAGCTCTCCCAATGTCAGATGGCTCTCCCGCCTTGTCAGAAAATGAAAATCAGGCTCATAACTTCCAAATTCAGCCAGAAAACAACCAAATTCTTCCTTCAAACACCAATAACTCCACACCACAACCTCCTAATGCTCCCAGAGCAATGCGTACCACCACCATTTCTTCTTCTATCAACACCAGAAACTCCAACATCTCTATAAAGCTTCCTAGAGGACCCACTGCAAACACCAGAATAGCCAACACTGTTTCTAAATGAAAAACTCCTGTTACTTCAGGAAGAAACAACTTCACCTCTCCTCTGGCCACCAATTATTCCTCTGATACTTCTTTTTCTTCTGGATCTTTATCCAGCAGATCACAATCTGCCACCAGATCACCATCTCCTGGTCCTTCCTTCAATCAATCCGGCACTCCTCTGCCAATATCTACCAAACCTGCACCAAGCAACAATATAAACAATGACAACAACAACAGCCCTGCTGCTGCAACCAGGTCACAGGAACTTCCTTCTTCTCCTACATCTTCTCAACACCATTTAGAGGATGACCATGAAAATCCATACCTCCATCTGGTGGACCCTCCTACAACACCTATTCAAAACTCTTCATCCGTCCAGATTCTGGCTGCATACAAATTTGAGGATCTCCCAATCTGTAAGTACCAAAATAAAAATAACAAAATTCAATTTCTTCAACAGAGAACAATTATTGAACCAATTATTCTGTTTTTAGTTGGAACCCTGCCTCCTTCAACTGCATTTGGGACTGGCCAACCCCTAGAAACTACTTTGATGCTGGATTACGCTGATATGAAGCAACACCTTAGCATGATATGTTCAAACATGCGTAAGGCCTTTTCTCTCCATGGTCCGTTGAATTATTTTGAGAAGAATCTGAGAAAACAACTCCTTGATGACCACTGGAAGATATCTTAAATTATCAAGCACACTTTCCAGAACTCCATTCCTGCTTCTTCTTCTTCTTCCCACAGTTTACCTTCTGACCCAGTTCCTGACCACTATAACCCATATACTTTCTCCATCCCCCTGCACTACAAAGAATACAGTTCTTCCTCTAATCCAAACAAGAAACAAAAACACCAACACCATCCGGACCAACCGCCAGAGGCTTCTTCATCCCTTCATTAAATAAAAGAATTTTTAAAAAATTTACTAAATAGAAAAAAATAATAAACAGCTAACAGATATATATAAAAAATTTGTTTTTATTTTATTTTTTATTTTTTTTCATCTATTAAACTACTAACGTAAAAAAATTTGAAGATGAAATTAAAATGAAATGAATAAAATAATATGAACTAAATAATTATTACAAATTGTATCCCCCAGCCAATTGATGAGCTGGTTCCCTGATACCTTACCCACATCCAAGTGCACCTTGATGTGGATACACAATTAAATATTTAAAATTATTTAAGATATAAAAATTATAGATTAAAGAAAATAATAAAAAAATGAAACACAGAAAAAAAATATAATAAATAAAAAAGAAAATAGTATTGCCTGGCCAATTGATGAGCCTTTCCCCACCAATGCTTGCCCACATCCAGGTGACCCTAATGTGGTAGCACAATAATTTTGTGATTTTTCCCTCTTTACATCCTAATAACCCCCATAAAAAAATTAAAAGAAAAAAAAGAGAAAAAACGAAAAAAAAATTTAAATCTACTATTAAACACAACATAGACATAAAAATCATAAAAAAGAAAAAAAAGAAAAATCCCGGCTCCATAGAAATGATCACTGGGTGGGCTCCCTCCAATATGTAAAAATGATGGGAGACCACCAGTGATCCACCACCACTCTAAGAGAAACAAAGAAGCCAGTCCAAAGCCAGTTTAAAGTCATAGTGGACTAGAACCTGAATAACAAAAACCAGAACTAGGATTCAACTAGGAAAAACAAAAAACTTGAAACAGAAATTATGGGGTAACTAATCTACAGAGCAGCCAGCTCATCAGTTACCCCACACTTGCCAAAATAAAATCTAGAAGCCCCTGCTGGGTACCTTCTAACAAAAACACAACATCCAACACAAAAAAAAACCAAACAAATAAATGAGAATAGTCTGGAACTTGAAGACCAAAAGAATTTCCAGTTTAAAGTCATAGAGGACTAAAACCTGTGAAGAAAAACCAATACTAGGGTTCAACCAATTTAAGAGAAGGGGTTGGAAACAGACAATCTGGGGTAACTGTTAATAGAGTAGCCAGCCCATCAGTCACCCCCACACTTGCCATGGCAAAATCTAGAAGCCCCACCCATGGGTACCTTTTAACAAAAGTTTCCGAAAAAACAGATGCACAGCATCACCACAAAAAAATCCAAAATTAAAGAATGGTCCATAGTTTATCCTCATTGCGGAGTCAATCTTCTTCACTTCTTGTGCCTCTAGGGTAAAATCTCTTCACCTGATCAGCAGCCACTCTCTTCTTTAAGACTGCACCATCCAACTCTTCCAAAACATAAGAACCTCCAGGCACCTGAGATCTGACTCTGTAAGGTCCATTCCATCTGTCAGCAAACATTTATCCCCACTGACTCTCCAAAATTCTATTATACACCAAAACTAAACAACCAGGTTTCAAGGGATTCCTAAGTATATGAGCCAACTTCTTGTCTCAGTATCTGACTGATTGATATCTTATCTTCATCATTCTACAGTATGCCTTCTCTTTCCATTCCTCTTTACATTCTATCTGTTGCATCCTGGCACAGAGCAAATCTTCTGTTGAACATACATCATCCCAGTCTATTCCAAGATAAGAGATGGCTTCCTAATCCACTGGTAGAACAGCTTTCTGACCAAACATTAATTCATAAGGAGAATAACCAGTTGTCCTTTTCAAAGTGACCCTATCAGCAAAAAACACCAAGGGTAAATAATGCCTCCATTTTTCAGCACTATCTCCACACATCTTGACCAAAGCATTCTTGATAACTTGATGGACTCTTTCAACCATGCATTCAGCTTCAGGATAATAAGGTGTAGCCACCCTGACTTAAGCCAATACTTGCCACAGCTTCTTTGAATTCAGATCCAAACTCTGGGCCACCATCAACAGTCACCAACTTTATCAACCCATATCTAAATACCCATTCCTTCTTCAAAAATTCTTCCACATTTTTGGCAGTCAAATTGACCAGAGGTACTGCCTCCACCCAACCAGACAAATCATCTCTGGCATTAATAAAGTATTTACACCTGCCCTCTTTAATATGGACAGAATCCAAACTGACTCTTCCAAACACAGTTGATTTTCCAGTAGCATGGCCAACCTCTTTAGATTTCAAGTGACTTCTTCTTTGACATTCTTCACAAGATTGAACCCAACTCTGCACAGCCAACTTCATACCTGGCCACCAAAATCTGTCTGCTACTCTTCTATAAGTCTCCCCGAAGCCTCTATGACCAAGGCCTTCATGCAAAGACTTCAACACCAATTCTTGACCCTTCTTCTGAGTCACCACAACTTGAGGATTTGGATGTCTCCTCCTCATCAACCTTCTTCCTGACACATAGAACCCATGACTTTTCTTCTTGATTGCCAGCCAAGTATCATCATCACAAATATCTGGCCTCTCCAAGGTCAACAGATATTCAACCAAAATAAAATAAAACCCAGTTTGACCCCAGGTCTCATCTTCAAAATCCAGCAAAACAACATCCAAGGGTACAACTCTATCGTCAAAATCACCAGTGTGCACATGAGCAACACAACCGGCCCATCCAGGACACCAATCCCTAAAATTTGGTAAATCCCTTCCCTTGCACTGAATCTTATGAGAATCAAGTTCACTAACAAAAACACCATTTTTAAAGTTTGAGCCATCCCGAACAACAGCCCCATCTTCATCAACAAAAACATCCTGATCACCAGAATTAAGATCAGAACTTTCCAGTTTAACCTCTTGGGGGAGGAGAGAACAATCATCCAGTTTAGCCCCATGAGGAAGGTTACAAAAATATTCCAGTTTAGCCTCATGGGGGAGGAGAGAAAAATCTTCAGCACCCATCACCACGCAATATAAGGGGCGGAATTGCTAGCAAGTCGGCAACCTTGAACCCTAATTCATATCTTTTTCAGCACACATTGAGGTGGTGATGAAACAATCATGAAGAAATATTGAATTTACTTTGAAAACACCTTGAAACTGATTTGAACCTTCATTGAACCACAGTTGATTAATAGTTCAAAAAATATTCACAGCAGGAAAAAAGTGTGCACTAGATGTCTAGTGCTTTTTTTTGCTTCCTGAATTGATTCCTGGTAGAATTACAAGTGGGACTTCCATCTGATGCCTCCCTCCCCTAATTCTCCCTTATCTTCAATCTGACTTCCTATCCTACCCCCTTATCTCATTTCTAAACTTGCCATCTACTTACCCATTTTCCCTATTCCTTTCCTTCACAGTGAGAAAACAACTCTCCTCTCCTTCCCCCCCTCTCCCTTCTCTTCTCTTCATTTCTCACACCTCCCCCAGACCCTCACTCACCTTTCCCAGCCCACTGTCATTATTTAGTTTTATTTTACTTTGTATTTTTCTCATTTTTCATGTTTCTTCCCTACAAAAATCTTCCTTTTTCAACGATTGGCCACATTTTTTTAGTAAACACAAGCAACTCAAATTCTGAAATATGTATTTAGTTACATTATTTACCACTTGGAATGGGTTATAATTCCTCAAAATTTTATTCCTTGTTATTTCTAATTTATACATATTAATTATTCTCAAGTTTATAAAAAGTTGGCTACTTCCCAAGCCCTTGCATGCCTCCCCAACTCTTTTTTCACCTCTTCAATCTCATCGCTCACCTCCCCCAGAAAAATAAAGGAACTGGGGAAGGCTGGGGAAGGTGAGAGAGGGGCTTTACAGGTCTGGGAGAGGTTATAAAATCCCCTAACCCACTTCGGGAAGGCTGGAAAAGGTGAGCAAGGGTCCTTAAAGGGCTAGGAGAGTTGATAAAAGCCTCTCACCTACTACTCACAGCCCTACTTAGTCTTTACAGCACCTCGTTCACATCTCCAGCCAAATTAAGGGACTTGGGAAGCTGGGGGAGGTGAGCGAGGGGCTTTGAAAGTCTGTGGGAGGTAATAAAAGCCTCTCACTCACTTCTCCCAGCCTTCCTTAGTCTTTACAGCACCTCACTCACATCTCCAGCCAAAGTAAGGGACTGGGGGAGGCTGGAAGAGGTGAGTGAAGGGCTGGAAAGATTGGGAAGGTGAGAAAGGGCTAGGGGAGGTAAGCGAGAGATGGGGGATGTGGACAATAAACTGGGGAGGTGAGTAATAGTTTTAGAATGTGAGAGAAAGGCTGGTGAGGGCTAATGGAGGTGAGTGGGGTGAGTGAGGGGAATGGGAGGTGAGCGAGAGGTTGCAAAAGGGGTGTAGTTGTGTTAAAAGTGAAAATAGAGTGGAGGGGAGTAGTGAGGAGGGCTTAAACATAGATTTTGAAGCTTAAAGGGTGTAGCAAATGTATCAGGAGGGCAATAAAAGGGTGGTGAGTGGTAATAGAATTAACAGAAATGAAAAAGCAGGAAAATTTGTGTGGAGAGATTGAGAGGTTGTCCATTGAGGTAGTGAAAAATGGAGTGTGAACTTTGTTCTTCGGGCGAACATCAGAGTCCACCCCCTCAATATACAGCTCTATTCTGCTGATATGGAAAATGATTGATAATTATTTTTTATTGATATTTTTTAACTTAAACCTATAGTTTATACGTCTTTATTTTATATTTTTGATTTACAATGCACTTTAAGACTAAGAAAGTAATATAGTAAAATAATTGATAATGAAATACTATTTTGCTTTTTTACACAATAATTCACAGAATTCTTTTGATAACTATACATGATATAAATAAATAATATAATAGGAAAATTGTAGCAAAAAGTTAAAAACTAGAATAAAACATTTAAAGAAATTTTAAACTATTGAACTTATGTATTTTTTGAGTTTATTGTATTTATTTTTAAATGTAATAGTAAAATATGTTGGTTAGATTAAAAATAGCTTTGAATTAAATTAAATAATTAGGGTAAAGGTTGAGGAAAAGATTTATCCACATATATAACCATTTAGGCTTATTTCTTGTTTTGTGATTGCTATATATAACTGGATAATTGACTGTAATAACTGCAAATTTAAAAAACTTCAATAAGTTATCTACCTCAATATATTTATGATAATCTATTCAGTAACAGAATAAAATATCTGAGTCCTTTCTTTTACTAATTTTTTTTTCATTTCAATGACTATATACATTTTCAAAAAAATTATTTATCATGTTTTTGGTGGAACTTAGATTGAACTCTCAATGCAATCTTGTTTCCAAGTGTGGTTCATAATAATTTAAGCCATGAAAAAATTTATACTTTTTTAGAAGTTTTATTAATTACTTTTAAATATAAAAATAATTATATTTTTATATCAAAATATTTTTATTAAACACTTTGAAGTTCTAAAAATAAGTACATATTAAGAATTATTTTTAGATAATATTATATTAAAAAAAGTTTTAAGTTGATTATATATTATTATGATATGATTTCTTTCCATATTACGTATTAAGAAACTACCTAAAAATCAATTTTATACAACTATATTACATAAAAAAGATATCAGCTCTTCTGCTTAGATTTAAAGTACTTCAAAAAAACATTATTTTTGCCTTAGGTACACATTATATAGAGTATTCAGAGCATCATATTAATTTTTTAGACTTACACATTTAAGTTGAATGGAAGCCTCACAGGATAAAATTGGTCATTTTGTAAAAAAAAAAATAAGTAAATATCTTTTAAATCAATATATATTTTTATAAAAAGTCAAATTTTAATATTTATGTTTAGTTTAAAATCTGTTATGAAGATTTGAAATATTGCTATTTAAATTAATTTTTATAACAATATAACCATTCCAGTATTGCTTTGTGATAAGGCCAATTTCAAGAAAATTTTTAAATTCTTCTGTTTAAATAAAATATCAAAGGGATTGTTTTTCATACACTTAGAAACTGAATAGAAACATCATATAAGATCTACCAATCAGCATAAATATCATAATTCCAATAAATCATTGATAAATCTTGAACCCATATATATAATTTTACAATTGCGTGTAAGTGTTCAGTTGTGAATTACTCCTATCAAAACTTTGATTCTAATGACTAAAAAAGCGTACCTGAAATGTTTCATTTAATTTATTTTTCAAAACCATAGAATTGAAATATTATTTCTTTTCATTTAAAACATGGAATAATATTATTTTTAATAAAAAGATGATTGCCTTTACAGCTGCTTTTCTACATGGGTATAATCTAAATTACCTATTGTGTCTTTTTTACAAAATGAATATCATATAATAGTTTTTTAATTTGAAACTGATAGAATTATGAAAAATTACCACTTTTACCTATTTAATTCAGTTCTTGAACAATAATACAATCAAAATATCTACCTGAAGCACATTTTTTAACATGAGATCACTTTTCAAATTATATGGTGCTTATTCCCAGGTTGACACTGAAATTATCCCACAATACAGCATTGAAGCAAAATCAAGTACTAAAATTAAATTTTAAATAAATTTATACTACTTTGTTTTAATTATCTTTAAATTTTTACATCTAGCTTGAATTTCAGTCTTTCATATGAAAAATTCACTAAGTAGTGATTAATTATTTCAACTCATGAGATTACTCTACCAAATAACCATATTTACATTGAATTTTGATGAAATACATCATGAAGAGTTCCAGAAAATCATATGTGTATTACATTGAATAAATTAATATTGTGAAAATTCTTAGTAGTTGAATATTTGATAGAAAAAAAAAGAGCAAAAAGATATTTCCTTTTAATTTTAATCATCTTCTTGCATACAAAAATGGAAAAAACTGGATTAAAATTCACTTGTATAAGAATTATACTTCTTTCTAGACATATAATTAAACAATTTATCAATTATTAGTGCTAAGTGTAAAGAAGATATTAGAGAACTTCATTGAAACAGAAATTATGAAAACATATTTCTATCTTTTATTTTTCTTAATTATGAGTCTTTTCACAGTATTCTAGAATAGAAACTTGAGAATTTTTATGGTTCAATATTTTTATTAAATAATTCCATTGAGTTTAAAATAATTATATTGCATAATAAGAAATAATAAAAATACAAAAAAAAATATCAGGTAATATGGTTTAAATTAAAAAATAAAAGCTTCAAATTCTTGGTTAAAAGGAGTTATCATTAAAGAGAACCACTGATATTATTTTATATTTTTTCAAAAAAAATAGAATAAAATAATTAGAGAGGTTAAAAGTGATGTTTTTGAAATAAATAGTATAATTTTCAGTCTTTTAAGTGATCAGGTGAAATTCAAAATGAAAATGAAAATGAGTTTTGTGAAAAAAATTCTGTGAATGGATCAGATTATTAATCTTCCCTTGTTATTATTTCTATAAATTATTTATTAAACTTTCACTATTACTCAAGCACAGACTCATCCATGTTTGGTTAAGAGCCCAAGATGAGTTCAAAGTAAAGTTCAGTCTGAGTTCAGTCTGAGTTCAGTCTGAATTCCATCTGAATTCAAGTTGAGGACTTGCTAGCAAGTCCCCCCCAAATATTGCATGGTGCTTTGTGCTGGCCCTAAATACTGGGACATCTTTTTCAAACTATTCAGGATCAGAGTCTTCATCTGAGGGCGGTCTCCTATATAATCCATCTGGTATCATAAAAGTTTTACCTGGCTTGTGCACCAGGTCAAAAGAAAAATGTTGAATAATTGCCACCCACCTTGTCATTGGAGCATTTGGAAGACTAGGTGTGTTGATCATTTGAACCAGAGATTTAGAATTCACCTGCAGCTCAAAATGCTGCCCCCACAAAACAGTTTATAGCTTCTTCAAGATTTTTGCTACACCGCACAATTCCAAATTTGGCTGAGAGTACCTGGATTCCACCTCATTGAAAACCATACCTTACTGGCCTTACCTTCCCAGCTTTATCTTCCTGAAACAAAACAGAACCAGCAGAAATATAACTTGAGTCCACCTCTAGATAAATTTTCCCAGCTTCTCTACCATAATCCAACTTGTGAAGAATAATATCTTCACCCACCACCTTCTTCAACTTTTGAAAAGCCTCTTCACACTCCTCAGTCCATTCCCACTCTGCATCTTTCCTGGTAGACCTCCTTAATGGTGATGCCAACAAAGAAAAATATTTAATAAAAACCCTGACATACACACAAACTCCCAAAAATCCTCTTACTTCAGTAGTATTCTTAGGCCTTGGCCATGACTGAATTTTATTAACCTTCTTCTTTGCCATAATTCTTCCCTCTTTACATACCACATGACCAAGAATTTCCAGAGCCGGAACACAACAACTAAACTTTGACCCAGAAATGGTCAAACCAGCCTCTTAAATTCTAAACAATACTCTCTCTAGAGTAGTTTCATATTCCCAAAAAAATCTCCTTATACCTGGGTTCTCTTTCAGCACTTCATTTCCATAATCAGTGGAGGGTTTTTTAATTCCACCGTCATCAATAAAAATACCAGCATGAGTAGGAACCTCATCCTGTAAAATTTAAACCATTTGTGCTTGATATACTGCTACTGAATTAGTTGCTCCTTAGGGCAACCTAGTGAGCTGAAATCTTCCCATTTGAATCTCAAATGTTGTGAGTTGTCATGAATCAGTGTGAATTTCCCTTTCATCATAACCACCCATAATATCACCCAAACCATAATACACCCTTCCAGCAAAGGCTTCTACAAAGTCTTCTGCACTTGGCGGCATCTCCGCATCCTTGATAGTAACTCTATTCAGGGCTCTAAGTTCTTGTACCACCCTGAGCTTTCCATTCTACATTTTAACACAGAAAACCGGACTTGAGTAACTAGAAGTTGATTGTTCATACAATCCAGTTCTTACTCTTTCCCTAAAAATCTCCACAAAATTATCCCAGATAGCAACAGGAATTTTAATAGGTTGTATTTTCCAAGGTTTATGACAAACCACAGGAATCAAATAAGGTTTTCCATAAGAGTGTTTCAACACACCCCTTTCCTCTTCAACAAATGCTAATGCCTTCTCCCTCAGCAAAATAACATGCAACTTCAACTTCTTTTTCTCCTCAGACAACCAACCATCAGGACCAAAATTAACAACCTTCAACCTTTCCATCTTCACTCCAGAAGTTTCCTCAAAATCAGGAGGATTCTTCACCAGAGGAGTACAATACGGATCTCTTGACAACGGAGGTGTCTTCAACGGAGGATTCAAACCTACAGGCGTAATCTTCTGCGCCACGTTCTTGTACTTTGTGGCTCCACCATCAACTTGAGGGATCTTCAGGACATCTTCTTTACCAGACCTGGAACAAAAAACAAGGGTTTCCCCATTGCTAACATGTGTGGCCCAGGTAATGTTTTTGAAAGGTGTAGAAGAAACCCTAGTGGTGCACAATTGGGAGGACTTACTTTTACTCCCCAATCTCAACACTCCAAAGTTTTTCTGCAATCCCACATCTTCATCTTCACTTCCATCTACCAAATCTTCAAATCTTGATTCATCTTCTGAATCGCATATTCTAATGCTGTTCAGTTTATCCTCATGCGAGAGGCCCAAAACTAGATCTTGCTGATCTTCATTCTTCAAATATTTGTGCAGTTTAACCTCTTGCTGCAGGCCCAAAAATTGATCTTCATGATCTTCACAAAAATAATTTGAATCTTCTTTCTTCATTATCTTCAGATTTTTTTCTTGATTTTCTTGAATTATCTTGAAATTTTTATTTTCTTTTCTTGGGTTTTCTTCTTGCCTACAAAAATAATCAAGGGTTTCCCCAATGCTCACAGACGTGGCCAAGGTAATGTTCTTGAAAGGTGTAGAAGAAACCCTAGCGTTGCAAAATCGGGAGGACTTACTTTTACTCCCCAATCTCACCACTCCAAAGCTTTTCCGCATATCTTTCAATAAAGATATATAATCCATCTTCCTTTTTAAACTTGAATTAAAATTGATTGAAAATCTTGAGAATGAACAGATACTTGATAAAAAACTTGAAGAAGACTTGCAGAGAAGAGAAACATTAAAAAGAGAAAGTTGAAAATCTACTTGGTATATCTCCAAGGGAGCTGACCTACTACAACCTGGGATTTTCTCATCTTAGGGAGAGGTTGTAGCACTTGGGTGATCAGCCCTCATTACTCTAACAAAGACAGACTCTCACTAGAGCCTGAGCCACACTCCAAAAATCCTGAGGCGGCACCCACTTCTTTATTTCTCCTGCAACAATCTATGCATTGACACATGGACAACAAACCAGGCCTGGTTTCCCAACCATCATCTCCAGGAGATGACAGCCTCATATGAAGCATTCTTTTGTCTTCATTAGTCAACTCCAAACTGATTCCCATGTCAAATTGGTAACCAATTCTTGCTTGAAAATCCATCAAGAATGACCCACACAAAACAGCTTTAACATTACCTTTAGCAATGTAAAAATGAGCCTTTCCGGAGGCTCCACCAACATCCAACTTCAAAAATTCGGAGGTTTCCATCAACCCAGTGACATGACCACCTATACCTCTCAAATTCCCACCAATACCAGTTTTGATGGGGAGGCCCCAATGAGTAGCCTCAAACAAGGAAATCAGGTTGATCTGAGAACCTGAATCCACCAATTCCCTAGCCTCCCTGCCATTCAGAGTGATGTTGACATATCCCAGAGGAGCAGAAAAATGAGTTTCCCACCCCTCCCCAAACTTTTCAGCATAATCACATATTTATTCTACCTCCCCAGAAGACACTCTTCTTCTGGTCAACAACTTCTCTTGTCTATAAGCCAACCCAGGACTGATAGCATACAATTCCCCATAAGTAAGGGAAACCTGACCCTGGTTCATACTTTCCAGAACAGAGTCCATTACATTAGATTGGCCAGAAACTACTGTCCTCTCAAAGTGAGCCCTTGGCTTCACTACCTTGGTCCTAGAATTTTCCTGAGGACCAGAACCACCAACAGATTTTCCATCAAAAGGAATCAAACCAGATCCCTCACCAGAACCTCCAACTCCAGCAGGCCTTGGCAATGAAGCCAAAGAAACATCCTCCTCAGTGTCAGAATCCACATCCATGGGCATTGGCTCTCCATTCATGTCCAATGAACCAAAGCTAGGGGGGCCGATATTAGCAATCCCCTTCTGCATCTTGTAAAGCTCTTCCTTGCTGTACTTCCTACTAGCTTCACCTAGCTTCGGATCCGCCTTAGAAGCCTTTAGCTTTGGTTGGGCCTGATAGCTACTCTTAGGCCTTCCCACATTTCCTCCCTCTACATCATAGACACCTGCCACGCATTCACCACGTGACTGTCCACCACAAGAATATAATTCCAACCCACCAAAGGAAGTAGAAAAAGAGACTTTATTTACCTCCTTCCCTTTTCCCTTGACATCATCATCCTCCTTAATAGAAGACTTCCCTTGATCAGGAATCTCCTCAAACCTTGGTCTCCTGTGATTGAGACCAGCCCTTCTCCTGACCAAATCAACAGGAGCCTGCCCCTCACTGGGCTTCAAAAATTGACCATCAAGGAACTTAAACACCCTGCTGACAAACTCCACCTTTCCCTATGACACATCTCTGTTCAGAGCCCAAAAATTATTGGACTTATGTCCCCTCCTACTGCAATAAGAGCAAATCCAAGGATCACTCCTACCAGCCCGCTTGTCAAAATCTCTGGGCTGAGATGAAGCCTTATTGGACTTCTTATCCTCCTGCACAAAAATGTGTAGCTGTTTTTTCAGGTCATCCAACTGTTCCACCACTGGGTCCCTCTCCTGTTTTGGAAGCTTCACCATATTCTTTTCCTCCTTCTTTACTCTGCTCTCCTCTTCAGCCAAAGCCTCACTGACTTTGCTGACATACTTGGAACACCCCTCTTGATAGGTTTCCACCACCAATAACTTCAAATGGGTCTCCACTGCCTCCTTCACCTTGTCCAATTCAGGAAAATTCTGGTCCCCATTAGAAATATTCTTCATCAAGTCTTTCCTTGATGGCTCCTTCAACACATCCATCCTGACATCCCTAGCCAGGGCAGACCAAATAACATCTTTGGCAGCATTTTTGTGTGCCAACTCCTCTACTTCCACCAAGTATTCCACCACAGGATCAAACTGTAGGAGAAACTTTCTGTAACTATTTAAGTTACCAACACTTCCAAAAGACTGCCCTTCACCGAAAACCTTAATCAGAACCACCATAGTCAACCTGACACCCCATCTATCTACCATTTCCCTACACATTAGCTTCCAATCCCTTTTCTTGTAGCCAGACATGGCCAAAACCTCCTTCTCTACCCCTCTATCTCCAATGTAGATGATAATTTGCTTCACCATGTCTAGGTAGGAAGCACCGTCTACACCAGCAGCAGTTTCATAATTCTCTAGAAACCACTTTACATCTTCACCATTAAACTTGGTACCATCCCAAGTTTTAATCCTCACACATTCCCTAACTATCACCGCAGGAAGACCTTCCCCCCCCCCACTGACAGTCACCACAAGAATAGAAGAACCAGAAACTATTCTTCCAGTCCAAATCACAGAAAGAGCCAATCACAGGTAACAGAGATTCCAAAGAGCTAGCAGATCCATACCCCACGTTGGGCACCAGAAATGTAGACAATCCTATAGTGCTAGCTATAGGCCTTGACCAAGGGAGTTGGAGTAAAACCAGAGAGAAAAACCCCTGTCCATTTAGAAAAATAAGTGAGATTTACCTGCTACAGTTAATTGGTTCCTGTTTACAAAAATCCCCTTTTCCAATACACTTGACTGCCTGATAAGTCAAGAAAGTAGTCTCCAGATAGACTACCAAACCAAAGAACTGAAATGTAGACCAATGTCCACACCAGAGAAAGCAATGATACTTGATGTAGGTTGTAAATCCACACCAGAGACAGCAATAATACTTGATATAGCTTGCAAGACTATACCAGAGAAAACAGTTGCTAAGTAAAGTTAAATGAAGAACTCACTTTTGAAATAAACACAGCCAATTGTGGCCAGAAAACAGTGAAAACTGAGTGAGGAACAAGGATATCACCTCTGGATGGTTGTATGATAATTAAAGTTGCCCCAAACTGTCTTATTCACTATATACACACAGACTACTAACTAAGAGCCCATGCACACCCACAAATTTGGTGTTCCTGACTGCCAAATTGCATAAAACCTCCCTAGAAATGCTTTCCAGGCCTCTAGCACTGAGGAAGGCGGTCCGTCCAACATCGGGAAGCCTGCCTGAAGTATCCTGACCACCCTGAAGCCAGAAAACCACCAAAAACACCCAAAATACATAGAAAAATTATCTACAACTACTAAAACCCTTAAAACACATAATTACGCTATAAAAACATTTAGACATCAAATGTAGAGAAAATTCGGCTCATTCCAACAGTACTAAGCACTTAACCCTAAGACTTAAGGTTAGCCTGTAAAACATGAAAAATAAAATTCAACCACAATCTTTTAAAATAAAAAATGAGAAATTATCCCCAAAATACTTAGACTATGATAAAATTTAAGAGTAATTGATACATTAAATTAGTAAGAATTATAATGAAAATATGACATTTTTTGAGAGTGTAAATAAAAATTTACATGGAATTTCATTGGAATACACTCAATTTTAATACCATTGCTTTCCTCTCAAAAATTTTTCTCTGACATATTTACACAAAATAATAATTTTCAACTTGATATATATGATTCATATATATATTAGACAGTCTGAGGATATATGAAATTAATATATTTATGTTTTAAATATAAAATTTTTGCCATCTAGTACCATAAACTTCCACTAATTAAAAGAACCAATTTTAAATTACTTCTTTTTTATCTGATATGTTTATAATAATAAGCTAGAAAATATATTTTTTTTAAAATAATTTATGATGAGTTAAAAATTTTGTGGGAGAATATAATTTTAGCACCTTAAAAGTAATTGCATGGAGAAAAACTGAACAATTGGTGAAAAAGAAAAAAAATTCATTTAAGAAAGGTTGATTTATATTTTAATTGTAATCAGAAAAAAATATTTAAATTCAATAAATTTGCTTTAAAGTAAGAAGTGGAAACAGATTTAATACTTAGCACTAAGATAAAAAGCTACTTGTTTGGAAACAGAAAAGGGCTTTAATCTGTTTTAAGACATGAACAGTCTTTACTGGAGCACCTTTACTAAAAATTATACTTCATATAAAACCTTCACCCACCTCCTGTTATGCTGAAATATTAAATTGGTCTTTGATGCAGCTTTTCTTCCAGAAATAAAAGCTGAAGTGAAAATAAATTTGGCTTCAATATGTAAATAAAGACTTGCATTTAAATGTATATTAGTAGCTGTTTATAATTAAAAATTAATGGTGGCTATAAGATTTCTTATAAAATAGGGGCTGTCAGTTCTGGAAAATACACACTTATTTTAGTGCAGATTTCCAAAATACACTAGCCCCAAAACTGGTGGATTTCAAAATGAAATAAGTCACTTATTTTACTCAAATCCACACTTTCTCAACCTAAAGGGCTGATTTGACCACAACCTCCCATTTCACTAATTTGTCAGCATCATCCCATTCATACACAGCACTCTGCAGAATAAAACTTTATAACTTAAAACATTGTACATCATTTACATCTTTATGCCATATAAGAGTCATGCCTTCCTCACTCTCAGTTCACCACCTCAACATGAAATTGCATATTTCCAACTATTGCATAATTTTTCAGTCATGGTTTTTTTCATTCATCCCTTATATCCTTTTCTTCTTCCCCTCAATCATCCCTCGAATATTTTGGTTTCATTTATTTTCTCATCTCATCTCTCCAGGTAAGTCATGTTATTCATTTTTTTGATTTTTTGCTTGCTAATTATAAATTTTTTTGTTTTTTTTTCTGTTTTCTGTTTTCTGTTTTTTTTTTTTTTTTTTTTTGTAAGTGGTCCTTTTTCTGGTTTTCAAGGTTAAATTAAATCTTTTATTTGTTCCTTCTCTCCCTTTTTTCTCTTTTTTTACTCTCCATCATCCCCTCTTCATCCCTCCTTTGCTTGGTCATTATCCCACCTTCCCCCCCTCCTTGGTATCCTCATTCCCACCTTTCCCCCCTTTCCCTTTGCTTTGGCTGCCTCTAACCCCCCCCCCCTCAAATCCCCCCTACAGCTGTTTCAACCCCGCCCTCTGGTCCCCCTCAAACCCCCCCTACAACCTGCTTCAATATCCCCCCCTCCAAATTGTTTGTTAACAAACTATTGTTATTGCTGGTTTGTTAGTTAAAAAACAATTGATGAAAATTGTTTGTTAACAAAGGAGTTGCTGGGGGGTAAGGGGGATTGGAGGGAGATATGAGGGGTAGCAGGTCTAGGAAGGGACTTAGGGGGGAGAGGTTTGAAGCAGGTGTAGAGGGGGATCAAGGGGATTTGGGGGGAAGTAGGGGGATTTCGGATAGGGTTTGGGGGTTTTGGGGGGGTTTTGGAGGCAGTTAGGAGTGGGCTTTGGAGAAGTTTTACAAGGGCAGAAAGGGGATCAAGGAGGGAGTAATGAGAACATTTACAGGAAATTTTTACAGGGACCAACGAGGGAGCAATTAAAAAATTGACAGAAAGGTTTTATTAACATTAATTATTTTTTTCTTTTTTTTATTTTTTTATTTTTTTGTGCAGAATTAACAAAAAAACTTTTCAAATTGAACTAAAGTATGAATTATTCTTATTAATTATATACAGAAAATCTTTAAGGTCATTTAATTTAAATTTTGTGAGTTTTTACTTATTTTCAAAAAAAAAATTGATGTTTTTTTGTCCATTAAAATTTTTTTTCAGAAAAAAAAATGTCTATTTTTTCTGATTAAAGCCTTACACCTCTATCTTCATCTTTATCTTTATTTCCTGCATCATATGTGTATAATTAATTTTGGATTAGGAAATGGAATCATCAAATCAGTTTGGAACTCTTCTTATGATAATCACTTAAAAACAAAAGCTCCTCCAGGTTGGGAATCTTGTCACCACTTTACTCATTTTGGCTGCTCCTTCCAAATAAGTCAAAAGCAAATCCAAAGGATAAAAAAGGTAAAAAAAAGAAGGTAAAAGTAATAAATTAAATAAAACTTTAGTTTGATCAAAAAAGTATGGGTATTTGTAAAGTCAAAAAATATTTTTTATTCTTTCATAAATTTTTGATAAATAAATCTGATACTTCAATTTACTAAACTAAAATAATGATCCAATGACTTTGTATTGTATAAACAGTAATCATGGTAAAATTAAATTGTTTCACAGGGTTCATCTAGCCTATACCTGTGGAAAGTCCCAAACTTAGTTTCTAGACCTGATCATCATTTTGGCTTGAGGAATTGTCATCACTTTAAAACTAGTAAATTTAATTTATCTTATTTATTTATTTATTAATTTATGGAATTATATTAAATTTTGGTGATATTCACCTCTTACTTCAATAAAATGCAGGGGAGGGAATTGCCAAATTTTTATATCTGACATGGAAAATTGATGACTTAGAAAAATTTTGTAATACCCACCCCTTGCTTCAATAAAATTCAGGAGAGGTTATTGCCAAATTTTTCAAACAGATATAGAATTTTGTTGACTTAGCTTTATTTAGAAATTCAAGTTGGTGGTGATGTGATAAAATTATGATGGAAATGAGGATTTTTGCACAGGTGTCAGTATTATTTTACCATCTGGAATCCCAAAAGTGTGAAGTTTTAGATTCCAGTAAGGACAAAATGTGTTATCAGAATCTCATGATATAACTATGTTTGATAAGATTAAAATAAATTATTTAATTCATTCCCCAAACATTAATCAATTAAAAAATTCAAATAATTTTTTAATTTCCTCATAATATTGACCATTTTTATACATTCTGTAATGAATTCTTTTTTTCACTTTCTTGTTTTTCCAATTCACAACTAGCCATTTCTCTTTTAAATCCACATTATTTTGCTTTCTCCAAGAAAATTTGAGCTCTTTCTATCTCCTCCACCTCAAATTTAGTCTTTTCAAAATTTGATTGAAGAAAAAAAAATATTCCTCCAAATCTAAGGACCATTGATCTTTCATTAGCATACAATCAAATTTCATCTTCTCAAATTCAAGGGCATTTTTGAAATAGAGGATTTTTCTGAGAAAATTGAATAGAACAAGAATTAATATGTTATTGAAGAAAATATATAGTGATCAAATCTTACTTATATCTTTTTTCTTAAAATAATGGTCAAGTGAGGACAAAGAGGTGGTTGAAGTATCACCATGTTTTAAAAGATGGTTCAAGTTAATTGAAGTTGAAGCCCAATTCTTTAGTTTGGAGTTTGAGCTAGAAGGTTCAGATGGTTCATCTAAATCAGGATTGTCATTGCCAGAATTGTTATTCTTTTTATAAATTTGAGTTTGAGTAGGAGGAGACTAGAAAAGAAAGAAAGAACAATTTATCAAAGAATTTATGAAAAAAGAAAAATTAAACATACATCAATGAATTGGGGCTCTGAGGACTCAGATCTTCTTTGAAATAATTGTTCTGCTTGATAGTTAGGATTGTCTTTAGGTAATCTATGGTTAGATGCTGGAGGGGATTGATGTTGTTAAAGTACAGGTGTGTTGGGATGATTATTAGATGTTTGAGAACTGGAGGGTATATACTTAGTAGTATTGTATATAAAACAAGGTTTTACATCAACTCTGGAAGCAAAAAGAATATCCATTTTCTCTTAGAAATGACTCATGACATTGAGCTTTCTTGAAACAGTAGTAATTTAATTCTCCAAATCATCATCATCAATACCAAAGCCAGTGGAAGTGGAAGAAAAATGAGCATTTTTATATTTTGATTGATAACTTTTGAACCTTTCCTTCATTTTATTAGGATTAATGTCAATTCTTTCTTTTGTTTTTTTTACTTCATTTTCCATTAACAAGAAGCCATTGACCATTGATGAAGTTGGACTTCTCACATCCAAAACATGCATCATAATTTGATTTAATTTTGAGGAAGTTGATGATGATGAGATAATTTAATTTTTCATAGCTTTCCAGACTTTGATTTTTCTGGTGAGGGACTTGCATTACTGGAAGACCTTTGTGATGTAGTATTTTTTTGAGTTGCTGTCAGTTTATGCTAGTATCTAAGTATGATTTAATAGTAAATATTAATGATCCAAATACTTATTTATAAATGATTTAGTGATTAAACCTCAGGGGAAGACTAATAAACTAGTTATTCTCAATGTAAACTCACAATACTTTGATTTTATGTGTGCTAGTGGTGGAAAATAGAATAATAAAATAAAGTTATAGCTTACTTAAAGATAATATCAATTTATAAAGGCTTTATAATATATTAATATATGATAATAATTGTGTTATATTATTTATTTTATTTGTAGTAAGTAAGTGATGTCTAATAACCGTCAAAATCATCCCTCACTTATACCAAAATCCACTGGAGTGCACAGACCTTCAATCCACATGATGTCACTGCTATCCCCGGCAATTACAGCACTGTGAGGGCCCATCACCTCCCCATGGCATCCACTTCAAGCAGTTTCAACACCCAGATCTCCAGTAAGGACCCTCCATCACAATTAATGATACCACAGACCCATACCATAAATAGAATAAACAGAAAAAAGCAGATACCATAAAGAAACAGGTAAAATAACTCATCCAAAGAGTATATAATGAAACCCAAAGCATATAAAGGAACCAAATTAACTGTCCAAGCCCCCAATAACATCCCCAAGCATCCATATTAACCCAGAAATCATATCCCAACCCATCAATCCGTGAATATCCATCCAAGGAAGCAGATTAAGTTGTCCAAACTGAATATATGTGCCTAAAATAGGTGTATATGCTTGTGTAGGTGTTGTGAGTCCACTGAATAAGTCCATATGACCTAAAATAAGCAGAAAAACAAAGGTTATAGGCTATTAAGAGGCTAAAACCCACTTATAGACCTAAATATGCATAATATACTGCATATTTCACTGAATATGAGATTTATGTATACTTATAAGCTTATGTATGTCAATAATTACTTAATATCACTTAAGATAAACATATTATGACTCCATTAACACCTTAATAAGTATTATTAGGCTATGGATAAGCTATTTAAACTACTAAAAGTCATATAATAGTGTAATAATTATATATATATGTATTATAACCATATATATAAGTATTTTAATCTTTCTTTTAAGTAATAAGCCTAATGTAATTAAGGCTATCTTATTTTAAACATAAGAATTACTCAGTCCTGGAGATACCTAGGCTGAGAGTTTCCTTTTGAGTGTTAGATTTTCTGGAAGGCATTATGAAACTGGTATGTTACAAGAAAAGATATTAAGAGGCTGAAAACATAAAAAAGAAGGAGAAAAACATGCCTGGTTAAAATGTCTGAAATCTCAGTGAGGAGTGTATGCCAAGGATTGATGAGGGGATGGAGGTCTGGGTGTCTCATGTGACAGGGATGGGGTAGGCAAGAAAGGATGATGTGGCCAACATGTGGTTGTGAAAAAAAAAATTAGGAAAAAAGTGCTTATTTGAACTCATAACTGGCACCCATTTTTGAAATAAGTGACTTTTTTGCAAAATTTAAGAGCTGATTTGGTTTTAAATCAAAACTTAAGTTGAGTTCAGATTTGCCAGAACTGACACCCCTAATGGGTGGATACATAGGTTTTATTTCTGTTTTGGTGAATTGTTTAATGGCAACTCTATATTCTTTGTTACACTTATCTTTTTTTGTTTTATATTCTTTTTAACCTGTAACTACATCTGAGTGAAGTTTTATTGGGTCTTACTTGCCTATATATAAAGGCCTTGTTTCTTGTTTGTAGTTGCCATTACTTGCATTACTTTATATTTTGAAATAACAACTATTTGTTACAACTATACATATTTTTCTTATAATTTTAATGTGTTGTTTACTACCATTAGAATTTATGAAATTTGTATACACAAGGTTGCTTTAAGAGTGGTTCAATTATTAATTGAAGTCTTGTTTTTAGCAGAGAGAAATCATAAACTTACCTATAACTGTCATTATAATTCCCCTATAAGTCAATTGTCATTATCTTCATTTCCCTTCCACTTGTCTTTCTTCTCCTTTCTTTTCAATTTCTAGTTTTTTTTATTCCTTCTTCTTCTTCTTCTTCTTCTTCTTCTTCTTCTTCTTCTTTTTCTTCTGTATATTTCTTCACCTTCTAGATGACCAGCCAACACTTTCTGCCATTTTTTTTAAATTGTCTTGGAATGATTGCCAGGATATTCCCTGACTGTTTCTGAACATTTTCTGTCATTTATTTTTTATTTTTTAGTTTTAGTTTTTATTTTGATCAGAAAGAATTTGAAAATGCTGGAAGCATATTTTTAAGCTTTTTGCTAACGTTTTTTTTTTTTGGTTTTTTTTTTCTTTCTTTCTTTCTTTCTTTCTTTTTTTTTAAAAAAAAAAACATCTTGGAAACATGACCAAGACATTCCCTGAATTTTTCTAAGCATTTTCTGACATCTTTTTATTTTATTTTATTTTTTCATTATTGGAAACAACTCAGAAATACTGCCAGAAGCATTTCTCCCAAGTCATTTTCTAACTTTTTTTTTTTTTATAAAAAAAAAATATAAAAAAAAAATGACACAAACACCTTTAGTGTCAATAATCTTGTGAAAAAGTTTACTTATTTTTAGTTGTCCTTTTTGGATTAACCAAAGTTTGATAAACTGGGTGGTAAGTAAATGAAGGTGTGAAGGTTCAGTAAAAACTAAAAACTTTAGGCAGGGAAGCTAAGTATGGTAAATAAAGGATTTTCTAAAGTTTAATTTTTATCTCTTAAACTTATAATTAATAAGTCATTAAATATAATGATCAACTTTAAGTAATGGGTCAATGGACCTTGCTGCTGTATAAAGGTCATCATTCAATCAATTAATTGATTGAAAGAGTTTACAATACAATTTCTTTTCATATGTTCTCTAAACCATGATAAGTAGTTTGGAACATATGTTGAACACTAGGTTCAGGAATTGCAGAAAGTTTCAGAAGTGGATATTCTAGTTTGTTGGTGAATAGGAGGTGTTCAGGAAGTAAGGTAGTGGTTCTCTAACAGGTAACTCATATAAACCAAATCTAAATCAGCATTGGAATTTGTGTCAGACTCAATATAATAAGTTCAAGGAAGTTCCACAGCATTAATGGGGTATTTTTGAAGCTGTTGACAATATGAAGGACTCATGTTAGTGTTTGGGGGCAAAATAAAAAATATAAGGGTGAGAGGAATTAAGGGTTTTAGTATGATGTTAGTAGGACCTTAAGACTTGATGCATGGTGTACTGTGCATGTATAAATGAGCCCCTAAGGATTAAGTGAAGAAAACGATTAAGGTATGGGCATGTGCGTACCTGGTGCTGGCTGATCAAGTTAAGGGGATGCAGTGCTTGAAAGGCTTGGATGTATCCAACAGATGGTGTGTTAAGGGACAAACATGCTGTTGAAGTAAATCTGGTATTCACAAGGGTACTTCAAATTAAAATGACTTGGTGCCTTTTTCGCAGCATGCTTGAATGGTGTATATGGTAATGTTTGACACCTCCTAATGTGAGATTGAGGGCGAAACATACTGTCAAAATATGCCTGTCCAGAACAGGTGTAATTCATTTTTGATGGCAGATTTGGAACATTGTTTGTGGTGTGTTTATTGTTGACACGACATCAGCTAGACTCCGGATAGAACCATATACAGCCATATTGGCAACTCTTGGTGCAGCAAGCCAACAAAAGGGAAAGTTAGGCATAGCATTTTTGACTGACAGAGACTGACATATCTGACATTTATTGCAGATCTGTCAGTGTTTGGCAACCAGTCTACAATTGATCAACACCACCATGCTGCCACCAGGTCTCCCCTACCCAGGTTTCCCTCCTCCCATCCACCTCATCCACTCATCTATCCTTTAGATCAAATCAACCCCTTCCTCGTGGATGAGGTGGATGGGAGGAGGGAAACCTGGTGGCAGCATGGTGGTGTGGATTGATTGTAGACTGGTCGCCAAACACTGACAGATATGTCAGTCTCTGTCAGTCAAAAATGCTGTGCCTAACTCGCCCTTTTGTTGGCTTGCTGCACCAAGAGTTGCCAATATGGCTGTATATATTACTTTACCTGTTGACACGGCATCAGCTAGACTCCAGATAGAACCGGAGGAACCAGTGATGAAGTGTTTCCAGGTAGATATAGTTGATAGCTAAGTGCATAAGGATCTAGGTCTGTAACATCCCCCCCACTTCGCTATCAACTTATATCAGGATAACCGTACATAAACAGATTTAACTAGAAATAAAGAAAAGAAAATAGAACTAATTTAATGAGAGTGCAGAAAAAGAAAACAAAAGAAAAAACTTAAAAGCAACAAAATATCTAAAACCTAATGTAAGCTAGTACAATAGTTAGATGTATTTAGCAAGAGTAAAGAAAAGGATAATGAATAAGTAAATACATCCCCCCCCCATCAAGATAGCACCATACTACCATGTACTCTACAAAAAATAAAAGTAATAACTAAAGTACTATTGAGAACGGATTTGACGAGAAAGGAAAGACAAGTGGCAGTTGAGATTTGAGACAGTCGGCGCAAAAATTGAAGATTGAGCAAAATTGGAAGTTTGAAATAAAAGGTGTGAAGTTGAAGATTTCCAGCCTTGCTCTTGTAAGGGTGTAGTTTGCAGAGAATTGAGATGCAAAGGAGTAGGAAGTGTTGCCTTTTGGGGTCAACATGTAACGAAAATGAGATATAATGAGAATAAGTCTTTATCGAGATGGGTTTTGAGAATTGTAGCCCGTTAAGGCCAAGGGAAAGGGAAGATGGCGTATAGAAGATTAAGAGGAATTGGAGGCTGTTTCTGGCCACAAAAGCGAGCAGGAATGAGTCGGCTAAGACCCGAGATGACACCCGTATCCGGCATCAAAGGGAAGGGGAAGGTTTGTTAAACCAGCAATAAGTTGTTGGACTCAAGAAGCTGGTGGGTTCTACTTTTACTTCATTACAAAGTGGAGCTGCTGAACTACCATGCGGGACAGCCCATAACCTGTTGACACGGCATCAGCTAGACTCCGGATAGAACCGGAGGAACCAATGATGACGTGTCTCCAGGTAGATATAGTTGATAGCTAAGTACATAAGGATCTAGGTCTGTAACATTTATGTGATGTATATGATCATGTTTGAGACCTTGGTGATTTGCTGGTCTTATCTACCTTCTATAACTTTTAAATTTTTCATTTTCTAGCTACATGAATTGCAATGGCTACCTATAATAAAAGAAGATCACTCCATAGCATAGATGAAATGAGATTACAAGTTCTCTCTCTTTTTTTTTTTTTTTCATATGGCTGATTGGATTTTAAAAACAACACATTTCTATTCAACTACAACCAAAAACAAGACTTCAAGATCACTCTGCACTTGTGTATAAATGATAGCCCATTTATACATTGATAAAAGAAAATAGTGTTGGTCAGGTAATTTTATTTGAATATACAAGTGAGGGAAGTAAGTAAGCTAGCTAAAAATTGTTTTGATAAGATTGGGCTCACTTTATCTATCAATGAACATTCCAACCTATTCAACCCATTTTCTGGACCAACAAACTTACTAGAAACGCAGCATCGAAAATGAAATATATTTAACAGGGTAGTGAGAATCTCCAAACTGGTTAATAAAACCTGAAAGAACACCAAAAATACAATCAGGCACTCAACTTCAATATTCAACATCATGGAGAATTCTTCTTAACAAAACAACAATGAGAAAAAGACAGGTGAATAAGGAAGAAGAAGAAAAAGAAGAAGAAATAAAATAAATAAATAAAAAGAACTTAGATACATACATACTTACATATGTACTATCTTTCCCTTTTGAAAAACTAACTCTTTCGATTCAAAGCATCCGACTCCCCCCTCTGTCCACTCTGTAGCCTCAATGCAAAGGACACGCCTGAGCATGTGTTACTATTTTGCCCTGCTCATCAGGAGGATTGCCTTCTCTTGAGTAGAGCTGCTGCCAAACACAAAATGGCCTTCTCCACTTCCTCGCTCCTTAAACCCTCCCCCATTATCTCCCATGTTGCTTCCTTTTTACTTCTCACCAATGGATTCCCAAATAATTTATCTCTCTCTACCTAGCATATTAGTTGTTCCTGAACATTGCCCTCACCCTCGCTATCTAGTAGCTCCTAGCCATCCATGTAATTAGACTATAGCCTCTGCTCCCTTTTTCCTTCATTCCCCTTTGTCGGGTGAGATTGTATGAATTAAATATAAAAAAAAATATGTACTATCGTCAAAGAAAACGACTTCTACTTTCCTTTGTAAACCAGATAGTTTCCATAGCAACCAACGGAATGATCGAGTCATGCAAAATCCAAGACAAAATTGCAATGTGGAAGATTTGGTTTTGCATAAATCACCAAGCATTTATTCTGATTCAATTTTTTTTTGTGTTTTTTTTTTTTTTTTCATTTTTAGTCTTTTGGGTGAGTTAAGTTGGAGCGGTGAAAGAAAGAGAAGGAAAAAGTATCATTCAAGGAAAGCATTTTACTCAGAGAGAAGACCATTAGAAAAGTACATTGGGTCATCAAAATGGCTTCTCATCTTAGTAATATTTATGGCTCAGAGCAGGTAAAGTGATCCATCCTCTACCTCTCTTTTTTATCTGGGTTTTTAATTTTAATTTTTTTTTCCTTCTCCCTTTGAAATACTGAATCCATAAATGATAACAGGATAAAGTGAACTGTTCATTCTACTTGAAAATAGGAGCTTGTCGACATGGCGAACGATGTTCACGAAAACACATCAAACCGACATTTTCTCAAACACTCGTCATAGCTAATATGTATCAAAACCCAGCTCATGATCCGAATTGTAAACTATCGGAAGCAGAATTAGCTTCTTATTTTGAAACGTTTTATGAAGATGTGTTTTGTGAATTAGTTAAATATGGACATTTACTTGAAATGCATGTTTGCGATAATGTGGGAGATCATTTAATCGGGAATGTGTATGCTCGATATGATTGGGAGGATGAAGCTCAAGCAGCTGTGGACGCTTTTAACCAGAGGTGGTATGCTGGTCAGTTTCTCTTTCTATTATCTTTATTCTATCTTCATGCTCTTTCTTTTCTTCTTTAACTGAAATCATGATCACTCTCTTCTTCTCCATCCATATATAATTACAAACATAAATATATATCTAATCTCTACGATCAATATGAATGCATTACTTTCCCCGCTCTCCCCCCCCCCCCCCCCCCCTTTGTTCATCTTTTTAAGGTCGGCCGTTGTTTGCTGAACTTTCGCCAGTGACCGACTTTCGAGAAGCATGTTGTCGGCAAAACGATATGGGTGAATGTAATCGAGGAGGATTTTGTAATTTCATGTGATTCATTCGATTTTTCTTTGACCTCTCCTCACATATCATTACTCTTTTTCTTCCTTTTTTTTTTTTTTTTTTTTTTTTTTTTTTCTCACACCTTTTTTTGTTTTCAGTATCATAACCTGTTTTTTTTTTCTTTTGATAACTAACTAAGTACCTTTTTCTCTTTCATCACACCGATTGCGATCGCGATCACTCCCATTCACTTCTTATCAACATGATACAATTATATGCAAATACACATGCACACCCACTCATCCACCCTATATATATAGGCACCTCAAAGAACCGCGTGCTCAACTTGTAAGAGAATTACACGCACAACAAAGAGTCGAACGGAAACTCAATCCATCAGCCCGAGACAAGGAACGAGCCAAGGAAATGGCAGAGTTCGGAAGTAATCATGACGCGGTTGATGATCGTCACAGTAACGGACATGATGATCGTCGAGAGACGCGTAATGATCGACGAGAATTCCGGGATGGAAGAGAAAGTCGGGATCGACGGGAAGATTGGGATAGAGATCGGGATAGGGATAGAGATAGGGACAGGGATAGGGACAGAGATAGAGATAGAGAAAGAAGAGACGAGCGACGGAGTGAAGTGCGTGAAGAAAGACGTAGACATGAGGATCGCCCAAGAGAAAGAGATAGGGAACGCGATAGAGACAGGGATAGGGAAAGAGAACCCGATAGACGAAGGTTTTAAAACAGTTGATATAGTTTTTTTCATTCTTTTTATTTTATTTTATTTTCCTTTCTTTTTTTTTTTTTTGTCTAGGGCAAGATAAGATTTTTTTTATTTTTTTTTTAAAAAAGATGGAATTGTTTTTGAATTTTTTTAATAGAAAACAATGAAGTTTTATTATATACTAATCAATCAATAAACCAATCGAGTTATTTGCTTATATATCTATATATATATGAATCATCTAATGTAAAAAATTAGCAAACAGAAAAAAATAAAAAAATAAAAAAAGAAGGAAAAGGAAAAAGAAAAAGAAAAAGAAAAAGAAAGAGAAAAAACAAGAAAAGGAAAAAGAAAAGACAACACAAGACAAGATCAAGATGAGAAATAAAACCACACTAGTGATGACAATTTTTCCTTTTTTTTTGTTTTAATATAAGGAAACAATTCAATTTGGAAAACCCAAGGATATATCTGAGATTATTTTAAAGTCACACGCTTTCTCTTCCTCTTTTCATCCTCATCGTTCTCCCTCTCTCTCTCTCTGTCTCTCTTTCTCTCTCATACATACACACCCTGTGAGTGAATGTTTTTTATTGTATTCTCCTTGCAGGAAATTCGACAGGTTTTGCAGTCTGGCCCACTGTTCCCCAGGTAAGCGCTCCAACATTAGGCATAAGATTGTAGTGTAATGTGAAAGTGGCCGATACGTTCCTAATACATGTATATATAATAATAATAATAATAATAATAATAAAAAGAATGGATGAGTTTTCTGATCTAGATCATCACCAACATGAAATTTAAATGAATTCATAACTATCTCTCCATCTCCATCTCTTTCAATCTCTCTTTTTAAACATAAATGAATGAATAAATGAATTAGAAAAACTGACTTGAATGAACCGGTGATTTCCTTAAACGAATATTTATTCTTAGCACCACTAAGATTGATTTTAGCATCTGAAGATCTTCTAACGATTCTATCCCATACGACGACTTCGTTATGAGGATATTGATCGGTTTGATATTTTGCTGTTAAGTAAATGAATAATTGTTTAGTGTTATAATTGAATAAGGGTTGTAAATCTATATTATGTTAATTGATGAATTTAGTTGTTGTGATTGTGGCAGAGATGATGGAATGAAGTTAGCATGGATTGTGTAAAGTTAAGAGAAGAGATGTATATATGTGTGTGTGTGTGTGGGGGAGGGGGAAGAAAGAGTAAAAGTACCAGCTTGTAAATCGAATCGAATATTAGCCCATTCACGATTAGAACGTTCATGATAATCCCTAGAATCACGACCCCAAACGCTTTTAAAAGAATAATAAAGTAGAGAGAGAGAGAGAGAGAGAGAGAGAGAGAGAGAGAGAGAGAAGTTGATTTATCAAATCGAAAAGATGGATGATAAAATTAAAAAAGAAAAAGAAACAAGAAAAGATGAGTTACACGTCAACGTTAGATATTTCGACACGAGCGGGTTTGAGAGACGGGTTAGAGAAGTAACCGGTGATAGATAGAGCAACCAAAAGAGCTATCAGACATGAAGAAGCACAAGCTCTTTAATTGATTTTAGAATGAAAGAAAAGGAAGATAGTGAGTAAGATATTGACAGACAGAGAGAGCAAGAAAAGAAAGAAGCATACGAGATAGCATTTAAACGCTGCAAAAGACTATACATGATAGACGAAAGAAAGAAGAAGGAAAATCGAGATGAGAATCAAGACGAAAGAAGAGAAGAATTTGTCTGTCTGACGTGGAGGAAAAAACGATTACTCGAAACACTTTTCACCCAACTCGCTCAAACAAACAAACAACTTCAACTTCTCCTTCACCGTTCTTGGGAATCCTCAACAAGACCTATCAAATTTAATTAGCTGTGGCACTATGTTGTTGGGTGTCAAATGGTATTGTAACTTCCTTGAAACATTTATAAATTTACTTGACTTTCCTTGTCAACTTATGTAGGACAGCAGAGGACTTTCTTGGATGTATTAGGGGGTATCAATGTTCAGGGATCTGCAATTAAATTAATTGCAGATAAAAATCCTTATACCCCAATTATCTTCTGCAATTATTTTTGCTAATAATTGGGTTATTAGACACTTTACGTGTCAATGTTCACCTCTTATCCGACATTTTTCTACTCTATTTTTCATAACCACATCTTGGACAACTTTCTGTCATAACCACATCTTGCCCTACTTTCATTCATAACCATGTCTTTGACTACTCTCTGGATATGCCTTCTGCCTTGCTGCGCACTCCCATTCTCATCCCATCCTGTCTATTCTCTCCATTCAGAACACCTCACTATCTCATCTACTTGTTTTTGCTCCTTTTCATCTTCAATTATCTTAATGTGCCCCATCATCATAGATCTTATCAAAGGCAGCCATCACCCAGTTGTTCTTCAAATCCCACTACTCCCTCTTTCCTCCGCTCTGCTGAGAAATCTAAAATCGTTCAACTAAAAAAAGATGATCATCTCATTCTTATCAACTGGCTAAAAACAAAAACTAATTATGATTCTTGTTTTGGTACTGAGTATGTGACTAAAGTAGGATGGCCCCCTGCATCAAAAGTTAATGGTTATCTTCTAATGGCCAACAAATTACAGAATAAGACTAAAGGAAAGATAGATCTTTTACCAAAACAGATGTCTGAACGCTTCAAGCATTATCAAGCCAAGTACAAGAAGGCAAAGACTCTTTCATCTTCTACTGGTTTTGGTATTACTGACCTCAAAATCAGAAAGGGCATCAAATCCATAGATGATAAACTTGATTCTTTATGTCCTTACTTTAAAGAGATGGATTCTATTTTTGGAGAGCAAGCTGATGTTAATCCTACAAACATTTTTGATGGTGAAGATCCTATCTCCAAACATGATGTTGAAAGAAATCTTTTTCCTTCTTCTTCTACTCAAGCCTCCCCTCATTTAACTTCCACAAATCAAGATATCTTTTCAATGGATCCTTATGTCAATATAAACCAACCTGATCTAACTCACGTATGTTTTTTTTCTTTTATCTTACCAATTCTTTTTTTATTTACATTTTCTTATTTATAAATAGGCTGAAGAACTAATGCAGGAGCCAAAATCAACTGAGTCTGAAGCCAGCAAAAATGAAGAGGAGAAAATGTGACCTTGAACAAAAAGTGAAGGGCTTCAAGTAGTCTGAATTTCCACTCTGAAAGAAGAAGAAAAAGTGATACTTCATCTCAAACCCCTTTTTCTTCTATCAAAGAATGTTTGGAGAAACCTGATTCTGGTAAGTGATACCAAACCTCTTAATACTTTACTCTGCTTTTCATCTACTTTATGTTAATATTTCTTATCACTCTAGAACAAGTTGAAATTGCTAAAGAGACTCTAAACTTTGAAAAGAAAAAATACAAGCTCTCTTTAAGGAGGGATGACAGAGCACATGATTTGTAAGAGAAGAAGTTGGAACTCTCTTTACGGAAGGATGATAGGACACAAGTCTTGGAGGAGAGGAAGAACAAACTCTCTTTACAGAAGGATGATAGGGCACAAGACTTGGAGAAGAAGAAATTTGGGTTATCTCTAAGTATTGAAAAATCAAAGAAAGAGGAGAAAACACTTGAGAATCAAAACCTCATGGAACAGATGAAATATAAGCTTGATCATGAAGAAAATTCCAAAAAGAAAGATTTCTTAATAGAATGTGTTAAAGGTAATAAATCTGTTGTAGAAATCCAACGTTTAATGAAATTGTTTGATGACTAGTTTATTCTATTTATCTCACACTTCAACTGTTCATAATGAATTGTACATAAAATTTTATCTTAATTTCCTGTATTTCTTTACTCTATCCATCATTAGTTAAATTTTCATATTTTAATATTATAAATTCTCTTTTGTATAAAATTTTCAAGAATTTTTAATGTTAAAAATTTTTTTTTTTAGTTAAAATTTTCAAGTCATATTTGAAAATTTCCCAATCCCACCCCTGCATTTGATTGAACTAAGGGGTGGGTATCACTGAAATTCTTTCAAGAATTTCGCTAGTCTTATATGAAATTGTGGCAATACTCCCCCCTGCATTTTATTGAAGTAAGGGATAGGTATCACCAAAATTTCTTGTCATTTTTTTTTTGAAGTCTCATATGAAAATTTGGCAATACCCCCCCCCCTGTATTTTATTGATTTAAGGTAAGGGTATCAACAAATTTTCAAGTCAAAATTTTTTTTAAAGTCTGATATGAAAATTTGGAAATACCCCCCCTGAAATTTATTGAATCAAAGAAGTCAAATGGAAAAAAAAATTAAAAATTAAAATTTCTACAACCAATTATTTTCACCAGTCCCAATCAAGTTTTCCTTTTTTTTATATAATAGCCAGTAGATCAACCTAAGGCCAGATGCACCATTATATAAAAAACAGTCATCTATCTTGATGTTACTTTAAAAAAGAATTGGAAGAGACAAATCCAAAATAAATGAAAATAAATTATAAAGGATAAATAAAATTGAAAAAAGAGGAAGATAAAAATTAAAATCAATAAAAAAAATCAATAAAAGAGAAAAAAAGGAAAAAAAAATTGGAAGAACATATTTAATGATAGAAAAAATATAATAATTTAGTTGCAATACTTGACAGATCTACTAAGAAAAATTTTTTTATCTAATATTTTTTTGATTATTAATATAATTTATAAGACCTTCATTTATTTGGAATGAACAGCCAAATTGGGAAAATTCTTGACAAGAAACTAAAGTTGGAGGTGCTTTAGTTGTTTGATGCCGCTGTTGAGAATAATCCATATAGCCTCCACTATTCCATTGGCACTACCAAAATCAATAATGCATTTATGGTCAGGAAAATAAAGGCCATGTCCCTCATCAGAAGAGGGTCATGGAATAGGAACACCAGTCTCTGGATTAATATAAGAGAACATTCCAAATGTTAGACAATTCTTATCATGTTTATCTAGATGAAAATTGTTGTAGAATCCTTTATAAGTGATGATAACATTAGAACAAAAAACATAAGCATTTATTGCTTCTTCCCATTCAGGATCAGACCAATTTTGTCAGGCTAAGATCAACAAAAAGGACATGAACTATCTTAAAAAGTCTTTGTCTAAAAGATTTATATGGTCCTATATGAATACTGTAGTGTAAATCCAACAAATAGTAAAATATAATTCCAAATAAAGGTCTCAGTATTATAATTCTCACTATTTTTATATATGGCTTACAATCTTTTTAGTTGGTACAAAAATTGATTTTAATAATTCAGATACTACTCAAAAGACTTATAAAAGTACTAATTGATATGTATTGTAATTGATTTGGTTATATGGTGTAAATGGTATTGATAAAGAATGTAGAAACAAGACCCAAAAACCTCCTCCTTTTTATACACACTGAGTTCCCTAATAAATGCCTTGATGTACCACTCCAATACACAGTTAATGACGCCTAAAACTAACTAATAGACATGCCCATCAGCATCCCCAGTAGCCCATGACATAATTAGAAGAGTAACAGCCATCAAAATCCTGTAATAATAAGGAAAATCCATCAAAATTAAAGAATAAGATAAAAAGAGAGTATATGCGTATTAAACAATAATATAAAAGACTAAAGAGGAAATTTTTAAGGTTAATAATAGCTTAATAATAAGAAGGATTCACTGTAGAAAGATGGGGCTAATCCTGACATTATACTATGTAAAATTCCCATTCAAAAATAACCAATATTGGTTGAAAAACCACCCAAAAACTCAAAAAAGAGCGTGAGATGTGGGGTAACTACATGCAGTCCTTGGCAGGCGCTTGCATGGGTAAATCCTTGACTAAATTTAGGCAAATTTAAGCGTGGTAATGAAATAAGGCGCCAAGAGTGAGGTTATTAATGAAATTAGTGCATATAAAGAGGGTCAATGCATTATTAATTAAGCTAGGACACTAAATAAGCGCCTGTCGCCTATTTTAGTGTGTTTCCCCACAGTGGGCATAGAATGTGGGGTAATTATAGTATGAAAAAGCTAAATTTTCTAGAAATGAAGCTATTCACACGGGAAAAATGCAGGCAGTATGTGGCCAGTACACAGAAGCCATTTCTCGCATAAAAAACACCAAATTTGAAAAGTGTTATTTTTATGCATTTAAGTAGCCAAATCAATAGTCCTAAATGAGACAAATTGAACTGTCAAAGCGCATTTTTAATATTATTAAAATTATAGTGCATATAGTCAACATTTAAGTGAAATAAAGCGCATTTCATGTTTTTTGCATAAAACAATGAAAATAACAGCTTTAAGTATACTTAAAAATTATGTAGCCTTATAATTTAGGTTCTTAAGGTTACCCTAACATATTCAAACTTAGTACTAAGTACATAAGGCTTATAAAAGGTGGATATATGCATGTATATAAGGTGTTATAATGGCATTTTTTTGTGTATTATCATAATTTTACTTATATGCACTGTTTGTGTACTCTCATTTATTGTTCCCATGTATAATTCATGTGTTTAAAATAACTTATAATTACTTTTTACTCAGTCCTGGGGATATACATGTTGACACTGGCCCACCCAAAATAAAAAATAAAAAAATGATAAGTTATACATTTTATTTATTTATTTGTTAATTTTCAGGTATTCAGATTAATTCTCTAGCATTAAAGATTATTGTTTAAAGAAATAAAACATAATAAAATATTATGAGTACTGGTATTTACCCCTCAGCTGGTGGAACAGAAATTTATTTATGTTTAAATTTTTTAAGAAGGGTGGATAAATTAGAAATTTCTTTTTCAGGTATCCATTTATCAAATTCATTTGATTACCCTTTAAATCTTAATAAATACTCAGTTTCTTTTTCTTTAGTAAGGATTCTTTTCTTGAGTATTTTTTCAATCTCTTATTTTTCCACAATCTCTTCAGGTTGCTTCTTAGGCCTTCCCCTTTTTTTTGGAAATAAGTCAGGATCATTTGCATGGTAAGGTTTCAATAATGAGATAGGGAAAACTGGATGTTTCCTGTCAGCCAGGCTATTCCAGGAGTCCAGTAAATGATATATAAATTATAAAACCTTAAAGAGTGGGTAAGACTTGTATTTAATGAATATAGCTTAATATTTTATTGCATAATGAGATTATATAAGAATTTTATTATATACAAGTGTTACATTAAATTTATTGATTATATATATTTTTATATACAATTAAATTGAGCATAATATAATATATTCTACAAATAATGGCGCATTTTTATGTATTTAATAATTATAAATTTATATTTAATTAATTAAAAAACATACACTATGCAGTATAGGGGGTGGACTCGCTAGCAAGTCCCCAACCTGAACTCAGATGGAACTCAGATGGAACTCAGACTGAACTCATATTAAACCCTTACTGAACTCTACTTGAACACCCACCTAAAACTATTCTTCTGAGTGGTGTTCATCCCTGATTGTATGGTTCCTTTGTCAATAGCTGAATGTGTGTTCAATCTGTGGTGAGTTTGGGTCCAAGGTTGCGGACTCGCTAGCAAGTCTGCCCCCCATATTGTGTGGTGATATATTATAATTACATGTGTAAAATTGATTTATAATATATTTAAATTAATTACTTAAATTTATATATTAAATAATACCTCTCATATGATACTAAACAATAATTAAGGACGCTTCTTTTGACCCTTAATTGTGTTAGAAAAAACAAAAAAATTAATTTGGACTAAATTGAGATTAATTTCTTGTTTTGTTGCATCAAATTATTTTTTGTTTCACTTAAAATGTCCTTTAATCAGAATGTACCATCTGTTTAGAATTATATTTCTCATAGTTCCTATGTTTCCAATCTTGTTTAGTTATTCACTATTGTCACTTACTGATTTGGGAATTAATGGCGGGGAAATTGGATTCTTAATTGGGGTTTTAATTATTTGTTTCATGTTTTTCTCTATATTGTTATGTTTCATTTACTCTTTTGATATATTTGTTTTATTCCATTCTAATCATTGTATTTACAAAGACAGTAGCGCTTCAGAGGACCCATTGCCTATAAAAGGGCCTTGGATAATCCCCTGTAGCCTCATCACTTATTACATACTCAACAAATTAAATAACCATTTTATTACGTTTATATTTTCTTTATTAGTAATACAAATCTAATTTAAATTCTATACAACAAATCAAAGGTTGCTTTAAGTCTAATAGTAATTAAAATTGTTTGCTGCGCAGTACCCATACATTTAATAATATTATTATTAATAAAATCTAAGTTTTTGTCACCTCTCAAAGTTGCTCAACGTTGTCTCCCTCTCAAATAAAATATGTATATATATATTTGGTTTATTTCTTTATTTTCCTTTGTCCTCCTCCTTCTCTCCTCCTTTTTCTCCTATTTTTCTTACCTCTTCTAGACAACTTACCGACAACTGGGGACCTTTCCAAATGACGACGACGATTGAGCCTGGCGACGAACGACAAAACGCACAGACCACCTAGCAAAACGAAACTTTTGCCGCGACTGTGTTTCAAACTTGGGTTCGACATCTTAGGTTTATATAATATTAATTTTTATATTATTTTGAAGTGATTTTTCGATCACTATAGTAAGTTCACCTTTGCGCCTCTCACTCTTATTACTATATTTTTATTGCAATAACAGTTATTGTGGCTTAATTGCTGATTCACTGAGTGTAAGTGTTCAATTTTTAAAATTTTTTTTTTCCTAGTTGACCATTATAGAGTGTTAAATCCTCTTAGTCCTAGAAGAATTGACATTTTTTAATACAAAATTGAATTATTAATTTAATTTTTTTTTATTAATTATTGTTAATTTTGGTTGACTTAAAAGTACATTGTGCTTAGTCCCAAATATATTTCCATATTTAATATTGGTAATTAATTGGTTGAATTAACTTGATTGTTATTCCCAATTTAACCTTGCAATCCATTTTTTTAAAATTAATTTTTTTTAATTATTACTTTATATTGAAAATTATTTTTTCTATAATTTAATTAATAAAATTTTTTTTATTATTATTTGGAGCAATTATTGACTAACTTTTATTATTTTTTTATAAAATAAAAAGTAAATTATAAATCTTCCCACTAGTATGTCCAACAATTTGGCAGAAAAAATGGATAACATGCAAGTGGATGAAATAGAAATTGACTATGATGCTGACACTGTAAGTTCTTATAAAGTTGGTCATAAAAAATCTTATTCTAACACAAAGAATTCACATACTGCAGGATGTGGAAATGACAGGAAATGCAAACAAACCAAACCCCCTTCCCCCAGTACCACAGAAGGAAGTAAAGCCTCTAGTGCCTCAAGAAGGTCTTCCAAAAGGCTTCAAAATAAAAAAGCTTCCTCTGCCACAACAAATCAGCAACCTATCCAGTCATATAAAAGAGTTGAAGACAGAAAATATGACGTACAAAGCAAAGGTAGACACATTGTGGGATCAGGTCCAAGAACTCAGGAACCAGATTCAGGCCCAGGCCCCTCCTCAGTTGCCTCCCAATCAGCCTCAGTTTCAGGCTCAACCTTCACAGCCACCCAGCTCAACCATCCAAAATCCAAATACTATGGAAGTAGAGCAATGGAAATGGGATTATCTAATGAGTCACTACCAACAGAATGTGCAACACCCTCCTCATCATCAGCCTGGCCCATCCAGAACACCCGATTTCCATCCACCTCCTCTTCCCTACCAACAAGGCAGGAGAAAGAAGGCCCAAGCACAATCCCAAACCCAGTCTCAGGGGAAGTTTCCTCCTCTGCCATGGTAATGTTATTGAACATGGTGAAAGAACAGTTAAACCTGTTAAAAGACAGCTTCCTGTAACTAGTAGCCCTATTGATGTAATTAGCAAATTGTCATTTGATGAACCTTTACATTTAACTTCTACATCTTTAATTAATCCTTCTCTTGCAATTAAAAATGATTCTGTTCCCCCTGAAATCTATACCTTAATTGAAAAAACTTCTGAGGAAATATTGAAAGATACCCTTGATTTTAATATTGTGAAAGACAAACATGTGAGAGATGTGTTAATCCATGAAAATGATAGATTAAATAATTTACACTTGCAATGTAAAGTGAGTTCATCTGTACAAGATACAGCTTATTTAAAAATCAAAGAAACCTTGAATATTGCTCTTAGTCAACAAAAACAAATAAGAAGTGACCATAGAGCTATCTCAGATAGAAATATCAGTCTACATAAGACCTTGAGTGAATTGAAACCCCTTATTGAGGAAAATTATTCATTCAAAAATGAAATAAAATCTCTGCAAAATGAGTTTAAGAAGCTAAAAAATGATTTCCATGCACTAAGTACCAAACACTCAGTTTCTGAGGACAGAAATGTTCTATCTCTTGCAAAAGTAAATGACCAGATGTCTGAAATTCCAAGAATAAGAAACTATGTGTCTGACCTACAGGAAAAGTTCTCAACCTTAAACACCAATAATGAATTAAATGAGATTTCTGTAAATAAGCTGCATAAAAATAAAGGGAAAAGACCTGAGCAGAGTTCATCCTTTCTTCCTCATATTTCAACCATTGAACAAACTGACAATGAGTCTGTAAAATCTTTTGCTACTAGCAAAAAATCTTGTGATGGTCATGCACCAGCTGTTTCTGTAAATAATAAAATTTCTGAACACCTGGCTAAACTTCAGGAATTATTAATAATGAATAATTCAAACCAAAAAGTGGACCATCCCAGTAGTCAGAAAAATTGGCCTAAGTTAGACCAATATCCTACCTTTGATGGTGATTCTTCCTCTGATTAGCAACACTTTATCCAAAGAATTGATAATTTAAAGAGATCTTATAAACTACCTGATGAGGAAATTGTTTCTAAGCTAATTTCTTTATTTTCCAATGTAGCCTTGATGTGGTATGAATCTGTCCTCTTAGATAACAATCATTATATATGGAATGATTGGAAATCCTTGATTGAGAATCAGTTTGGTGGTTCAAAATTCAGGTTAGCTCAGCAGAGACTGTATGAGAATACTAGATATGTATCCTCCTCTGTTGAGAAGCCCATTGTTTTTCTGATGAAAATAACTAAAATCCTTAGAGCAATTGATCCAAAGTTGGATTATGATATTTGGAGAGATAAAATCTTGTATAAATTACCAAATTCTCTTAGGGATTTGATTGTTGCTAGAACTGAGCATGTAAGGGAAAATTCTTCTTTCATTAATATCTGTAATGAAGTACTACTCAACCATAGATATGAACCAAAGAATTAATTTAGTAAATCTTATAATGATCAGAATAAACCTTCTATAAAGCTCCCAGAAAAATCTGGTAAACCCTCTGCCCCAGTTGCACCTAAAAAATATGCAACAAATACTTGTTATAAATGTAACAAACCGTGGCAGAAGGGTCATGTTTGTGACAAGAAAATTCATCTTGTTGAACAAAATGAAGACACTGATGAAGTTGAACTTGATGTCAATAATTCTTCCAGTGACTGTGAAAGTAATATCTCCTATGACAATGAATCTGTTAAAGATGTTTTAATGTTGGAACATGATGTCCATTATTTAAATAATATATCTGAAGATTGTGTATTGAATTTATCTTCAGTAGAAAATGCTGAGATAATTAAAGATATTACTAACAATTCTATTCCTATATCCCCTTTAAAGGCACCTGTTATCATTAATGGTAAAAATGTTGATGTAGTTCTTGATTCTGGTGCTGGAGGAGGTGTAGTATCTGAAAAAGCTTTGGCTTCAGTGGATAAGGAATATTTGAGTAAATTATTGCCTATAACTTCTGAAAAATGGAGAGGGTATGGTTCTACCTTATTTCCTATTGGCAAATACAAAACCTCGGTATTTTTCAAATATAATGGTGGTTTTGTCAGAGCTATTTGTGAGTTTGTTGTCATGAAAAATGATAATTTGAGCAATTGGTTTATTATGGGAAATGATATTTTAACCATGTTTGGTGTGAAACTGGACCCAGCAAATAATTGCTTTACCTTAGGAATGAATGGGAAAAGAAAATTCAAAATTTCTTCTCCTAGACCTTCTGGGCATCTGTTGAAATCTTGTAACTCACTGACCCAATGTAAAGGTAGAACAACAACTGAAATGGATGATTTATTACATGAAATAAATACTGCTTCTTTTGGTGATCAGTTGACTTGTGAACAAAAAGATTCTATTGTTGCCTCTATTACTTCTTTCCCTATGACTTTTGCTCATGGGTCTCATGTCTTGGGAATTGTTCAGGAAGAAATGAAGATTACCTTATCCTGTAATTTGAGTGATATTCCTCCTACCCTTAAGAAAAAACCATATCCTGCTTCTCCATCAAAAAGAAAAGATATTGAAGATAATATTGAAACATTATTGAAAATGAATATCATTGAGAAAGTGGATGTCACCCCCAAATATTGTGTCATCTCCCCAGTCTTAATTTCTTATGAAAAAGATAAAGCTAGATTATGTGGAGATTACAGAGCTTTAAATACTTATACTGTTGATGATATTTATCCTTTACCCAGAATTAATTCAATACATGCTACCTTGCAAGGTGCAAAATTTATTAGTTGTCTGGATGGTAATAAAGGTTATCATCAAGTTCCAGTTGAGAAAAATTCTCAAAATTTTTTGCTTATTGCTACTCATATGGGAATATATAAGTATGTTAGGATGCCATTTGGCCCTAAAAATGCTCCTTCAGTTTTCCAGAAGGTCATGGATAACACTTTCCATCAAGAAATTATTGAAGGTTGGCTCATGGTTTATATTGATGATATTATTGTTTTTTCTAAAACTTTTGATGAACATATGATTCACTTGAAAAGAGTTTTCCAAAAAATGGATGAAATCAATATGACCTTATCTTTAAAAAAGTGTAAATTTGGTTTTCAATCTTTGAAAGTCCTTGGCCATGTTGTGTCAGGCTTACAAATTTGTGTAGACCATAATAAAGTTGCTGCCATTCAAAATGTGAAAGCACCAACTTCTGTAAGAGAAATCCAAAGTTTTTTGGGTATTTGTGGCTATTATGGACAATATATTAAAAATTATCAGGTCATAGCCTTGCCTCTTACAAAACTAACCAGAAAAGATGTTGCTTTTCTCTGGAATAATGACTGTCAGAAAGCTTTTAATACATTGAAAAGTTGCTTAATGACAGCCCCTATATTGGCTCTTCCTGATTTTAGCAAGCCATTTGTACTTTATACAGATGCTAGCTTTACTGGTCTGGGTGCTGCCCTTCACCAAAAGCAAATTATTAATGATAAATCCTCAGAGGTTGTAATTTGTTATATTTCAAGAACCTTAAGAAATAGTGAATTGAAATATGGTGCCACTCAATTGGAGTGCTTAGCAGTTGTTTGGGCTCTTGAGAAACTTCATTACTACTTGGATGACCAAAAATTTGAGTTGGTAACTGACTGTAGTGCTGTGAAATCTCTCTTAAACCTCAAAACACCTAAAAGACATATGTTCAGGTGGCAACTTGCTGTTCAAGAATACAGAGGAAGGATGACTATTATCCATAGAGCTGGAAATGTTCACTCTAATGTTGATATGCTCTCCAGATTGCCTCTGCCAAATAATGACTCCAATCCTGCTTATGTACCTGAAGATGATACTGTTCATATACATGGTATATTTATAGTTGATATGGAAGAGGAGTTATTACAGTTAATACTGGATTCATATGATAAAGATTCTGACTTAAATAAATTAGTTACTATTTTGAATGATCCTAAGAATGCTTCAATTCAAGCATTAATAAAAACTCTTCCTGCAAAGTACCAAAATTCTTTAAATAAAGGAAAGTTTTCTATTGAAGATGGTTATATATATTATAGAAGGAAGCTTACCAATGTAATTGTTATTCCTCCTTCAATGAAAGAAACTATCCTCAAACTTTGTCATGATGACATATTAGCTGGTCATTTTGATCTTGAAAAAACATTGATTAGAATCAAAAACACTGCATGGTGGGCTAATATGTCTGAAGACACAAAATTATATGTTGAATCTTGTGATTCCATCCAAAAATCTAAAAGGTTAACAGGTAAGAGAGCAGGGTTATTACAACATATTTATGCACCTAGTGCTCCCTGGCAAATCATTAATATGGATTTTGTCACTGGTCTTCCTGTTGCAGGTAAAGACAGCTTTAACTCTTGTTGGGTAATAGTAGATAGATTCACAAAAATGTGCAAATTTATTCCAACCCACAAAGATGTATCCACCAAAGAATTAGCTTACTTATGGTGGTCTTACATGTTTAATATTATTGGTTTTCCAAAAGCCATTATCTCTGATAGGGATCCAAAATTCACTTCTGAGTTTTGGACCTCTTTGATGGATATTTGTGGCTGTGAGTTAAAATTGTCTACAGCTCACCATCCTCAGACTGATGGTCTAGCTGAAAGAATGATTCAAACTCTGGAAGATATGATTAGAAGGTATTGTGCCTTTGGTTTAGAATATAAAGAAAATGACAGATTTACTCATGATTGGGTCACTCTTTTGCCTGGTCTTGAATTTGCATATAATAGCACTGTTCATTCTGTCACTGAGAAAAAGCCTTTTGAGCTTTGGTTAGGTTATGTCCCAAACACTCCTGCTCAGATTCTCAATAATAAATTACCTAAGTTGGAACTACACCCTGGTGTAAAATCTTTTATGCAAATGCAACAGCTATGCAGAAAACATGCTCAAAGTTGTATTGATAAAGCATTTGAATATGAAAAGAAAAGATGGGATAAATCCCATAAAGAATACACATTTAACAAGGGTGATGAAGTGTTGATCTCTACTGTCCATTTCAATTTACAGGGTAACCACAAATTAAAAGATCCTTTTGTAGGACCGTTTGTTGTTAAAAGAATGGTTGGTGATAATGAAGTAGAAGTTGTATTGTATTCTCCATATGATAGGAAACATCCTGTCTTTCCCATTTCTTTGCTTAAACCTTATACTTCCAACAGTGACTTATTTCCAAAAAGAAGAGGAAGACCTAAGAAGAACCCTCAGGAAGTCACAGAAACAGCAGAAATTGATAAAATTCTCAATGATAGAATTATCACTTCTGAGAGAGGTACTGAATATTTATTGAGATATAAGAACAAATCATCTGAACATGATGCATGGATACCTGGCAAGGAAATTTCAAATCTGCCTGCTCTGTTGAAAAAATACAAAAAGAAAAAATCTTAGCATTTTTTTTTTATTGTTTTTTTTAGAGTGAGGGAGTGTCAGCCAGGCTATTCCAGGAGTCCAGTAAATGATATATAAATTATAAAACCTTAAAGAGTGGGTAAGTATTGTATTTAATGAATATAACTTAATATTTTATTGCATAATGAAATTATATAAGAATTTTATTATATACAAGTGTTACATTAAATTTATTGATTATATATATTTTTATATACAATTAAATTGAGCATAATATAATATATTCTACAAATAATGGCGCATTTTTATGTATTTAATAATTATAAATTTATATTTAAATAATTAAAAAACATATATTATAATTACAAGTGTATAATTGATTTATAATATATTTAAATTAATTACTTAAATTTATATATTAAATAATGCCTCTCATATGATACTAAACAATAATTAAGGACGCTTCTTTTGACCCTTAATTGTGTTAGAAAAAACAAAAAAATTAATTTGGACTAAATTGAGATTAATTTCTTGTTTTGTTGCATCAAATTATTTTTTGTTTCACTTAAAATGTCCTTTAATCAGAATGTACCATCTGTTTGGAATTATATTTCTCATAATTCCTATGTTTCCAATCTTGTTTAGTTATTCACTATTGTCACTTACTGATTTGGGAATTAATGGCGGGGAAATTGGATTCTTAATTGGGGTTTTAATTATTTGTTTCATGTTTTTCTCTATATTGTTATGTTTCATTTACTCTTTTGATATATTTGTTTTATTCTATTCTAATCATTGTATTTACAAAGACAGTAGCGCTTCAGAGGACCCATTGCCTATAAAAGGGCCTTGGATAATCCCCTGTAGCCTCATCACTTATTACATACTCAACAAATTAAATAACCATTTTATTACGTTTATATTTTCTTTATTAGTAATACAAATCTAATTTAAATTCTATACAACAAATCAAAGGTTGCTTTAAGTCTAATAGTAATTAAAATTGTTTGCTGCACAGTACCCTTACATTTAATAATATTATTATTAATAAAATCTAAGTTTTTGTCACCTCTCAAAGTTGCTCACCGTTGTCTCCCTCTCAAATAAAAAAAATATATATATATTTGGTTTATTTCTTTATTTTCCTTTGTCCTCCTCCTTCTCTCCTCCTTTTTCTCCTATTTTTCTTACCTCTTCTAGACAACTGACTGACATTTCCTATCATATGGAGCATATAATATGACTTCCACTGCATTATTAATAACCATTTTGCTTACTACACAAAGTTCTACAAAGGGATCTTTTAATATAACATTATCTTGTAAGTTAAAATGTAGTGTTGATATTAGGACTTCATCTCCCTTTTTGAATTCAAATTCTTTATGAGATTTATCCCACCTTTTCTTTTCATATTCAAATGCTTTTTGGATGCATTCTTCTGCATGCTTTCTACAAATTTGTTGCATATGAATAAAGGATTTATTACCATGGTGTATATCTAACCTTGGTAATTTATTTAAATTATTTACTGGGGTATTTGGTACGTATCCCAGCCAGAGTTCAAATGGTATCAGCCAGACGTCTAGAAGAATGGAGGAAAAGAAAAGTAAAAAGGACAAGAGAATAGGAAAATTATAATATAGTATTATTATGAGTAATAAAAATAAAATATTTGTAATTGAGAAGAGAGTACGACAAGAGAATTTTGAAGAGTTGACAAAAACTGTAAAGACTTATTTATATTGCAGTATATTATAATTAATAGTTATTATTCAATGCGCAACTTTCAATGATAGTAATAATAGACTTAAAACAACCTATAGTTATTTAGATAGTATTTTAATTAGATATATAGAACTAATAAAAATAATAAATAAAAATAATATATTTAAAATATGATAAGTGAGTGTATAGTAAGTGATGAGCTACCAGAGAGACTTCTAAAGCCCTTTTACAGGCAAGAGGACCCTCTAGAGCGCTACAAATATAATTAAAAAAGTAAAATGAAGTGAAAGAAATAATAACACATTTAATTAAAAAACAATTAAAATAAATCCGTGATTAAGCAAATATTTTTTTCCATCAGATATTTCTAAAAAAGAATAAAATTAATATAACGAATAACTACGTGAGTATGGAAAATAAGAACTATGAGAAAGAATTCTAAAGAGGGAATACAAATAGCTAAAAAAAGTATAATTAAAATAAAAGGAATTATTTTTACGTGTTTAGATAATCTTCACTCAGTATAAGCAATGGTAAGTTAACTATTTAAAGTAAATTAACTATTAAATTAATTGAACAAATAATTAAACTAATACAGGAATCTTTTTAACATGAGCAATTAAATTTAATCATATTAAATTAATTTAGTAATATTAGTGACACAATTAAGGGTCAAGGAAGCGCCCAATATTTATGGATATTATTATATGATAAGTTGTATTTAGTTTATATAAATGTTATTATTGAAATTGTAATTACAGTGTAAGTTAAATTTACACTTACAATATAATTTTAAATAATTTATTTATACATACAAAGTGCGCCATGATATTATAGAATATAATATTTGTTTATGTAATACAATTTATTTAATAATAAAATTGTCTGTCAATCGTCTAGAAGAAGGTAAGGAAAGTGGAAAAAAATGGAGGAGGACAAGGGAAAAAATAAAAGAAATAAAATATAAAGGTTTATTTAATTTATTTAAAGGAAAGTAACGACGAGTAATTTGAGAGGTGACACAAAATTGGGTTTTATTAATAATAATATTATTTCAAGTAAGGGCTATGCGCGGCAGACACTGTGATTTCTATCAGACTTAAAGCAACCTTTAATTTGTTATATAGAGCTTTAATTAGAACTTTATTACTAATAAAAAGAATATAAACATAATATAAAAGTATATGAAATTTGTTGAGTGTATAGTAAGTGATCAGGCTACAGGGGATTATCCAAGGCCTTTTTATAGGCAATGGGCCCTCTGAAGCGCTACTATATTTGTAAATACAAGAAATTTAATAGAATGAAACAAGAATCTAAAAGAATAAGTGAAAAATAACAATGTAGAGAAAAATATGAAACAAATAATTAAAAACCCCAATTAAGAATCCAAATTTCCCACAATTAATTCCCAAATCAGTAAGTAAAAATAGTGAATAACTAAACAAGCCTGGAACATAGGAACTATGAGAAAAATAATTCAAAACAGATGGTACAGTCTGATTTAAGGATTTTTAAGTGAAACAAAAAATATTTGATGCAACAAAATATGTAATTAATTTCAATTTAGTATTAATTAGTTTTTCCTGACACAATTATGGGTCAAAAGAAGCGTCATTATTTATTGTTTAATACTATAAAAAATGATATTTAATATATAAATATAAATAATTAATTTAATTATATTATAAGTCAATTTTACACTTATAATTATAATATATGTTTTTAATTAAATAAATATAAATTTATAATTATTAAATAGATAAAAATGCGCCATTATTTGTAGAATATAAAATATATTATGTTTTAATTTAAATGTATATAAAAAATTTATATAAACAATAAAATTAATATAACACTTATATGTAATAAGATACTTATATAATTTTATTATGCAATAAAATATTAATTTATATACATTAAATACAATTCTTACGCCCTCTTTCAGGTCCTATAAGTTAACATATAATTTACTGGGCTCCTGGAATAGCCTGGCTGACACTCCCTCACTATAAAAAAACAATAAAAAAAATGCTAAGATTTTTTCTTTTTGTATTTTTTCAACAGAGTAGGCAGATTTGAAATCTCCTTGCCAGGTATCCATGCATCATGTTCAGATGATTTGTTCTTATATCTCAATAAATATTCAATACCTCTTTCAGAAGTGATAATTCTATCATTGAGAATTTTATCAATTTCTGCTGTTTCTGTGACTTCCTGAGGGTTTTTCTTAGGTCTTCTCCTTCTTTTGGGAAATAAGTCACTGTTGGAAGTATAAGGTTTAAGCAAAGAAATGGGAAAAACAGGATGTTTCCTATCATATGGAGAATACAATACAACTTCCACTGCATTATCACCAACCATTCTTTTAACAACAAATGGGCCTACAAAAGGATCTTTTAATTTGTGGTTACCTTGTAAATTGAAATGGACAGTAGAGATCAACACTTCATCACCCTTGTTAAATGTGTATTCTTTATGGGATTTATCCCATCTTTTCTTTTCATATTCAAATGCTTTATCAATACAGCTCTGAGCATGTTTTCTGCATAGCTGTTGCATGTGCATGAAAGATTTTACACCATGGTGTAGTTCCAGCTTAGGTAATTTATTATTGAGAGTCTGAGCAGGAGTATGTGGGACATAAACTAACCAAAGCTCAAAAGGCTTTTTCTCAGTGACAGAATGAACAGTGCTATTATATGCAAATTCAAGACCAGGCAATAGAGTGACCCAATCATGAGTAAATCTGTCATTTTCTTTATATTCTAAACCAAAGGCACAATACCTTCTAATCATATCTTCCAGAGTTTGAATCATTCTCTCAGATAGACCATCAGTCTGAGGATGGTGAGCTGTAGACAATTTTAACTCACAGCCACAAATATCCATCAAAGAGGTCAAAAACTCAGAAGTAAATTTTGGATCCCTATCAGAGATAATGGCTTTTGGAAAACCAATAATATTAAACATGTAAGACCACCATAAGAAAGCTAATTCTTTGGTGGATACATCTTTGTGGGTTGGAATAAATTTGCACATTTTTGTGAATCTATCTACTATTACCCAACAAGAGTTAAAGTTGTCTTTACCTGCAACAGGAAGACCAGTGACAAAATCCATATTAATGATTTTCCATGGAGCATTAGGTGCTTCAATATGTTGTAATAACTCTGCTCTTTTACCTGTCAACCTATTAGATTTTTGGCAGGAATCACAAGATTCAACATATAATTTTGTGTCTTCAGACATATTAGCCCACCAAGGAGTGTTTTTGATTCTAATCAATGTTTTTTCAAGATAAAAATGACCAGCCAATATGTCATCATGACAAAGTTTGAGGATAGTTTCTTTCATAGAAGGAGGAATTACAATTACATTAGTAAGCTTTCTTCTATAATATATATAACCATCTTCAATAGAAAACTTTCCTTTACTTAAAGCATTTTGATACTTTGCAGGAAGAGTTTTTATTAATGCTTGAATTGAAGCATTCTTAGGATCATTTAAGATAGTAACCAATTTATTTAAATCAGAATCCTTCTCATATGAATCCAGTATTAATTGCAATAACTCTTCTTCCATATCAACTACAAATATACCATGGATATGAACAGTATCAACTTCAGGTACATAAGCAGGATTTGAGTCATTATTTGGCAGAGGAAATCTGGAGAGCATATCAACATTGGAGTGAACATTTCCAGCCCTATGGATAATTTTCATCCATCCTCTGTATTCTTGAACAGCAAGTTGCCACCTGAACACATGTCTGTTAGGTGTCTTCAGGTTTAATAGGGACTTCACAGCACTAAAGTCAGTTAACAATTCAAATTTTTGGTCATCTAGATAGTAATGAAGCTTCTCAAGAGCCCAAACAACTGCTAAGCACTCTAATTGAGTGGCAACATATTTCAATTCACAATTTATTAAGGTTCTTGAAATATAACAAATTACAACCTCTGAGGATTTATCATTAATAATTTGTTTCTGGTGAAGGGCAGCACCCAGACCAATAAAGCTAGCATCTGTATACAGGACAAATGGCTTGTTAAAATCTGGAAGAGCCAATATACGGGCTTTCATTAAGCAACTTTTTAACGTATCAAAAGCTTTTTGACAGTCATTATTCCAGAGAAAGGCAACATCTTTTCTGGTTAGTTTTGTAAGAGGCAAGGCTATGACCTGATAATTTTTAATATATTGTCTATAATAGCCACACATACCCAAAAAACTTTGGATTTCTCTTACAGAAGTTGGTGCTTTCACATTTTGAATGGCAGCAACATTGTTTTGGTCTACACAAATTTGTAAGCCTGACACAACATGGCCAAGGACTTTCAAAGATTGAAAACCATATTTACACTTTTTTAAGGATAAGGTCATATTGATTTCATCCATTTTTTGAAAACTCTATTCAAGTGAATCATATGTTCATCAAGAATTTTAGAAAAAACAATGATGTCATCAATATAAACCATGAGCCATCCTTCAATTATTTCCTGATGGAAAGTGTCAGTATAGTCTAGTATATAAGTATGATATAATAGTGTTATTTTATGGTCCTACTACTTATTAATAAATTATTTAGTGATTAAACCTCAGGGGAAGACTAATAGAATAGTTATACTCAAATAAAACTCACAATACTTGGATTTAAATGCGTGCTAGTGGTGGAAAATAGAAGAGTAAAATATAGTTATAGCTTTTATAAAGATAATATCAATTTATAAGGGCTTTATAATATATTTCTGAATACTAATAATTGTATTTTAGTGTTTGTTTGAATTGTAGTAATTGAATGATGATAATAAACCGTCAAAATCCCTCCTTACTTATACCCAAATCCACTGGAGTGCACAGACCTTCAATCCAGATGATGTCACTGCTATCCCCAGCAATTACAGCACTGTGAGGGCCCATCACCTCCCCATGGCGTCCACTTCAAGCAGTTTCAACACCCAGACCTCCAGTAAGGACCCTCCATCACTATTAATAATAACACAGAGTCATACCATAAATAGAAAACCCAGATGAAAGCGGATACCATAAAGAAACAGGTAAAATAAATGATCAAAAAGAGATTTAATGAAACTAAAAGCATATAAAGGAAACAAATAAAATGTCCAAGCCCCCAATAACATCCCCAAGCATCCACATTAACCCAAAAACATCTTTCCAACCCATAAATCCGTGAATAACCATCCAAGGAAGTAATTTTAGTTGTCCAAACTGGGTGTATGCGCCTGATATAGGTGTCTATGCTTCTGTAGGCGTTGTGAGTCCACTAATTTCGTCCATATGACCTAAAATAAGCAGAAAAACAAAGGTTATAGGCTATTAAGGGACTAAAACCCACTTATATACCTAAATATACATAATATACTGCATATTTCACTGAATATGAGATTTATGTATACATATAAGCTTATGTATGTCAATAATTACTTCATATCACTTAAGATAAGTATATTATGACTCCATTAACACCTTAATAAGTATTATTAGGCCATGGATAAGCTATTTAAACTATTATAAATTATATAATAGAATAATAATTATATATATATATAATAAAATAATATATATTATTATTTTAACCTTATTTTTAAGATATAAGCTTAATCTAGTTAATGTTATCTTATTTTAAGCATAAGAAATACTCAGTCCTAAGGATATTTAGGCTGACACTCCCTCACCCCAAAAAAAACAATAAAAAAAAAATGTTAAGACATTTTAATTAATCTTAAGGAATGAAATAATAAAAAAAATTAATTTTTATAATACATATACTGAATGAACAGTATTATTTAGATTTAAATTTTTTCAAGAGATTTTTAAGATCAGAGATTTCATTTTCTGGAATCCACTGGTCATATTCACTTGATTTATTTTTAAATCTTAATAGATACTCAACTCCCTTTTCTTTAGTAAGGTGTCTCTTTTTAAGTATCTTTTCAATTTCTGCTTTTTCCACTATTTCTTCAGGTTGCTGTTTATGCCTTCCTGATCTTCTTGGAAAGAGAGCAGTATCATTAGAATGGTATGGTTTTATAAGAGAAATAGGAAATACTGGATTTTTTCTATCATAAGGTGCATATAGAATAACCTCAACAGCATTATTACCAACCATCTTTTTAACTACAAATGGTCCAATGAATGGATCCTTCAATTTAACATTACCATTTAAATTGAAATGTAGCGTTGAAATAAGGACTTCATCACCCTCTTTGAACATTTGTTCTTTATGGGCTTTATCCCATCTTTTCTTTTCATACTCAAAAGCCTTATTTATACATTCTTGAGCATGTTTTCTGCATAATTCCTGCATCTGAAGAAAAGATTTAGTACCTGGATGAATATCCAATCTAGGTAACTTATTAAGAGTTTTAGCAGGGGTATTAGGTACATAACCCAACCATAACTCAAATGGCTTTTTGCCAGTGACAGAATGTACTGTACTATTATATGCAAATTCAAACCTGGGATAAGGGTTACCCAATCATGCGTGAATTTGTCATTGTCTTTAAAATTAAGACCAAAAGCACAGTATCTTCTTATCATATCTTCTAAGGTTTGTATCATTCTTTCTGCTAGCCCATCAGTTTGTGGATGGTGTGCTGTAGAAAGTTTTAATTGACACCCTGAAACATCCATAAGTGACGTCCAGAACTCAGAAGTAAATTTAGGATCTCTGTCAGAAACTATTGCTTTGGGGAAACCTGCTGTATTTAACATTTGTGTCCACCATAAAAAAGGTAAGTCCTTTGCAGAAACCTCTTTGTGGGTAGGAATAAATTCACACATCTTTGTAAATCTATCTACAATTACCCAGCAGGAGTTATAACTCTTATGCCCTGCTATTGGCAAACCTGTTACAAAGTCCATGTTAATGATTTCCCATGGAGCTTTTGGTTGCTCAATTTGTTGTAATAAACCAGCTCTTTTTCCTGTTAATCTTTTAGATTTTTGACAAGAATCACATGTTTCAACATATTTCTGAACATCCTCAGACATGTTAATCCACCAAGCTGTGTTTTTTACTCTGGTTAATGTTTTATGGTAGTCAAAATGACCTGCTAATATATCATCATGACATATACTTAACATTAACTCCTTCATTGAAGGGGGAATTACAATTACATTACTTAATTTTTTCCTGTAATATATAAAACCATCCTCAATGGAAAATTTTCCTTTCTCTAATGCCTCTTTATACTTATTTGGTAATGTTTTTATTAAAACATTCATTGAAGCATTAGATGGATCATTTAATATTGTAGTTAATTTACTTAAGTCAGGATCTGAATTATAATTATCAAGAATTGATTGCATAAATTCATCCTCAAGATCTACAATATAAATGCCATAAATGTTAATAATCTCTGATTCAGGAACATAAGCAGGATTATCATCATTATTAGGCAGAGGTACTCTAGATAACAGATCTACATTAGAGTGCAAGGTTCCTGCTCTATGTGTAATAGTCATCCGTCCTCTGTATTCTTGTACAGCTAATTGCCATCTAAACATGTGTCTATTAGGAGTTTTCATGTTTAAGAGTGACTTAACTGCACTACAGTCAGTTATTAACTCAAATTTTTGGTCTTCAAGGTAATAATGTAGCTTTTCAAGAGCCCATACTACTGCCAAACATTCAAGTTGAGTAGCACCATATTTCAATTCACCACTTCTCAGAGTACGTGAAATATAGCAGATTACCACTTCTGACATTTTACCTTCAATAAGTTGTTTTTGATGCAAAGCAGCACCCAGTCCAATAAAACTTGCATCTGTATATAATACAAAAGGTAATTGGAAATCTGGTAATCCCAAGATAGGAGCTGTCATTAAACATTCTTTCAACTTATTAAAAGCTTGTTGTCTTTCATTATTCCAAATGAAAGCTTCTGATTTCTTTATCAGTGTGGTCAGTGGTGCAGCAATTGATTGGTAGTTTTTTATATATTGTCTATAATAACCACACATTCCAAGAAAAGATTGTACATCCTTCACATTTTGAGGAATGCCAATATTCTTTATTGCAGCCACTTTATTTTGGTCTACACATATTTGTAAGCCAGATACAATATGACCAAGCACTTTTAAAGATTCAAACCCAAATTTACATTTTTTCAATGCAACGGTCATTTTTATTTCATCCATTTTCTGAAATACTTTCCTTAAATGGATTAAGTGTTCATCAAAAGTTTTAGAGAACACTATGATGTCATCAATGTATACCATTAACCATCCCTCAATCATTTCATTATGGAATGTTATATCCATTAACTTTTGAAATACTGATGGAGCATTCTTTGGTCCAAATGGCATTCTGACATACTTATAAATTCCCATGTGTGTTCTTATCAACAAAAAGTTCTGTGAATTCTTTTCAACAGGAATTTGATGGTACCCTTTATTTCCATCTAGGCAACTTATATATTTAGCACCTTTAAGGGTAGCATGTATAGAGGCAATCCTTGGCAAGGGATAAATATCATCTACTGTAAATGTATTTAATGCTCTATAATCACCGCACAGTCTTGCTTTATCTTGTTCATAAGAAATCAGCACTGGTGATATTACACAATATTTTGGTGTAGTTTCAACCTTCTCAAGAATGTTCATTTTTAATAACATCTTAATATTATCCTCTATGTCTTTCCTCTTCATTGGTGAAGCAGGGTATGGTTTCTTTTTAAGACTAGCAGGAATATTATCCATATCACAGGTTAAACTAATTTTCATTTCATGTTCTTTTACAAGGCCAAGTTCATTTGTACCATGTGCAAAAGCCATTGGAAAAGCTTTAATTAATTCCAAAATATTATCTTTCTCAGTTCCACTTATCTGAGTGCCAAATGATGCTTTTGAAATTTCTGTTTCCAGAAGTTCCAACTCATTGGATTCTCTTCCTTTAGACGGGGAATTTGTTACTGACTCAATGTGTAAGACAGTGTTAAAAGAATTTATTTTAAATTTCCTTTTACCATTCATGCCAATTGTAAAATTGTTATTAGCAGGGTCTAATTTTACACCAAATTTATTCAGAATATCATTTCCAATGATAAAACAGTTACTACAATTTGTATTATCCATTACTACAAAGTCACAAGTTACCCTTACATAACCATGTTGGTGTTTAAAGAAAACAGCAGCTTTGTATTTACCAATGGGGTGTAGTACTGATCCAAAACCTCTCCAATTTTTATTTTGAAGTGGTTCAAGCTTAAACTTATATTCACTATCAATTTTCTGTAATGTATTAGTGGAAACAACTGAACCAGCAGCTCCTGTGTCCAATACTATATTAACATTTTCACCAGAAATGATAGCTGGAACCGTGGTAGGTGTCATTCTAAAGTTATCAGCTTGTATATCCTTAATGATTTCAGCATCCTCGAAATTCATTAAAGATTCATTTGAGTCCATATTTAATATTGGATTTTCAAAGATGGACAAATCATCTTCCAACATACAGACTTCATTTTCATCACTATATGAGATATTGCTGTCATAATCACTTGATTCTTTACTTTTTTCAGTTTCAGTTTCAGATTCACATTGATTTTTAACAATATTTATGTTTTTCTCACATTTGTGACCTTTGACCCAAGGTTTGTTACACTTATAACAAGTATTTGTTTCATACTTTTTAGGTAATACAGGTGCAGTAGGTTTTTTCTGCTTCTCCTGAAGTGTTTTTGAATTCTGAGTTTTTACAGGTTCAACATTTTGCTTATAAGTGGAATACCTTGATTCATACTTATGGTTTAATAATATTTCATTGCAAATATTAATAAAGTCAGAATATTCAGTAACATTTAATGTTCTACCTACAACAATGTCTCTGACAGATATAGGTAATTTGTATATTATCTTATCTTTCCATAAGTTAAAATCCATATGAGGCTCAATGCCTTTTAATATTTTGTTTAAATTCATTAAAAATACCATAGGTTTGTCACCATTCAACAGATTATACCTAGTCTTCTCATACAGTCTCTGCTGAGTAAGCCTGAATTTAGAACCTCCAAATTGTTTTTCAATAAGTTGTTTCCATTCAGCCCAAGAGTAGTCTCTACCCTCACTTAAGACAGCTTCAAACCATAATAAAGCAACATCCTTAAATAAAGAAATTAATTTTGATGTTATCTCTTCATCTGGTAACTTATATGAGAATTTCAAGTTGTCAATTCTTTGAATAAAATGTTGCCAATCAGAGCTGGCTTCCCCATCATAAGTTGGGTACTGATCTATTTTAGGCCAGTTCTTCTGATTGGATTTTATCTCACTAATCTTAGGTAAATTCAACAACTCATTCACTTTTGATAAATGGTCTTGTATTTCTTCCTGCACGGATTTGTGACTTACATTTTCAGATTTGACACTACCACCAGATGGTTTTAATTGTGGTGGTACAGGGAAGGAATGAGATTCACTTTTACCAATGAAAGGATTATTATTATATTGATTATACTTATGATTATCCTGGTTCATCAGTAGATTGGCAGTTTCAATCTCAACTTTAGTTAATCTTTGTAGCAGCTCAGAGACACTTTGATTTGTCTGTGCAAAAGATAACTTTGTTCTTGATTCAGTTTTTAATAAATGTGTTTCATATAATTTTTCTAACTCACAAAATTTGTTTGAAAGGTCATTATATTTATTACTCAATGAATCATATTTAAGAGTTAGAGACAAATGTTCTTTCTCTAATTCTTTATTACGTGTTGCTAATTGAGAAATGTTCAATGTTAAGGATGAAATTGTATCACTAGTGAGCTTAACTGTCTGTTCCTCACAATCAGTCATTCTATTCCACAATGCTGAAACAATTCTATGGACAGTTGGATTATTGTTAAAATATTCCATGTCCTCCTTTTCAATTCTCTCACTCTCCTGTGAACTTCTCATCTCACTAGTAGGTGGTTGCAACTGAGGATTAACTGTATTATCATTGTATATAGTACTGTTATTATGGACAAAAGACAAGTCAGGTGTATCTACTCTAAAACCTAAATTTCTTAAATCCTCCTCTATTTTTTGTACAGATTTAACATCAATAGAATTACCTATATTGTAATTATCAGTATTATGTCTAATCTGAGAGGGTAAGTTACTTACCAAGGGATGGTTGCCAGTCCTGATTTTTGGCGCTTTTTTCCCTTGTAAGGGTGAGCTGAGGAAGTCAGATGAGGGGGTGGATCCCTGTTGCAACTGTGGCTTGTCCACTGTTGGTGAAACCAGTCCCATTTCCATTTGTCTACCAGGATTTTCTCCTGGGAGTGAGTGGACCCTCCTTGGATAGGGGGTTGCTGATTTGATTGACTGGGCTGGCCTCCCTTTAATTCTGCCATTGCCTGATTCATCTGCTGAAATCCTACCTTGCAATTGTTTTGCAACTGCTCTACTTCTTTGAACATGAGAGATTTTGATTCCTCCAACTTTAGAACCTGTTTGGCCAGGTGGGACAGTTGATCCTGAAGAGGAGGAGACGTCTTTTTGATAGTTATCTTTTTTAAGAGGGCGTCCTTTTCCTCTATACTCATGCTTTCTGGCTGGGGGTACTGTTGTCCCTCCATGGTGATGTCCTGGAAAGTTTTTGTTAGCTTTAGACCTGGTATTATAAGCAGGCTGTTCACTTACACTATCCTGGGGAGCACTCATATTGTTCAGAATAACAATATTTTACGTCTACAAAAGGAAAAAACTCTGTGGAATTAGTAGACAAATAATATTAGCAATTATATTACTAATAAAAAAGCAATGGAGCTTACCCTGAATTTATATCTTTATTTATTTAAATAAAATATAAGAAAAATTCGAAAAAAATCTGTTAAAAATATAATAATAAGTTTAACTAGACCTCTATAAGGGTGAATAATTAGCTTACCAAGCTTTAGCCAAATACCAATTTAATTGGGTGTTATATTGGTGTCCAAATACCAAGTGAAATTGGGTTTATATTGGGTACAGTTACTACTGTAAATATCTAATTTTTATGATAAAAAATTAGTACAATTATTATAAGGGTTCTTTTCCGCAATCAATGAGCTATGATGACCCACTAATATGCAGCAGACCCAAATATTTGGTTAATTTTGAGTTGTACTAAGGTAAAAATCACGTCCCAAGGCTTATACTAAATAATAAGTAAAATATAAGGAAAGACCCCCAATTGTCAGTATAGTCTAGTATATAAGTATGATATAATAGTGTTATTTTATGGTCCTACTACTTATTAATAAATGATTTAGTGATTAAACCTCAGGGGAAGACTAATAGAATAGTTATACTCAAATAAAACTCACAATACTTGGATTTAAATGCGTGCTAGTGGTGGAAAATAGAAGAGTAAAATATAGTTATAGCTTTTATAAAGATAATATCAATTTATAAGGGCTTTATAATATATTTCTGAATACTAATAATTGTATTTTAGTGTTTGTTTGAATTGTAGTAATTGAATGATGATAATAAACCGTCAAAATTCCTCCTTACTTATACCCAAATCCACTGGAGTGCACAGACCTTCAATCCAGATGATGTCACTGCTATCCCCGGCAATTACAGCACTGTGAGGGCCCATCACCTCCCCATGGCGTCCACTTCAAGCAGTTTCAACACCCAGACCTCCAGTAAGGACCCTCCATCACTATTAATAATAACACAGAGTCATACCATAAATAGAAAACCCAGATGAAAGCGGATACCATAAAGAAACAGGTAAAATAAATGATCAAAAAGAGATTTAATGAAACTAAAAGCATATAAAGGAAACAAATAAAATGTCCAAGCCCCCAATAACATCCCCAAGCATCCACATTAACCCAAAAACATCTTTCCAACCCATAAATCCGTGAATAACCATCCAAGGAAGTAATTTTAGTTGTCCAAACTGGGTGTATGCGCCTGATATAGGTGTCTATGCTTCTGTAGGCGTTGTGAGTCCACTAATTTCGTCCATATGACCTAAAATAAGCAGAAAAACAAAGGTTATAGGCTATTAAGGGACTAAAACCCACTTATATACCTAAATATACATAATATACTGCATATTTCACTGAATATGAGATTTATGTATACATATAAGCTTATGTATGTCAATAATTACTTCATATCACTTAAGATAAGTATATTATGACTCCATTAACACCTTAATAAGTATTATTAGGCCAAGGGTAAGCTATTTAAACTATTATAAATTATATAATAGAATAATAATTATATATATATATAATAAAATAATATATATTATTATTTTAACCTTATTTTTAAGATATAAGCTTAATCTAGTTAAGGTTATTTTATTTTAAGCATAAGAAATTCTCAGTCCTAAGGATATTTAGGCTGACAGAAAGTGTTATCCATGACTTTTTGAAAAACTGAAGGAGCATTTTTAGGGCCAAATGGCATCCTAACATACTTATTTATTCCCATATGAGTAGCAATAAGCAAAAAGTTTTGAGAATTTTTCTCCACTGGAACTTGATGATATCCTTTATTACCATCCAGACAACTAATAAATTTAGCACCTTGCAAGGTAGCATGTATTGAATTAATTCTGGGTAAAGGATAAATATCATCAACAGTATAAGTGTTTAAAGCTCTGTAATCTCCACATAATCTAGCTTTATCTTTTTCATAAGAAATTAAGACTGGGGAGATGACACAATATTTGGGGGTGACATACACTTTCTCAATGATATTCATTTTTTAATAATGTTGCAATATTATCTTCAATATCCTTTCTTTTTGTTGGAGAAGCAGGATATGGTTTTTCTTAAGACTAGGAGGAATATCACTTAAGTTACAGGATAAGGTAATTGTCATCTCATCCTGAACAATTCCCAAGACATGAGAACCATGAGCAAAAGCCATAGGGAAAGAGGTAATAGAGGCAATAATAGAATCCTTTTGGTCACTAGTTAACTGATCACCAAAAGAAACAGTATTTATTTCATTTAATAAATCATCCATTTCAGTTGTTGTTCTGCTTTTACACTGGATTAGTGAGTTACAAGACTTTAACAGATGCCCAGAAGGTTATCTAGAAGAGGAAATTTTGAATTTCCTTTTGCCATTCATTCCTAAGGTAAAGCAAATATTTGCTGGGTCCAATTTCACACCAAACATGGTTAAAATATCATTTCCCATAATAAACCAATTGCTTAAATTATCATTTTTCATGACAACGAATTCAAAAATAGCTCTGACAAAACCACCATTATATTTGAAGAATACAGAGGTTTTGTATTTGCCAATAGGAATTAAGGTAGAACCATACCCTCTCCATTTTTCAGAAGTTATAGGTAATAATTTACACAAATATTCCTTATCCACTGAAGCTAAAGCTTTTTCAGACACTACACTTCCTCCAGCACCAGAATCAAGAACTACATCAACATTTTTACCATTAATGATAACAGGTGCTTTCAAAGGGGATATGGCTATAGAATTGTTAGTAATATCTTTAATTATTTCAGTATTTTCCACTGAAAATAAATCCAATACACATTCTTCAGATATATTATCTAAATAATGGACATCCTGTTCTAACATCAAAACATCTTTTACAGAGTCATTGTCATAGGAGATATTACTTTCACAGTCACTAGAAGAATTATTGACATCAATTTCAGCTTCATCAGTGTCTTCATTTTGTTCAACAAGATGAATTTTCTTGTCACAAAAATGACCCTTTTGCTATGGTTTGTTACATTTATAACAAGTATTTGTTGCATATTTTTTAGGTGCAACTGGGGAAGAGGGTTTACCAGATTTTTCTGGGGGCTTTGTAGAAGGTTTATTTTGATCATGATAGGATTTACCAAGGTAATTCTTTGGTTCATATCCATGGTTGAGCAGTACCTCATTACAGATATTAATGAAAGACGAATTTTCCCTTACATGCTCAGTTCTAGCTACAATTAAATCTCTAAGAGAATTTGGTAATTTATACAAGATTTTATCTCTCCAAATATCATAATCCATCTTTGAATCAATTGCTCTTAGGATTTTTGTTACTTTCATAAGAAAAACAATGGGCTTTTCAACAGAGGAGGATACATATCTAGTATTCTCATACAATCTCTGCTAAGCTAACCTGAATTTTGAACCACCAAACTGATTCTCAATCAAGGATTTCCAATCATTCCATGTATAATGATTGTTATCTATAAGGACAGATTCATACCACATCAAGGCTACATTGGAAAATAAAGAAATTAGCTTAGAAACTATTTCCTCATAAGGTAGTTTATAAGATCTCTTTAAATTATCAATTCTTTGGATAAAGTGTTGCCAATCAGAAGAAGAATCACCATCAAAGGTAGGATATTGGTCCAATTTAGGCCAATTTTTCTGACTACTGGGATGGTCCAATTTTTGGTTTGAATTATTCATCATTAATAATTCCTGAAGTTTAGCCAGGTGTTCAGAAATTTCATTATTTACAGAAACAGGTGGTACATGACCATCACAAGATTTTTTGCTAGTAGCAAATTATTTTAAAGACTCATTGTCATTTTGTTTAATGGTTGAAATATGAGGAGGAAATGAGGAACTTTTTTCAGGTTCTTTTCCTTTATTTTTATGCAGCTTATTGACAGCATTCTCATTCATTCCATTATTGATGGTTAAGGTTGAGAATTTTTCCTGCAGGTCAGACACATAGCTTCTTATTCTTGGAATTTCAGACATCTGGTCATTTACTTTTGCAAGAGATAGAACATTTCTGTCCTCAGAAACTGTGTGTTTGGCAATTAGTGCATGGAAATCATTCTTTAGCTTTTTAAACTCATTTTGTAGAGATTTTAATTCATTTTTTAATGAATAATTTTCTTCAATAAGGGGTTTCAATTCACTCAAGGTCTTATGTAGATTGATATTTCTATCTGAGATAGCTCTATGGTCACTTCTTATTTGTTTTTGTTGACTAAGAACAATATTAAAGGTTTCTTTGATTTTAAAATAAGCTGTATCCTGTACAGAAGAACTGACTTTACATTGCAAGTGCAAATTATTTAATCTATCATTTTCATGGATTAACACATCTCTCAAATGTTTGTCTTTCACAACATTAAAATCAAGGGTATCTTTCAATATTTCTTCAGAAGTTTTCTCAATTAAGGTATAGACTTCAGGGGGAACAGAATCATTCTTAATTGCAAGAGAAGGATTAATTAAATAAGTAGAAGTTAAATTTAATGTTTCATCAAATGAAAATTTGCTAATTACATCAATAGGGCTACTGGTTACAGGAAGCTGTCTTTTAACAGGCTTAACTGTTCTTTCACCATGTTCAATAATATTACCTACAGAAGAAGTTTTATTAGAAAACATACCCAAGTGACTATCAACCAAATTACTTACCATGGCAGAGGAGGAAACTTCCCCTGAGACTGGGTTTGGGATTGTGCTTGGGCCTTCTTTCTCCTGCCTTGTTGGTAGGGATGAGGAGGTGGATGGAAATTGGGTGTTCTGGATGGGCCAGGCTGATGATGAGGAGGGTGTTGCACATTCTGTTGGTAGTGACTCATTAGATAATCCCATTTCCATTTCTCTACTTCCATAGTATTTGGATTTTGGATGGAGGAGCTGGGTGGCTGTGAAGGTTGAGCCTGAAACTGAGGCTGATTGGGAGGCAACTGAGGAGGGGCCTGGGCCTGATTTTGGTTCCTGAGTTCCTGAACTTGATCCCACAAGGTGTCTACTTTTGCCTTGTATTTCATGTTTTCTGTCTTCAGCTCTTTTATATGACTTGAGAGGTTGCTGATTTGCTGGGGCAGAGGAAGCTTTTTTATTTTGAATCCTTTTGGATTACCTTCTTGAGGTACTAGAGGCTTTACTTCCTTCTGTTGTGCTGGGGGAAGGGGGTTTGATTTGTTTACTTCTCCTGTCATTTCCACATCCTGAATTATGTGAATTTTTCTTGTTAGCATAAGATTTTTTATGTTCAACTTTAGAAGAACTCACAGTATCAGCATCATAATCAATTTCAATTTCATCCACTTGCATGTTATCCATTTTTTCAGCCAAATTGTTGGACATAATAGTGGGAAGATTAATTAATTCTTAAAAAAAAAATTAATTAAAATTAGTTAATAATTTGCTCCAAATAAATTTTTTTTTGCTAATTAAATTATAAAAAATTTTTTTTTAATATAAAGTAATATTTATAAAAAATCAATTTAATAAAATGGATTGCAAAGTTAAATTGGGAATAAACAATTAAGTTAATTCAACCAATTAGTTAAATTACCAATATTAAATATGGCAATATATATGGGACTAAGCACAAAGTACTATTTAAGTCAACCAAAATTAACAATAATTAATAATAAAAAAAGATTAATTTAATAATTCAATTTTATTAATAATTAAGTTAATTCTTCTAGTACTAAGAGGATTTAACACTCTATAATGGTCAACTAGAAAAAAAAAATTTTAATAAATGAACACTTACACTTAGTGAATCAGCAATAAGCCACAATCACTGTTATTGCAGTAAAAATATAGTAATATGAGTGAGAGGTGCAAAGGTGAACTTACTATAGTGGTCGAAAAATCACTTCAAAATAATATAAACCTAATATATTGAACCCAAGTTTGAAACACGGTTGCGGCAAAAGTTTCTTTTTTGCTAGGTGGTCCGTGCGTTTGTCATTTGTCGCCAGGCTTGATCGTCGTCGTCGTTTAGGAAAGGCCTCCAGTTGTCGGTCAATTGTCTAGAAGAAGGTAAGGAAAAGGGGAGAAATGGAGGAGGACAAGGAGAAAAATAAAAGAAATAAAATATAATAGATTATTTAGTTTATTTAAAAGAAAGGCAAAGATGAGTAACTTGAGATATGACAAAAAATTGAGGTTTTATTAATAATAATATTATTTCAAGTAAGGGTTCTGCGCGGAAAACACTTTGATCACTATCAGACTTAAGGAAACCTTTTAATTTTTATATAGAATTTTTAATTAGATTGTAATACTAATAAAAATAATAATAAACGTGATAAAATTATATTAAAGTTGTTGAGTGTATAGTAAGTGATCCTTCTACAGGGGATTATCCAAGGCCCTTTTATAGGCAATGGGTCCTCTGAAGGGCTACAAATGACTATAAACAAAAGAGTAATGAAGTAAAACAAAAAGATAAAAGAATAAGTAAAACATAACAATGTAGAGAAAAATATGAGACAAATAATTAAAAACCCCAATTAAGAATCAAATTTTCCCACAATTAATTCCAAAATCAGTAAGTAAAAATAGTGAATAACTAAACAAGCCTGGGACATAGGAACTATGAGAAAAATTATTCAAAACAGATGGTACAGTCTGATTTAAGAATTTTTAAGTGAAACAAAAAATATTTTGACACATCAAAATATGTAATTAATTTCAATTTAGTATAAATTAATTAATTCTTTTTCTGACAGAATTAAGGGTCAAAAGAAGCGCCATTAATTATTGTTTAATAATATATGAAAGATTTTATTTAATATATAAATGTAAATAATTAATTTAATTATATTATAAGTCAATTTTACACTTACAATTATAATATATGTTTTTAATTAATTAAATATAAATTTATAATTATTAAATACATAAGAATTCACCATTATTTGTAGAATATAAAATATATTATGTTTAATTTAAATTTATAAATATATATATAAACACTACGCAATATAGGGGGTGGACTTGCTAGCAAGTCCTCAACCTGAACTCAGATGGAACTCAGATGGAACTCAGACTGAACTCATACTGAACCCATACTGAACTCTACTTGAACACCCACCTAAAACTGTTCTGCTGAGTGGTGTTCATCCCTGATTGTATGGTTCCTTTATCAATAGCTCAATGTGTGTTCAATCTATGGTGAGTTTGGGTCCAAGGTTGCGGACTTGCTAGCAAGTCCGCCCCCCATATTGTGTGGTGAAACAATAAAATTAATATAACACTTATATGTAATAAGATACTTATATAATTTTATTATGCAATAAAATATTAATTTATATACATTAAATATAATTCTTACGCCCTCTTTCATGTCCTATAAGTTAACATATCATTTACTGGGCTCCTGGAATAGCCTAGCTGACAGATCTACTAAAAACAATTTTTTTATCTAATATTTTTCTGATTATTAATATGATTAATAAGACCTTCATTAATTTGGAATGAGCAGCCAAATTGGGTAAATTCTTGACAAGAAACTAAAGTTGGAGGTGCTTTAGCTGTTTGATGCCACTGTTGAGAATAATCCATATAGCCTCCACTATTCCATTGGCACTACCAAAATCAATAATGCATTTATGGTCAGGAAAATAAAGGCCATGTCCCTCATCAGAAGAGGGTCATGGAATAGGAACACCAGTCTCTGGATTAATATAAGAGAACATTCCAAATGTTAGACAATTCTTATCATGTTTATCTAGATGAAAATTGTTGTAGAATCCTTTATAAGTGATGATAACATTAGAACAAAAAACATAAGCATTTATTGCTTCTTCCCATTCAGGATCAGACCAATTTTTTCAGGCTAAGATCAACCAAAAAAACATGAACTAGCTTGAAAAGTCTTTTTCTAAAAGATTTATATGGTCCTATATGAATACTGTAGTGTAAATCCAACAAATAGTAAAATATAATTCCAAATAAAGGTCTCAGTAATATAATTCTCACTATTTTTATATATGGCTTAAAATCTTTTTAGTTGGTAGAAAAATAGATTTTAATAATTCAGATACTACTCAAAAGACTTATAAAAGTACTAATTGATATGAACTGTAATTGATTTGGTTATATGGTGTAAATGGTATTGATAAAGAATGTAGAAACAAGACCCAAAAACCTCCTCCTTTTATACACACTGAGTTCCCTAATGAACGCCTTGATGTATCACACCAATACACAGTTAATGACGCCTCAAACTAACTAATAGACATGCCCATCAACATCCCCAGTAACCAATGACATAATTAGAAGAGTAACAGCCGTCAAAATCCTGTAATAATAAGGAAAATCCATCAAAATCAAAGAATAAATAAAAAGAGAGTATATGTGTATTAAAAAAAGCATAAAAGACTAAAGAGGGAATTTTTAAGGTTAATAATATCTTAATAATAAGGGGGATTCACTGTAGAAATGATGGGGCTAATCCTGACATTATACTATGTGAAATTCCCATTCAAAAATAACCAATATTGGTTGAAAAACCACCCAAAAACTCAAAAAAGAGTGTGAGATGTGGGGTAACTACATGCAGTCCTTGGAAGGCGCTTGCACAGGTAAATACTTGACTAAATTTAGGCATATTTAAGCGTGTTAATGAAATAAGGCACAAAGAGTGAGGTTATTAATGAAATTAGTGCATATAAAGAGGGTCAATGCATTATTAATTAAGCTAGGACACTAAATAAGCGCCTGTCGCCTATTTTAGTGTGTTTCCCCACAGTGGGCATAGAATGTGGGGTAATTATAGTGTGAAAAAGCTAAATTTGCTAGAAATGAAGCTATTCACAAGGGAAAAATGCAGGCAGTATGTGGCCAGTACACAGAAGCCATTTCTAGCATAAAAAACACCAAATTTGAAAAGTGTTGATTTTATGCATTTAAGTAGCCAAATAAATAGTCCTAAATGAGACAAATTGAACTGTCAAAGAGCATCTTTAATATTATTAAATTTATAGCGCATATAGTCAACTTTTAAGTGAAATAAAGCACATTTCTTGTTTTTTGCATAAAACAATGAAAATAACAGCTTTAAGTATACTTAAAAATTATGTAGCTTTAAAATTTAGGTTCTTAAGGTTACCCTAACATATTCCAACTTAATACTAAGTACATAAGGCTTATAAAAGGTGGATATATGCATGTATATAAGGTGTTATAATGGCAAATTTTTGTGTATTATCATAATTTTACTTATGTATACTGTTTTTGTACTCTCATTTATTGTTCCCATGTATAATTCATGTGTTTTACATAAATTATAAGTACTTTTTACTCAGTCCTGGGGATATACAGGCTGACACTGGCCCACCCAAAAAAAACAATAAAAAATGATAAGTTATACATTTAATTTATTTATGTGTTAATTTTCAGGTATTCAGATTAGGGGGTGTCAGTTCTGGCAAATCCACACTTAACTTAAGTGCGGATTTCAAACCAAATCAGCACTTACAAATCAGCACTTAAATTTTGCAAAAAAGTCACTTATTTCAAAAATGGGTGTCAGTTCTGACCTCAAATCAGCACTTTTTTTGTGATTTTATTTTCAAAACCACATGTTGGCCACATCATCCCTTTCTTTCCCATACCATTTTGTACTCTCCAAATGTCCTCTTTGTGAACTTCATTCACTTGGGTTGGTATTTTGGTTTGTTGCATATTCATTTTTTTTTTGGAATTTACGGTGAATTTTTTTTTTTGGATGGCTCATTGGTTTTCTTTTACCAGCTCAACATGAAATCACATATTTTCTGAAATCGCATATTTTGTCAGTGATTTTTTTTTTCATTCATCCCTCATATCCTTTTCCTATTCTCCTCCAACATCCCTCAAACAATTTGGTTTCATTCATTTTGTCATCTCATCTCTCCAGGTAAGTCACTTTATTCTTTTTTTTGATTTTTTGATTACTAATTATAATTTTTTTTGTTTTTTTCTGTTTATTTTATTTTTTTTATCTAAATTTTTTTTGCAAGTGGTTATTTTGGATTTCAATGGTATAATTAACCTTTTTTTTCTCTCCCTCTTTACTTTCTTTTTTAGCTCAATCACCCTACTCTTCATCCCTCCTTGGCATGGTCATTATCCCCCCTTTCCCTTATTTCACCTTTTTTTGGCTCCATTTCATTGAAACACATACATTAGGGGGTGTCAGTTCTGGCAAATCCGCACTTAAATTAAGTGCGGATTTCAAACCAAATCAGCACTTACAAATCAGCACTTAAATTTTGCAAAAAAGTCACTTATTTCAAAAAAGGGTGTCAGTTATGACCTCAAATCAGCACTTTTTTCCCGTTTTTTTTCACAACCACATTTTGGCCACAAAACATCCCTTCATTTCTTACCCCATCCCTGTCACATGTGACACACTGACCTTCCTTGCTACCTACCCATCAATCCTCGGCACACACCCCTTCCTGACATTTTCAATATTTTGACCAGGCATGTTTACATTCTTTTTTACTTATTTCTTCTACTTTTTAATCTTTTTTCTTGTTATGTGCCAGTTTCATAATGCCTCCCAGACATTCCAAATCTCAAAAGGTAACTCAAAAATCTGCTTCGTCACAAAAGTCTCCTCGTAAAGCAAGGATTACATAGAAAAAAAATCAGTGACTTTTTCTATTACTTACAACTGTTTTTACAGAATTGAAAACTATGTTTCAGCTAATATTTTATGGAAGTGAACTCTGTTCTTCGCCCGAAGAACAGAGTTCATCCTCCTATTTTCACACTCTGTTTGCACCAATCTCCATCCCTTTCAATTCTATCAACACATGCTTGTCTTCCCTCCCCATGCCTTTCGCTATCCTCCCAGCCCCATTGTATGCCATCCTCTTTTGATCCCCATTTCACCCCTCTCAACCTCTCCCAGACCCTTTTCTTCATTTAAAATGCCTCGGAACCCTTAATCTTCCCTTCCAACTCTTTCCCAACCTTTGAGTGACTGAAAAAATATGCGTTTGCTGAAAATATGCGATTTCATGTTGAGTTGATGAAAGAAAACACAGAGAGAAAAAAAAATAAGACTTTAACAGCAAATTCAAAAACCAAAAAAATATGCAAAAAAATTTACCATTCTCAGTGAATAATACATGCAAATTGATAATTTGAAGAGAAAGAGAAAAAAATTAAAATTGCGTTGAAAAATGTTGGAGTGTTATTGGAAGGATTTTCGCCCTTATACTAGTTGATTGAGAAATAGAAGTGTTGGATATAGTCGGAGGTGAATCAACTTGTTCATCTTCATACAGCTCTAACCATTGATCTTTGAGGTCAGCAAGTAGGTTATGAAGTATAGTGCAACACAGAATCCAGTTGATCACCGCCTCCATTTCAGATTTATTTCTAAGAGGACTTCTTAATTCCCTTAAACTAGAAAAACGGCCTTTCAAGATTCCAATAGAATGTTCAATACGGACTCTTGACTTTGCCAAATGATTGTTGAATTTGGCATTTTGACTGTCTTCTGAAGCTGCTCCCCGAAAAGCAGGAAGTACATACTTTCCATTCTCATAAGCAGAATCTGCAAGAAGATACTGATTTTCATCAAAGAATTTTTCAGGTTCATTTGAAATATGCATTCTTTGGAAGACGTAGGAGTCATGACATGAGCCAGGATAGCCAGCAAAGAATGATATAAATTTTTTGTTTACGTCACATATAAGCTGAACGTTAATTGAATATCTATAAAGAAGATATATTTGTTTGTGTTAGTTTCAAGGAGGATGAAAGGAGTTAAAAATAATCTACCTCTTTTTACGGTCAAAGTAATTGTTTCCACCTTGAGCAGGTTTCTGGCTCAAAGGAATAGTAGTACCATCAACAAAACCAATACATCCTGGAAAGCCCTCTGCTTGCATAACCTGAGATGATTCAAGTCGCTCTTCTTTTGTTGGCCAGGTGAGAAGTTGAGATTCCAAGGAGTTGATGGCAGTGATACATCGTTTGGTATAAGTGTTAACTGAACCATACCCTAAATCAAAGACATTTTCTAAACGTTTCAAAGCGGCTCCATTACCATTTGAACCCAAACAACATAGTGTGATGGCCAATTGAATTGAAGGATGTTGTTGTTCTTTTTGAGAATTATTGTGAAATATGGGATGATCCTGAATAAGCTCAAGCAATTTAAGGAAACATTCCTGAGAAGTCCTGAACAGCCATCTAAAACTGGGTGTAGATAGTTTAAGAAGTGTTTGGATGGTGTACTTGGGGGTATGAAGTACTTGAGGCTTTCTGGGAAGAAGGTAACGTTTCCTGGCCATTTTTGATAAAACGACAAAATCTTCTTCTAGATCAGAATCGGAATCAGAGTCCAAGAGCAGTTCAAGCGCCATGAAAGTCATTGCTTTATGTAATTTATCACGATTTGAAAGTGAGGAAGGCATGACTCTTATATGATATGATATGAAGATGTAAATGATGTATGATGTTTTGGGTTATGAAGTGTTATGCTGTGGAGTGCTGCGTATGAATGGGATGATGCTGACAAATCAGTGAAATGGGACTTGATGGTGAAATCAGCACTTTTGGTTGAGAAAGTGCGGATTTGAGTGAAATAAGTGACTTATTTCATTTTGAAATCCACCAGTATTGGGGCTAGTGTGTTTTGGAAATCCGCACTTATTTAAGTGCGGATTTGGTCAAATTTAAGTGCGGATTTGTAAGTGCGGATTTGCCAGAACTGACACCCCCTATTGCACATTCTTTATGCATTTCAGTTACCCCATATTCAATTTCCCCACAATTCCAACATCAATCTTTCTCACTCTATTTTTCCTACTTTTCAATCAAGGTAAGTTTCATCTCCTTTTTTTCATGCCTATATGATATCTCATTCCTTTTATGAAAATTTCATACTTAAATATATGTATGACTCTTATCTGGATAACAGTGAACTTATAAAACTCCTTTTGATCTCATCTTCATTACCACTTTTCAAGTTTTTGTAAAATCTTGAAAATCAGACTCGTAATTAGGGTTAGGTTTATTCAGATCAAATGTTCTTTTTACTGATAATTCTCCTGAAGGCTACCTTTCATTTCCCACAAACAGATTTGAATTTGATTCAGTGGTTGCTGAGATATTGACCGTTAAAGTTGAGCCTTTTTTTTCCCAATTTAAATTTTTATTTCATTTTTTTATGTAACAAATTAGGGTTAGGTTTATTTAAATCACATGTCCTTTAACTTAAGATTCTACTAAAGCATATCTTTCATTTCCCTCAAACAGGTTCAAATTAGGTTCAGTGGTTGCTGATATTTTGACCTTTGAAGTTGAGCTTTTTTTCCAAATTTCACTTGTCTTATTTCACATTTTTATATTGCATATTTAGAGGATAAGGATTCTGAAACTCTTATATGATTATTATCTAGGCATATATTCGTTGCTCAAGAATATCACTAAAGCTCAAAAAGATGAAGATTTTTGCTTATGGGACACTCTTCCTTCCTTTAACTCTTTTCTTGCTCTTCGACTCAAAAAGCACTGTAATAAAGCATTTGAAAAAAATCATGAACTTGCAACCAAAGTTGGAATACCGAATTGGTGTGACTCTGAATGGGAAGATATCAGCCACAAATATCTTTTATTTTCTAATGTTATTATCACTCATTCTGGATTTCACAATAAAATTCACACCGATACCAAGGACACCAATTTTCTTACCTTTGGTATATTCTCATATATCAAACTGATTACTGGCCAACCAATACCATCTCCAGCTAAAATCAAATGACATGGTTTATATTTTCCAGACCACCGGTGCATCATTGATTTTGGTTTGGGAAATGGTCCATCAAAACTATTTGGAATTCTTCTAAGGATAATCATCAAATGACCAAAGCTCCTCCTGGTTTGGAATCTTGTCAAGATTTAACACATTTTGGTTGCTCATTTCAAATCAGTCATAAGTTGATTCAAAGAATCAATAAGGTAAAGAAAGAAGGTAAAGTTATTTGATTTAAAAAAACTTTATTTAGATCCAAAAAGTATGGGGATTAGAGTTGTCATCAAAAATTTTATATTTTTTCATAAATTTTTAATAAATATTTTTTATATATCAATTTGCTCAAGTAATGTGATGATCCAACGACCTTTGGTTGTATAACAGGTAATCATGATAACATTTATTTGTTTCATGGGGTTCCTCTTGCCTATACCTGTGGAAAGTCACAAACTTTTGTTTCTAGACTTGGTCTGCATTTTGGCTTGAGGAATTGTCATTACTTTAAACTAGGGAAATTGATATATATTAGATATTTATTTAAAAATTTATGTAATAATATTAAATTTAGATGACTTCCACCCCTTAGTTCAATAAAATTCAGGGGGGGGGGATATTGCCAAATTTTCAAATCTGACATGTGAAATTGATGACTTAGAAAATTTTGGTGATACCCACCCCTTGCTTCAATAAAATGCAGGGGAGAGTATTGCCAATTTTTTAAAACAGATATAGAATTTTTTTGACTTGTAAATATTTTGGTGATACCCGTCCCTTACTTCAATAAAATCCATGGGGGGTTTTGCCAAAATTTCTTATAAGACTTGTGAAATTCTTGACATGTAAGAATTTTTGGGATACCGGTAAAATGCAGGGGGTAGTAAAGCCAAAGTTTCATATAAGACTTTCAAGATTCATGACATGAAAGACTTTTTGTAATACCCACCCCTTACTTCAAATAAATCCAGGGGTGGGGGATCGTCAAATTTTCAAAGGAGACATGAAAATTTTATTTAAAAAAAGAATATTTAACATTAAAATACAAAAATTCAAGTAATGATAGATAGAGTAATGAAATAAAGGAAGTTATTGGAAATTTTATGTACAAATAAATATGAACAGTTGAAGTGTGAGAGAAATAAAACAAATTGGTCATCCAACAATTTCTTTAAACTTTCAATTTCCTCAACAGATTTATTAGCTTTAACACATTCTATCAAGAAATCTTTCTTTTTGGAATTTTCTTCATGATCAAAATTATATTTCATCTGCTCTAATAGGTTTTGATGTTTGGGTGTCTTCTCCTCTTTTCTTGATTTTTCAATACTTAGAGTTAACTCAAACTTTTTCTCCTCCAAATCTTGGGCAAGATCATCCTTCCGTAAAGAGAGCTGGTACTTCCTCTCCTCCAAATCTTGGGCCCAATCATCCTTCCGTAAAGAGAGCTCATACTTCCTCTCTTCCAAATCTTGTAGCCTATCATTCCTCCTTAAAGAGAGCTCATATTTCTTCTTTTCAAAGCTTAGAGTCTCTTTAGCAATTTCTACTTGTTCTAGAGTGATAATAAAAATGAATATAAAGTGGAAGAAATGTAGAGTAAAGTAATAAGAGGTATGGTATCACTTACCAGCATCACATTTCTCTAAAAATTGTTCCATAGACAAAAAAGGAGTTTGTGATGTAGTATCACTTTTTTGTCTTCTTTGTGAGTGGAAATTTAGACTACTTGAAGCCCTACGCTTCTTGTTCAAGGTCATATTTTCCTCCTCATGATTGTCACTACCTTCAGACTCAGTTGATTGAGGATCCTGGGTTTGTTCATCAGCCTATTAAGAAATAAGAAAAAGATAAGTAAATAAAAAATAGAAAAGATAAGATAAAAGAAAAAAGAAACAGACCTGAGTTAGATTTGTTTGGGTTAAATCACCTATAGGATCTACAGAAAAGCTATCTAGATATGTCTCATTCAAATGAGGGGAGGCTTGAGTGGAGGAAGAGGATGGGAAAAGATTTGCTTCAACATCATGTTTGGAGATAGGATCTTCACCATCCAAAATGTTTACAGGATTAACATTGGCTCGCTATCCTAAAATTGCATCCATCTCTTTAAAGTAAGGACAGAAAGTTTCAAATTTATCGTCTATGGATTTTATGCCCTTAGTTATATTGTTGTCAGTAACCCCAAAACCAGTAGAAGATGAAAGAGCCTTTTCCTTCTTGTATTTTGCTCAGTAACGCTTGAATTGTTCAGACATCTGTTTAGGCAAAAGATCAATCCTTCCCTTGGTCTTATTCCGTTATTTATTTGCCATTAAATGATAGCCATTAACTTTTGATGCAGGCAGCCGTCCTACTTTAGTGGTATACTCAGTACCAAAACAAGAATCATAGTTATATTTGGTTTTCAGCCAGCTTATAAGAATGAGATGGTCATCTTTTTTTAATTGAACGGTCTTTGATTTCTTGGCTGAGCGGGGTAAAGAGGAAGTAGTGTGAATTGAAGAGCAACTGGGTGATGGCTGCCTTTGAGAAGATCTAGGATGACAAGGCATGTTATTATAAATGAAGATGAAAAGGAGCAGAAACAAGCAGATGAGATAGCGAGATGAAAAGGAGCAGAATCAAATAGATGAAATGGGGAGAAATTCTGAGCGGATAGAATGAACAGGATGGGATGATAATGGAAGTGCGCAGCAAGGTAGAAGGCTGGGATATCCAGAAAGTTGTCCAAGATGTGGTTATGAAATATTGAGGGTAAAAATGTCAGATAAGAGGTAAACATTGACACGTAAAGTGTCTAATAACCCAGATATTAGCAAAAATAATTGCGGAAGATAAATGGGGTATAAGGATTTTTATCCGCAATTAATTTAATTGCTGATCCCTGAACATTGATACCCCCTATTGAGTACAACAGCCAATAGGTTAAAAATTATTGAGAATTCAAATAATGAATTAATCAATGAAAACAAAATATTAAACTCTGAGATTAAAAATTTAGAAAATAAATTATTACATTATCAGAATATTATGGCTACCATAGAGGGACATGTAAAATTGTCTTTTTCAAATGTAAATGATACCTTAACTCATGTACCTGTAATAAAAGATAGGTTACAAAGAGTAGAAATTGAAGTAGCTAACATTTTGAAAAATACTGAAAAAATAAAAGATAATACCTCTTATGCGGAATGAGTACCAGTTTTTATGAAACACTCTGATGATAAACCAATGATTGAACATGAACATAGTGTCATGGGCTCTGAGAATATAAAATCAGTAAAAGATGAAATAAATGATCATCTTTCTAAAGTAAGTGAATTACTCAATATTCCTCAGGTTAGGGAAGCAAAAACTAGCCAAAAGAACTGGCCTAAGTTAGATCAGTACCCTTCTTTTGACGGGGATTCCAAATCTGATTGGCAACAATTCATTCAAAGAATTGATAACTTAAAATTTTCATACAAATTACCTGATGAAGAAATTACATCAAAATTAATATATTTATTTACAGATGTGGCCTTATTATGGTTTGAATCTGTATTGAGTGAGGGAATTAACTACTCCTGGAATGAATGGAAGGCACTGATTGAAAGACAATTTGGTGGCCCAAAATTCAGAATCACTCAACAAAGATTGTATGAAAGAGCCAGATATAATCCAAATGCTGGAGATAAACATATGGTTTTTTAACTGAATTTAATAAAAATCATGTAAGCTATGGATCCAAAAATGGATTATGATGAGTGGAATAAGAAAATAATTTACAAGTTGCCTATATCAGTTAGAGAAATTATTGTAGCTAGAAATGAAATCATCACAGACACCTCTGGGTTCATTAATATATGCAATGAAATATTATTAAACCACAAATATGAAATCAAGTATAATAATTACAAACAAAGTGTTGACGTAGTAAAACCTACTACAAGTAAATTTCCAGTGGAGAAGAAAAAAACTTCAGCTCCCCTTGTCCCTAAAAGACAAGAGACTAACACTTGTTATAAATGTAATGAACCTTGGATTAAGGGTCACACGCGTAAGAAGAGAATAAATGATATTTAAACCTCACAAAATTCTGAACCAAGTAATCATGAAGATGAGAATGTGGAATCCAGTGAGGATGGTAAAAGTTAAATATCTTACAGTGATTATGAACATGAGATATTTGTATTAGAACAGGATATGATGTTCCTGAATGATGCTATACCTCATAAAGACACATCTTTAACTTCCATTGAGGAAGCTGAAATAATTAAAGATGTATCTCATGATACTTACAAAATAACACCTATCAGAGCACCTGTTATCATAGGTGGAAAAGAAATGAATGCTATTCTTGACACTGGGGCTGCAGGTAGTGTAGCTTCAATTAATACATTAATGAAACTTGACATTAAGTACAAGGAAAAACTAGAACCTGTTCAGACAAAGAACTAAATGGGTTTTGGTTCAGTTTTAAATCCAATTGGCAAATACAAAACTGCTGTATTCTTTGAATATAATAATGGATATGTTAGAGCAGTGTGTTAATTTGTTGTAATGGATATTAATAATTGTAGTGATTGGTTTATTATTGGCAATGATTTATTGACAAAATTTGGCATTAAACTAGATCCTGCAAACAGTTGCTTCACTATAGGTGTGAATGGTAAGAGAAAATTCAAAATATGTTCTGAAAATTCAGTGTATGCCATTTCTCCTAGAGAAGAACAACTGCAAGGTGGAAGAACCACCACTTAAGTGGTTGATTTGGAAAATGAAATCCAAAAGGCCTCTTTCAGTCCTCAACTCTCAAAAATTGAAGAAGAAAATATTTTGAGATTGATTAAATCATATCCTATGGCATTTGCTCATGGTTCAAATGAACTACAATTGGTCAAAGACCATGAGATGAAAATCTCTCTAAGTTGTTATTTGGATAATATTCCTGGCAGCTTGAAAACTAAACCTTACCCAGCTTCTCCTGCAAAAAGGAAAGATATTGAAGACAACATAAAAATGTTGTTTGAAATGGGTATTTTTGAAAAAGTGGACACAACACCAAAGTATTGTGTCATTTCACCAGTATTAATCTCTTATGAAAAGGATAAGGCAAAATGATGCAGTGATTATAGAGCTCTGAATACATACAACGTAGATGATATTTACCCTCTACCAAGGATAGCTTCTATCCATGCTGCTTTACAAGGAGCAAAATATATTTCCTGTCTGAATGGAAACAAGGGTTACCACCAGATTCCTGCAGTAAGGAATTCTCAAAATTACTTATTAATAACCACACATATGGGTATATATAAGTATGTGAGAATGCCATTTGGCCCAAAGAATGTGCCTTCAGTCTTCCAAAAATTAATGAATAGTGTTTTCCATCAGGAAACGGTTGAAGGATGGCTTTTGTTCTATATTGATGAAATCATAGTGTTTTCAAAAACATATGATGAACATTTAAATCACCTGAAAAGAGTCTTTCAAAGGATGGATGAAATAAATATGACAATTCCATTAAAGAAATGTAAGTTTGGATTTCAATCCTTGAAAGTACTTGGACATTTTGTATCTGGATTACAAATTTGTGTTGACCAGAATAAGGTGGCAGCAATTAAAAACATTGGTATACCTAAGAATGTAAAAGAGGTTCAAATTTTTTTGGGTATGTGTGGATATTATAGACAGTATATTAAAAATCACCAATCCATTGCAGCTCCTTTAACAACATTAATCAGGAAAAATGAGGCTTTCATTTGGAATAATGAAAGACATCACACCATTAATAAATAAAAGGAATGTTTAATGTCAGCTCCAATATTGGGACTGCCAGATTTCACCCTACCTTTTATCTTGTACACTGAGGCAAGCTTCATAGGTTTAGGTGCTGCTTTACATCAGAAACAGATAAGAAATGGAAAATTATCTGAAGTAGTTATCTGTTATATATCCAGAACCTTAAGAAAAACAGAATTAAGGTATGGTGCCACACAGCTGGAATGTTTAGCCGTGGTGTGGGCTTTGGAGAATTTTCATTACTATCTAAAAGACCAGAAATTTGAACTTATAACAGATTGCAGTGCAGCAAAATCATTACTAAACATGAAAACCCCTAATAGGTACATGTTTATGTGGCAACTATCTGTACAAGAGTACAGAGGAAGAATGACAATCACTCATAGAGTAGGAACATTGCATTCTAATGTGTATTTATTATACAGAAGTCCTTTTCCAAATGATGCTGACAACCCAGCTTATGTACCTGAAAATGAGGTTATACATATATTTGGGATTTATATAGTGGATTTAGAGGAAGAGTTTATGCAAACTATATTGGAAAATTATTCATCTGATAAAAATTTGACTAAACTATCTACCATTCTAAATGATCCAACTAATTCCTCCATGAGTGCATTAATTAAAACCTTGCCTCCAAAGTATAGAAATGCATTGGAAAAAGGTAAACTGTCAATTGAAGATGGATATATATATTACAGGAAAAAATTGAGTGATGTAATAGTGATACCACCTTCTATGAAAGAGTTAATGTTGAGTACTTGTCATGATGACATCTTAGCTGGTCATTTTGATTTTAACAAAACATTAACCAGAGTTAAAAATACAGCCTGGTGGATAAAGATGAATGAAGATGTACAAGAATACATTGAAACATGTGACTCTTGTCAGAAATCTAAAAGATTAACTGGGAAGAGAGCTAGGTTATTACAACAAATAGAGCAGCCAAAATCTCCATGGAAAATTATAAACATGGATTTTGCACTGGCTTGCCATTAGCAGGAAAAGATAGTTTCAATTCTTGCTGGGTAATTGTGGATAGACTAACAAAAATGTGTAAATTTATCCCTACCCATAAAGAGGTATCTGTGAAAGAATTGGAATTACTATAATGGACTCAAATGATGAATACTGCTGGTTTCCACAAAGCCATAATCTCTGACAGAGACCCTAAATTTACTTCAGAGTTCTGGACATCCTTGATGGAAGTATCAGGTTGCCAATTGAAATTGTCTACAGCACACCATCCACAAACAGATGGCCTGGCTGAGAGAATGATACAGACTCTAGAAGATATGATCAGAAGATATTTTGCCTGTGGATTGGAATACAAAGACAATGAGAAATTCACACCTGACTGGGTAACATTAATTCCTGGCCTTGAATTTGCTTATAACAGTACGACTCATTCTGTAACAGAGAAGAAACCATTTGAACTCTGGCTGGGATACGTACCAAATACCCCAGTAAATAATTTAAATAAATTGCCAAGGTTAGATATACACCCTGGTACTAAATCCTTTATTCATATACAACAAATGTGTAGAAAGCATGCAGAAGAATGCATCCAAAAAGCATTTGAATATGAAAAGAAAAGGTGGGATAAATCTCATAAAGAATTTGAATTCAAAAAGGGAGATTAAGTCCTAATATCATCACTACATTTTAACTTACAAGGTAATGTTAAATTAAAGGATCCCTTTGTAGAACTTTTTGTAGTAAGCAAAATGGTTGGTAATAATGCAGTGAAAGTCATATTATATGCTCCATATGATAGGAAACATCCAGTTTTCCCTATCTCATTATTGAAACCTTACCATGCAAATGATCCTGACTTATTTCCAAAAAGAAGGGAAGGCCTAAGAAGCAACCTGAAGAAATTGTGGAAAAAGCAGAGATTAAAAAAATACTCAAGAAAAGAATCCTTACTAAAGAAAAAGAAACTGAGTATATATTAAGATTTAAAGGGAAACCAAATGAATTTGATAAATGGATACCAGAAAAAGAAATTTCTAATTTATCAACCCTTCTTAAAAAATTTAAACAGAAATAAATTTCTGTTTCACCAGCTGAGGGGTAAAAACCAGTACTAATAATATTTTATTATGTTTTATTTCTTTAAAGAATAATCTTTAATGCTACAGACTTAATAGGGGGTGTCAGTTCTGGCTAATCCGCACTTACAAATCCCCACTTAAATTTGACCAAATCTGCACTTAAATAAGTGCGGATTTCCAAAACACACTAGCCCCAATACAGGTGGATTTCAAAATGAAATAAGTCACTTATTTCACTCAAATCCGCACTTTCTCAACCAAAAGTGCTGATTTCATCATCAAGTCCCATTTCACTGATTTGTCAGCATCATCCCATTCATACTCAGCACTCCGCAGCATAACACTTCATAACTCAAAAATCGTACATTACTTACATCTTCATATCATATCATATAAGAGTTATGCCTTCCTCACTTTCAAATCGTGATAAATAACATAAAGCAATGAATTTCATGGCTCTTGAACTGCTCTTGGACTCTAATTGCGATTCTGATTCTGATCTAGAAGAAGATTTTGTCTTTTTATCAAAAATGGCCACAAAACGTTACCTTCTTCCCAGAAAGCCTCAAGTACTTCATACCCCCAAGTACACCATCCAAACACTTCTTAAACTATCTACACCCAGTTTTAGACAGCTGTTCAGGACTTCTCAGGAATGTTTCCTTAAATTTCTTGAGCTTATTCAGGATCATCCCATATTTCACAATAATTCTCAAAAAGAACAACAACATCCTTCAATTCAATTGGCCATCACACTATGTCATTTGGGTTCAAATGGTAATGGAGCCGCTTTGAAATGTTTAGAAAATGTCTTTTATTTAGGGTATGGTTCAGTTAACACTTATACCAAACAATGTATCACTGCCATCAACTCCTTGTAATCTCAACTTCTCACCTGGCCAACAAAAGAAGAGCGACTTGAATCATCTCAGGTTATGCAAGCAGAGGGCTTCCCAGGATGTATTGGTTTTGTTGATGGTACTGCTATTCCTTTGAGCCAGAAACCTGCTCAAGGTGGAAACAATTACTTTCACATTCTCGTCAAAAATATTCACCAAAATATTTACAAGTCAAAAAAATTCTATATCTGTTTTAAAAAATTGGCAATACTCTCCCCTGCATTTTATTGAAGCAAGGTGTGGATATCACCAAAATTTTCTAAGTCATCAATTTCACATGTCAGATTTGAAAATTTGGCAATACGCCCCCCCTGCATTTTATTGAAGTAAGTGGTGGAAGTCATCTAAATTTAATATAATTAGGTAAATTATTAAATAAATATCTAATATATACCACTTTCCCTAGTTTAAAGTAATGACAATCCCTCAAGCCAAAATGCAGACCAAGTCTAGAAACAAAAGTTTGGGACTTTCCACAGGTATAGGCTAGAGGAACCCCATGAAACAAATAAATGTTATCATAATTACCATTTATACAACACAAGGTTGTGGGCCCATTACTTTAGTTGAGGAAATTGATACATAAAAAATATTTATTAAAAATTTTCAAAAAAATATAAAATTTTCGATGACAGCTCTAATACCCATACTTTTTGGATCTAAATAAAGTTTTTTTAAATCGATTAACTTTACCTTCTTTCATTACCTTATTGATTCTTTGAATCAACTTATGACTGATTTGAAATGAGCAACTGAAATGTGTTAAATCTTGACAGGATTCAAAACCAGGAGGAGCTTTGGTCATTTGATGATTATCCTTAGAAGAATTCCAAATAGTTTTGATGATACCATTTCCCAAACCAAAATCAATGATGCACCGGTGGTCTGGAAAATATAAACCATGTCATTTGATTTTAGCTGGAGATGGTATTGGTTGGCCAGTTAAGAGTTTGATATATGAGAATATACCAAAAGTAAGAAAATTGGTGTCCTTGGTATTGGTGTGAATTTTATTGTGAAATCCAGAATGAGTGATAATAACATTAGAAAATAAAAGATATTTGTGGCTGATATCTTCCCATTCAGAGTCAAACCAATTCGGTATTCCAACTTTGGTTGCAAGTTCATGATTTTTTTCAAATGCTTTATTACAGTGCTTTTTGAGTCAAAGAGCAAGAAAAGAGTTAAAGGAAGGTAGAGTGTCCCATAAGCGAAAATCTTCATCTTTTTGAGCTTTAGTGATATTCTTGAGCAACAAATATATGCCTAGATAATAATCATATAAGAGTTTCAGAATCCTTATCCTCTAAATATGCAATATAAAAATGTGAAATAAGACAAGTGAAATTTGGAAAAAAGGCTCAACTTCAAAGGTCAAAATCTCAACAACCACTGAACCTAATTCAAACCTGTTTGTGGGAAATGAAATATATGCTTTAGTAGAATCTTCAGCTAAAGGACATGTGATTTAAATAAACCTAACCCTAATTTGTTACATAAAAAAATGAAATAAAAATTTAAATTGGGAAAAAAAGGCTCTACTTTAATGGTCAATATCTCAGCAACCACTGAATCAAATTCAAATCTGTTTGTGGGAAATGAAAGGTAGCCTTCAGGAGAATCTTCAGTAAAAAGAAAATTTGATTTGAATAAACCTTACCATAATTGCGAGTCTGATTTTCAAAATTTTACAAAAACTTGAAAAGTGGTAATGAAGATGAGATCAAAAGGAGTTTTATAAGTTCACTGTTATCCAGATAAGAGTCATACATATATTTAAGTATGAAATTTTCATAAAAGGAATGAGATATCATATAGGCATGAAAAAAAGGAGATGAAACTTACCTTGATTGAAAAGTAGGAAAAATAGAGTGAGAAAGATTGATGTTGGAATTGTGGGGAAATTGAATATGGAGTAAGTGAAATGCATTAAATATGTGCAATGTATGTGTTTCAATGAAATGGAGCCAAAAAAAAGTGAAATAAGGGAAAGGGGGGATAATGACCATGCCAAGGAGGGATGAAGAGTAGGGTGATGGAGCTAAAAAAGAAAGTAAAGAGGGAGAGAAAAAAAAGGTTAATTATACCATTGAAATCCAAAATAACCACTTACAAAAAAAATTTAGATAAAAAAATAAATTAAACAGAAAAAAACAAAAAAATTATAATTAGTAATCAAAAAATCAAAAAAAAAGAATAAAATGACTTACCTGGAGAGATGAGATGACAAAATGAATGAAAACAAATTGTTTGAGAGATGTTGGAGGAGAATAGGAAAAGGATATGAGGGATGAATGAAAAAAAAATCACTGACAAAATATGCAATTTCAGAAAATATGCGATTTCATGTTGAGCTGGTGAAAGAAAACCAATGAGCCATCCAAAAAAAAGATATTCACCGTAAATTCCAAAAAAAAAAGAATATGCAACAAACCAAAATACAAAACCAAGTGAATAAAGTTCACAAAGAGGACATTTGGAAAGTATGAAAACATAAAAGTTAAAAATTAAAAGCGTTGCAAAGTGAAATGTTGGAGAGTAATTGGCATTATAATGGAGCGTATGCCAGTTGATTTTATGATTTGTGAATCAAGGGAGGGGAGTGCCGGTGGTGGTTCAGGATCCTCTTCTTCATAAAGATCATTCCACTCATCCTTTAAATCAGCTAGAATATTGTGGAGTATTACACAAGTTAAGATCCAATGATTTGCAGTTTTGATCTCCAATTTTTTTTGAAATTGGATTCTGAGCTCCCGAAGACTAGAAAATTGTCCCTTTAAAATACCTATAGCATGTTCAATTCGTACTCTTGATTGTGCAAGGTGATAATTAAAGGCAGTTTTGGGGTCATTTTCTGAAGTTGCACCACGGAAAGCAGGTATAATGTACTTTCTACTTGCATATGCTGAGTCTGCAAGGAGGTACTGAGATTCGTCAAAGTTTGAGTCAGGGGATTGAGAAATCCTCATTCTTTGGAAGACGGAAGAGTCATGACATGATCCAGGGCAGCCACTGTGAAAATCAATAAATTTTTTATTGACATCGCATACAAGTTGAACGGCAATAGAGTATCTAGAAAGAAGATAAAAAGTTAGATTGTGAAAGATGAGAACTTGGAGAAGATTTTGAAGAAACCTTTTTTTGCGATCAAAATAATGGTTGCCATCATGAGCAGGCTTTTGACTCAAAGGGATGGTTGTGCCATCAAAAAAACCTATACAGCCAGGGAAACCTTCAGCTTGCATTACTTGAGAGTATTCAAGTCGCTGTTCTGGAGTTGGCCAAGCAAGAGTTTGAGACTTCAGGGAAAGGATAGAAATCATACAGCGCTTGGTGTATGATATCAAGGTACCATATCCTATGTTAAAGAGATTATCCAAACGTCTTACGGCAGCACCAATTCCATTTGAGCCAAAGCAACATAGAGCAACAGCAAGTTGGATGGCAGGATTACACTGTTTGTTATGAGAATTGTTATGGAAGATAGGATGTTCAGAAATGAGTTGATAAAGTTTGAAGAAAGAATCAGGAGAAGTTCTAAAAAGTTGTGTGAAGTTTAAATGAGGAATGTTGAGAATGGAGGCCAGATCATCTTGGGGATCATGATAAAGATTTGGCCCCCTGGTGATGATGTAACGCTTTTTGGAAAGAAAACACATATAAGCTAAAGCATCTTCCAAATCAGAGTCAGATTTATAGTAAAGAACTAAAAGAAAGGTGATAGCATTCATTGTTGAGTGAAGTAGCTTCCTAGTAGAGAGGTGCTTCATTGTTGTCGGTGGAAGGGATATGTGATGAGGGAAGTGGGAAGTGGAAATTCACCGCCAAATGTGCAGTTGAGGTGTGTAGATAGAAAAAAACTTAAGTGTTTGCCACCAAAATTAAGTGGCATAGAGTGAAGAAAGACTTGAGGATGGCATCAGCAATTATGAGTCATGTGACTTTCTTGCAAATCCATCATGGATGTGATGAGTTTGGGATCAGGAATTAAGAATGGAAATTGGGGTATAAGAGGCGGGATAATGCATTATCATGGATTTCTTATCCACTAGCCCCAGGGCTAGTGGATAAGAATCTTCCGCAATTAATAATGTCTGATCACGGTAAAAAAAATTCCTGATCCCTAATTGCAGATCCCTGAACATTGATACCCCCTAATGATTGTGTGAGGTTTAATAATACACTTTCTGTATTATTGTTTGACTCTCTAGAGAATTCTTCCAATTTTTCAATTATTAATAATAATTTACTAATTATTTTTGATTCCATTGGTTTTTCTTTTAGAAAATATTCAATTCTTTCTGTGTACAATTCAGAAGACTCATCATCAGGCTCAAGATTTAATTCATTTGGTTCCATTTTTATATTAAAAGCATTTTCCTGGTGGTCAGTAAAACTATGTACATTGTCATCATTTAAAGACAAGTTTGACATGTTATTTTCAAATGAATAATTTTTTAAATCCTTATCAATTATATCCAATAACTCTCTATCAATTTCATTACCTATAAGTAATTCATTGTTAGGATTATATAATTGATCCTGAGAAGATGGATGACTTACCAAGGTCTTATTCCATTTACCCTGCCTCTCCTTGGCTTTCCCCTGTAAGGGTGACTGCTGGAGCCCTGCTGTTGAGGGTTATTGTAGTTTTGGGCGTACCAATCCCACTTTCATTATCTTACTGTAATTTTTTGATCCTTCTCTTGGTCTGGAGGTGTTTCTATGGAACTGTTGGGTGCCACTTTTGGTGGTTGAGCCTTTATTTCTACTAGAGCTTGATTGACTTCTATGAAACCCTGAGCTGCTCTTTTCTCCAGATTGTTTATCTGGTCCACTATATTGTTTACCCTTATTGTCAAGGTCTTCAGTAGAGTGGAGAGGGAGTGAATGTGTTCATGTAAGGTATTTTTTGATTTCTTTATTGATACCTGTTTTAAAAGTTTTTCCCTTTCCTCCAGAGACATTTGTGGAGTGATGGTGTTTATGGGGGACTCCTGGCCCTCCATTTGACTGTCCTGTACCAGGTTTCTCAGCTCTAGGTCTTAAGCTATAAAGTTTTGCCTTATTACTCACAATATCATTGTTGTCACACATCTTTACGTGGAATTTAATCAAAGAATTGAAATTTGAGATTTTTAAAACTTCAAAAAGGAGTTTTATCAGTATTTATTAATACCACTGAAGAAAATTTTATTGCTTACTTGTAGGTATAAAGTGAATTTAGAAGTGCCAAAAGTCAAATATGCTTTTATGTGGTCACTTAATTTAACTGGTCTACAATATGTAGCCGTGTTTTTATATTTAAAAAAGAAAATTTGTCAGTAAGATTCTTTCTAAATATTAAATGAATTTTACGAAAAAATAAAAGGGGATTAAGAGTCCTGTTAAAAGAAAACAATTAATCAGTTTAGTTGGGTATCATCTGCAAAGATCACAAATTTAATTGGTCTATTGACAGACTCCCACTAAAAAATATTTTATGCTAAATTAGTGGTAAAAATTTTATCTGCAAAGATCACAAATTTAATTGGTCTATTAAAAGACCCACTAATAACAATTATATGTTAAATTAGTGGCAAAATTGTTGATTCAATATCAGAATTTTATTATAAAACAGGGCTTCTTTTTCTGAAATCACTATATAAGTAACCCCAACCTGTTGTAATTATCCAAATATTTCTATAGGGATTTTATTTACGTGTACCTATTTTGCAACTTTTACTTACTGGATTATAACAGAATTCTTGAGGAAAGGTCCCCAATTGTCAGGCTAAGATCAACCAAAAGGACGTGAAATAGCTTGAAAAGTCTTTGTCTAGAAGATTAATATGGTCCTATATGAATACTGTAGTGTAAATCCAACAAATAGTAAAATATAATTCCAAATAAAGGTCTCAGTAATATAATCCTCACTATTTTTATATATGGCTTACAATCTCATTAGTTGGTAGAAAAATAGATTTTAATAATTCAGATACTACTCAAAAGACTTATAAAAGTACTAATTGATATGTTTTGTAATTGATTTGGTTATATGGTGTAAATTGTTTGAATATTTCCTTGACTTTAGCGCTATAGCGCATAGATTGCTTATGTTTGAAAAGTATAAACGTATTTAAATTTAGGATACTTTATATTTTGAATGACGCAGCTAATTCAAGAACACAATAGAATGTAATCTTTTCAATATTGCTTTTCCTGTATTGCTAGGAGTTAGGCTGGAATCGTCAGGCTGAGGTCAAGTAAAAAGACGTGAAGTAGCTTGAATTGTCATTTGTCTAGAAGATTTTAATGATCCTATATGAATACTGTAGTACAAATCCAATAAGTAATAAAATATAACTCAATATAAGGGACTCAGTAATTTTAATCGCAATAAGTATATATGGCTCACAATCTTATAGTTGGTAGAAAAAAAGAATTAATAAATTCAGATACTATTCAAAGACTATATAAGTACTATTGATATTTATTGTAATTGTATTGGTTATATGTTTAATTGTAATGATAAAGAATGAAGAAAATAAGACCAAAAACCTTCTCCTTTTTACACAATTACTTCTCCAATGACCCCTATGATTTACCATCTCAATACACAGTTAATGAAGCCTCATTCTAGCCAATAGACATGCTCAGAGCCAAAAAGAGTTACTAGTAACATAATTAGAATGATATCACCTGCCAAAATCTTGTAGTAATAGGGATAATCCATCAATAATAAAGAATAAGCAAAAAAGAGAGTATATGCATATTATATATTGATATAAAAGGCCAAAAAGGGAAAATTAAGACTAATTAGTACTAAATAATTAGGGGGACTAACTGTAGAAATTTTTGGGCTAATCATGACATTATACTATGTGAAATCTCCATTCAAAAATAACCAAAATTGACTGAGAAACCACCAAAAAACCCAAAAAAGGGTGTGAGATGTGGGGTAACTAAATGCAGTCCTTGGAAGGCGCTTGCACAGGTAAATCCTTGACTAATTTAGGCAAATTTAAGTGTGATAGTGAATTAAAGTGCCAAGAATGAGGTTAATAATGAAATTAGTGCATATAAAGAGGGTCATTGCATTTATAATTAAGCTAGAAAACTAAGTAAGCACCTGTTGCCTATTTTAGTGTGTTTCCCCACAGTGGGTATAGAATGTGGGATAATTATAGTGTGAAAAAGCTAACTTAGCCAAAAATGAAGCTATTGACACAGGAAAAATGCAGGCAGTATGTGGCCAGTACACAGAAGCCATTTCTGGCATAAAAAACACCAAATTTGAAAAGTGTTTTTTTATGCATTTGAGTAGCCAAATAAATAGTCCTAATTAAGACAAATTGATCTGTCAAAGAACATTTTTAATATTATTAAATTTATAGCACATATAATCAACTTTTAAGTGAAATAAAGCGCATTTCTTGTTTTTTACATAAAACAATGAAAACAACAGCTTTAAGTGTACTTAAAAACTATTTAGCCTTATATTTAAAGTTCTTAATATTACCCTAACATATTCCAACTTAATATTAAGCACCTAAGACTTATAAAAGGTGGATATATGCGTGTATATAAGGTGTTATAATGGCATATTTTGTTTATTATCATAATTTTACTTATGTATACTATTTGTGTACTCTAATTAATTGCTCCCATGTATAGTCCATGTGTTTAAAATAATGTATAAGTACTTTTTACTCAGTCCTGTGAATATACAGGCTGAAACTTGCCCACCCAATAAAACAATAAAAAATTATTAGTTATACACTTTTTTTTATTGTATAATATTTTTCAGGTATTCAGAAAATTCTGTAGCATTAAAGATAAATTCTTTAAAGAAATAAAACATAAAAAAATATTATGAGTACTGGTTTTTTAACCCCTCAGCTGGCTTAACAGTAATATATTTCTGTTTAAATTTTTAAGAAGGGAAGATAGATTTGAAATTTCTTTTTCAGGTATCCATTTATCAAATTCATTTGATTTCCCATTAAATCTTAATAAATACTCAGTTCCTCTCTCTTTAATAATAATTCTTTTCTTGAGTATTTTTTCAATCTCTGTCTTTTCCACAATTTGTTCAGGTTGCTTTTTAGGCCTTCCTCTTCTTTTTGGAAATAAGTCAGGATCATTTGTATGGTAAGGTTTTAATAATGAGATAGGGAAAACTGGATGTTTCCTATCATATGGGGCATATAATATGACTTCCACAGAATTATTACTAACAATTCTGCTTCCTACAAAAAGTCCTACAAAGGGATCCTTTAATTTAACATTACCTTGTAAGTTAAAATGTAGTGTTGAAATTAGGAGTTCATCTCCTTTTTTGAATACTAATTCTTTATGAGATTTATCCAACCTTCTCTTTTCATATTCAAATGCTTTTTGGATTCATTCCTCTGCATGCTGTTTACACATTTGTTGCATATGAATAAAGGATTTAGTACCAGGGTGTATATATAACCTTGGTAATTTATTTAAATGATTTACTGGGATATTTGGTACATATGCCAGCCAGAGTTCAAATGGTTTTTTCTCTGTTACAGAATGATTTGTGCTATTATAACCAAATTCAAGGCCAGGAATTGATGTTACCCAGTCATGTGTGAATTTCTCATTGTCTTTGTATTCCAATCCACAGGCAAAATTTCTTCTGATCATATCTTCTAGAGTCTGTATCATTCTCTCAGTCAGCCCATCAGTTTGTGGATGGTGTGCTGTAGAAAAATTAAATTGACATCCTGATACTTCCATCAATCATGTCCAGAACTATGAAGTAAATTTAGGGTCTCTGTCAGAGATTATGGCTTTGGGGAAACCAGCAGTATTCATCATTTTAGTCCATCATAGTAATTCCAATTCTTTCACAGATACCTCTTTATGGGTAGGGATAAATTTACAAATTTTTGTTAATCTATCCACAATTACCCAGCAAGAATTGAAACTATCTTTTCCTGCTAATGGCAAGCCAGTGAAAAAATCTATGTTTATAATTTCCCATGGAGATTTTGGCTGCTCTATTTGTTGTAATAACCCAGCTCTCTTCCCAGTTAATCTTTTAGATTTCTGACAAGAGTCACATTTTTCAATGTATTTTTTTACATCTTCTTTCATGTTTATCCACCAGGCTGTATTTTTAACTCTGGTTAATGTTTTGTTAAAATCAAAATGACCAGCTAAGATGTCATCATGAAAAGTACTCAACATTAACTCCTTCATAGAAGGTGGTATAACCATTACATTACTTAGATTTTTTCTATAATATATATGTATTCATCCTCAATTGCCAGTTTACCTTTTTCCAATGCATTTATATACTTTGGAGGCAAGGTTTTAATTAATGCACTCATGGAGGCATTAGTTGGATCATTTAAAATGGTAGATAAATTAGCCAAATCATTATCAGATGAATAATTTTCCAATTTAGTTTGCATAAACCCATCCTCTAAATCCACTATATAAATCCCAAATATATGTATAACCTCATTTTCAGGTACATAAGCTGGGTTGTCAGCATCATTTGGAAAAGGACTTCTGTATAATAAATACACATTAGAATGCAATGTTCCTACTCTATGAGTGATTGTCATTCTTCCTCTGTACTCTTGTACAGATAGTTGCCACATAAACATGTACCTATTAGGGGTTTTCATGTTTAGTAATGATTTTGCTGCACTGCAATCTGTTATAAGTTCAAATTTCTGGTCTTTTAGATAGTAATGAAAATTCTCCAAAGCCCACACCACGGCTAAACATTCCAGCTGTGTGGCACCATACCTTAATTCTGTTTTTCTTAAGGTTCTGGATATATAACAGATAACTACTTCAGATAATTTTCCATTTATTATCTGTTTTTACTGTAAGGCAGCACCTAACCCTATGAAGCTTGCATCAGAGTACAAGATAAAAGGTAGGTTAAAATATGGAAGTCCCAATATTGGAGCTGACATTAAACACTCCTTCAATTTATCAAAGGCGTGTTGTCTTTCATTATTCCAAATGAAAACTTCATTTTTCCTGATTAATGTTGTTAAAGGGGCTGCAATCAATTGGTATTTTTTTTTTATATATTGCCTATAATATCCACAAATACCTAAAAAACTTTGAACATCTTTCACATTATTAGGTATACTAATGTTTTTTATTGCTACCACTTTGTTCTGGTCAACACAAATTTGTAATCCAGACACAACATTTCCAAGTACTTTCAAGGATTGAAACCCAAACTTACATTTTTTCAATGCAATTGTCATATTAATTTCATCAATCATTTGAAATACTCTTTTCAGGTGATTTAAATGTTCATCATATGTTTTTGAGAGCACTATGATGTCATCAATATAAACTAAAAGCCATCCTTCAATCATTTCCTGATGAAAAATACTCTCCATCAATTTTTGGAAGACTGAAGGTGCATTTTTTGGGCCAAAAGGCATTCTCACATATTTATATATCCCCATGTGTGTGGTTATGAGTAAGAAATTCTGATAATTCTTTTCCACAGGAATATGGTGGTACCCTTTGTTTCCATACAAACAGGAAATATATTTTGCTCCTTGTAAGGTAGCATGGATAGAAGCTATCCTTGGTAGAGGGTAAATATCATCTACAATGAATGTATTCATAACTCTTTAATCACTACATAATCTTGCCATATCTTTTTCATAAGAGATTGAAACTGGTGAAATAACTTAATACTTAGGTGTTGTGTCTAATTTTTCAATAATACCCATTTCTAATAACATTTTAATGTTGTCTTCAATGTCTTTCCTTTTTGCAGGAGAAGCTGGGTAAGGTTTCTTTTTTAAGCTGCAAGGAATATTATCCAAATCACAACTTAAAGGGATTTTCATCTCATGGTCTTTGACTAATCCTAGCTCATTTGAACCATGAGCAAATGCCATAGGATAAAATTTTATCAATCTCAAAATATTGTTTTCTTCAATTTTTGAGAGTTGAGGACTGAAAGAGGCTTTTGGATTTCATTTTCGAATTCTACCACTTCAGTGGTGTTTCTTCCACCTTGCAGTTGTTCTTCATTAGGAGAAGTGGAATAAACAGAATTTTCAGAGCAAATCTTGAATTTTCTTTTCCTATTTATGCCTATAGTGAAGCAATTATTTTCAGGATCTAGTTTGATGCCAAATTTGGTCAATAAGTCATTGCCAATAATAAACCAATTACTAAAATTATTATTATCCATGACCACAAATTCACACACTGCTCTTACATATCCATTATGATATTTAAAGAATACAGCAGTTTTGTATCTGCCAATTGGATTTAATACTGAACCAAAACCCCTCCAGTTCTTTGTCTGAACAGGTTCTAGTTTTTCCTTGTACTTACTATCTAGTTTCATTAAAGTATTAATAGAAACTACACTACCTGCAGCCCCAGTGTCAAGAATGAGATTCATTTATTTTCCACATATAATAACACACGCTCTAATAGGTGTTATCTTTTAAGTATCATGAGATAAATCTTTGATAATTTCAGCTTCTTCAATTGAAGTTAAAGATGTATCTGTATGAGGTACTGCATCATTCAGGAACATAATATCCTGTTCTAATACATATATCTCATTTTCATCATCACTGTAAAAAATGTTACTTTTACAATCCTCACTAGATTCCTCCTTTTCATCTTTGTGATTAATTTGTTCAGAATCTTGTGAGTTTTCAATATAATTTATTCTTTTCTTACAAGTATGAACTTTAGCCCAAGGTTCATTACATTTGTTGCAAGTGTTATTTTCTTTTCTTTTAGGGACAATGGGAGATGAAGGTTTTTTCTTCTCAACTGGTAACCTATTTGTAGTAGGTTTTACTACCTCAACACTTTGCTTGTAATTATTATACCTGGTTTCATATTGGTGGTTCAATAATATTTCATTGCATATTTTAATAAACCCAGAATATCTCTGATGGTTTCAGTTCTAGCTACAATAATATCTCTGACTGATATGGGCAATTTATATATAATTTTTTCTTTTCACTCAAAATAATCCATTTTTGGATCCATGGCATTCATGATTTTTATTAAATTCATTAAAAATAACATGGGTTTATCTTCAGCATTTGGTTTATATCTGGCTTTCTCATACAATCTATCAGCCTAAATATCCTTAGGACTGAGTATTTCTTATGCTTAAAATAAGATAACCTTAAGTATATTAAGCTTATATCTTAAAAATAAGGTTAAAAATATATATATATTATTTTATTATATATATATATAATTATTATTCTATTATATAACTTATAATAGTTTAAATAGCTTATCCATGGCCTAATAATACTTATTAAGGTGTTAATGGAGTCATAATATACTTATCTTAAGTGATATGAAGTAATTATTGACATACATAAGCTTATATGTATACGTAAATCTCATGTTCAGTGAAATATGCAGAATATTATGTATATTTAGGTATATAAGTGGGTTTTAGCCCCTTAATAGCCTATAACCTTTGTTTTTCTGCTTATTTTAGGTCATATGGACAAAATAAGTGGACTCACAACGCCTACAGAAGCATAGACACCTATATCAGGCACATACACCCAGTTTGGACAACTCAAATTACTTCCTTGGATGGTTATTCACGGATTTATGGGTTGGAAGGATGTTTTTGGGTTAATATGGATGCTTGGGGATGTTATTGGGGGCTTGGACATTTTATTTTTTTCCTTTATATGCTTTTAGTTTCATTTAATCTCTTTTTGATTGTTTATTTTACCTGTTTCTTTATGGTATCCGCTTTTATCTGGATTTTCTATTTATGGTATGGATCAGTGTTATTATTAATTGTGATGGAGGGTCCTTACTGGAGGTCTGGGTGTTGAAACTGCTTGAAGTGGAAGCCATGGGGAGGTGATGGGCCCTCACAGTTCTGTAATTGCCGGGGATAGCAGTGACATCATCTGGATTGAAGGTCTGTGCACTCCAGTGGATTTGGGTATAAGTAAGGAGGGATTTTGATGGTTATTTATCATCATTCAATTACTAAAACTCCAATAAACACTACTATACAATTATTAACATTTAGAAATAAATTATAAAGCCACTATAGATTGATTTTATCTTTATATAAAGCTATAACTATACTTTATTCTTCTATTTTCCACCACTAGCACGCATTTAAATCCAAGTATTGTGAGTTTTACTTGAGTATAACTATTCTATTAGTCTTCCCCTGAGGTTTAATCACTAAATCATTTATAAATAAGTAGTAGGACCATAAATAAACACTATTATATCATACTTATATACTAGAATATACTGACAATTGGGGGTCTTTCCTTATATTTTACTTATTATTTAGTATAAGCCTTGGGACGTGATTTTTACCTTAGTACAGCTCAAAATAAACCAAATATTTGGGTCTGCTGCATATGAGTGGGTCATCATAACTCATTGATTGCGGAAAAGAACCCTTAAAATAATTGTACTAATTTTTTATCATAAAAATTAGATATTTACAGTAGTAACTGTACCCAATATAAACCCAATTTCACTTGGTATTTGGTTACCAATATAACACCCAATTAAATTGGTATTTGGTTAAAGCTTGGTTAGCTAATTATTCAACCTTATAGAGGTCTAGTTAAACTTATTATTATATTTTTAACAGATTTTTTCAAATTTTTCTTACATTTTATTTAAATAAATAAAGATATAAATTAAGGGTAAGCTCCATTGCTTTTTTATTAGTAATATAATTGCTAATATCTTTTGTCTACTAATTCCACAGAGTTTTTTCCTTTTGAAGACATAAAATATTGTCATTCTTAACAATATTAGTGCTCCCCAGGACAGTGTAAGTGAAAAGCCTGCTTATAATACCAGGTCTAAAGCTAACAAAAACTTTCCAGGACATCACCATGGAGGGCCAACAGTACCCCCATCCAGAAAGCATTAGTATAGAGGAAAAGGACGCCCTCTTAAAAAAGATAACTATAAAAAAGACGTCTCCTCCTCTTCAGGATCAACTGTCCCACCTGGTCAAACAGGTTCAGAAGTTGGAGGAATCAAAATCTCTCATGTTCAAAGAGGTAGAGCAGTTGCAAAACAATTGCAAGGTAGGGTTTCAGAGGATGAATCAGGCATTGGCAGAATAAAAGGGAGGCCAGCCCAGTCAATCAAATCAGCAACCCCCTACCCAAGGCGGGTCAACTCACTCCCAGGAGAAAATCCTGGTAGACAAATGGAAATGGGACTGGTTTCACCAACAGTGGACAAGCCACAGTTGCAAAAGGGATCCACCCCCTCATCTGACTTCCTCAGCTCACCCTTACAAGGGAAAAAAGCTCCAAAAATCAGGACTGGCAGCCATCCCTTGGTAAGTAGATTACCCTCTCAGATTGAACATAATACTGATAATTACAATATAGGTAATTCTATTGATGTTAAATCTGTACAAAAAATAGGGGAGGATTTAAGAAATTTAGGTTTTAGAGTAGATACACCTGACTTGTCTTTTGTACACAATAACAGTACTATTTAGAATGATAATACAGTTAACCCTCAGTTGCAACCACCTACTAGTGAGATGAGAAGTTCACAGGAGAGTGAGAGAATTTAAAAGGAGGACATGGAATATTTTAACAATAATCCAACTGTCCATAGAATTGTTTCAGCATTGTGGAATAGAATGACTGATTGTGAGGAACAGACAGTTAAGCTCACTAGTGATACAATTTCATCCTTGAAATTAAACATTTCTCAATTAGCAACACGTAACAAAGAATTAGAGAAAGAACATTTGTCTCTAACTCTTAAATATGATTCATTGAGTAATAAATATAATGACCTTTCAAACAAATTCTGTGAGTTAGAAAAATTATATGAAACACATTTATTGAAAACTGAATCAAGAACAAAGTTATCTTTTGCCCAGACAAATCAAAGTGTCTCAGAGTTGCTACAAAGATTAACTAAAGTTGAGATTGAAACTTCCAATCTACTAATGAACCAGGATAATCATAAGTATAATCAATATAATAATAATCCTTTCATTAGAAAGAGTGAATCTCATTCCTTCCCTATACCACCACAATTAAAACCATCTGGTGGTAGTGTCAAATCTGAAAATGTAAGTCACAAATCCGTGCAGGAAGAAATACAAGACCATTTATCAAAAGTAAATGAGTTGTTGAATTTACCTAAGATTAGTGAGATAAAATCCAATCAGAAAAACTTGCCTAAGATAGATCAGTACCCAACTTATGATGGGGAAGCCAGCTCTGATTGGCAACATTTTATTCAAAGAATTGACAACTTGAAATTCTCATATAAGTTACCAGATGAAGTGATAACATCAAAATTAATTTCTTTATTTAAGGATGTTGCTTTATTATGGCTTGAAGCTGTCTTAAGTGAGGGTATAGACTACTCTTGGGCTGAATGGAAACAACTTATTGAAAAACAATTTGGAGGCTCTAAATTCAGGCTTACTCAGCAGAGACTTTATGAGAAGACTAGGTATAATCCGTTGAATGGTGACAAACCTATGGTATTTTTAATGAATTTAAACAAAATATTAAAAGCCATTGAGCCTCATATGGATTTTAACTTATGGAAAGATAAGATAATATATAAATTACCTATATCTGTCAGAGACATTGTTGTAGCTAGAACATTAAATGTTCCTGAATATTCTGATTTTATTAATATTTGCAATGAAATATCATTAAACCATAAGTATGAATCAAGGTATTTCACTTATAAACAAAATGTTGAACCTGTAAAAACTCAGAATTCAAAAAAACTTCAGGAGAAGCAGAAAAAACATACTGCACCTGTAGTAGCTAAAAAGTATGAAACAAATACTTGTTATAAGTGTAACAAACCTTGGGTAAAAGGTCACAAATGTGAGAAAAACATAAACATTGTTGAAAATCAACGTGAATCTGAAACTGAAACTGAAAAGAGTAAAGAATCAAGTGATTATGACAGCAATATCTCATATAGTGATGAAAATGAAGTCTGTATGTTGGAAGATGATTTGTCCATCTTTGAAAATCCAATATTAAATATGGACTCAAATGAATCTTTAATGAATTTTGAGGATTCTGAAATCATTAAGGATATACAAGCTGATAACTTTAGAATGACACCTATCACGGTTCCAGCTATCATTTCTGGTGAAAATGTTAATATAGTACTAGACACAGGTGCTGCTGGTTCTGTTGTTTCCACTAATACATTACAGAAAATTGATAGTGAATATAAGTTTAAGCTTGAACCACTTCAAAATAAAAATTGGAGAGGATTTGGATCAGTAATACACCCCATTGGTAAATACAAAGCTGCTGTTTTCTTTAAACACCAACATGGTTATGTAAGGGTAACTTGTGACTTTGTAGTAATAGATAATACTAATTGTAGTAACTGTTTTATCATTGGAAATGATATTCTGACTAAATTTGGTGTGAAATTAGACCCTGCTAATAACAATTTTACAATTGGCATGAATGGTAAAAGGAAATTTAAAATAAATTCTTTTAAAACAGTCATACATATTGAGTCAGTCACAAATTTCCCGTCTAAAGAAAGAGAATCCAATGAGATGGAACTTCTGGAAACAGGAATTTCAAAAGCATCATTTGGCACTCAGATAAGTAAAACTGAGAAAAATAATATTTTGGAATTAATTAAAGCATTTCCAATGGCTTTCGCACATGGTACAAATGAACTTGGCCTTGTAAAAGATCATGATATGAAGATTAGTTTAACCTGTGATATGGATAATATTCCTGCTAGTCTTAAAAAGAAACCATACCCTGCTTCACCAATGAAGAGGAAAGACATAGAGGATAATATTAAGATGTTATTAAAAATCAACATTCTTGAGAAGGTCGAAACTACACAAAAATATTGTGTAATATCACCAGTGCTAATTTCTTATGAACAAGATAAAGCAAGACTGTGCAGTGATTATAGAGCATTAAATACATTTACAGTAGATGATATTTATACCTTGCCAAGGATTGCCTCTATACATGCTACCCTTAAAGGTGCTAAATATATAAGTTGCCTAGATGGAAATAAAGGGTACCATCAATTTCCTGTTGAAAAGAATTCACAGAACTTTTTGTTGATAACAACACACATAGGAATTTATAAGTATTTCAGAATGCCATTTGGACCAAAGAATGCTCCATCAGTATTTCAAAAGTTAATGGATATAACATTCCATAATGAAATGATTGAGGGATGGTTAATGGTATACATTGATGACATCATAGTGTTCTCTAAAACTTTTGATGAACACTTAATCCATTTAAGGAAAGTATTTCAGAAAATGGATGAAATAAAAATGACCCTTGCATTGAAAAAATTTAAATTTGGGTTTGAATCTTTAAAAGTGCTTGGTCATATTGTATCTGGCTTACAAATATGTGTAGACCAAAATAAAGTGGCTGCAATAAAGAATATTGGCATTCCTCAAAATGTAAAGGATGTACAATCTTTTCTTGGAATGTGTGGTTATTATAGACAATATATAAAAAACTACCAATCAATTGCTGCACCACTGACCACACTGATAAAGAAATCAGAAGCTTTCATTTAGAATAATGAAAGACAACAAGCTTTTGATAAGTTGAAAGAATGTTTAATGACAGCTCCTATCTCGGGATTACCAGATTTCCAATTACCTTTTGTATTATATACAGATGCAAGTTTTATTGGATTGGGTGCTGCTTTGCATCAAAAACAACTTATTGAAGGTAAAATGTCAGAAGTGGTAATCTGCTATATTTTACGTACTCTAAGAAGTGGTGAATTGAAATATGGTGCTACTCAACTTGAATGTTTGGCAGTAGTATGGGCTCTTGAAAATCTACATTATTACCTTGAAGACCAAAAATTTGAGGTAATAACTGACTGTAGTGCAGTTAAGTCACTCTTAAACATGAAAACTCCTAATAGACACATGTTTAGATGGCAATTAGCTGTACAAGAATACAGAGGCCGGATGACTATTACACATAGAGCAGGAACCTTGCACTCTAATGTAGATCTGTTATCTAGAGTACCTCTGCCTAATAATGATGATAATCCTGCTTATGTTCCTGAGTCAGAGATTATTAATATTTATGGCATTTATATTGTAGATCTTGAGGATGAATTTGTGCAATCAATACTTGATAATTATAATTCAGATCCTGACTTGAGTAAATTAACTACAATATTAAATGATCCATCTAATGCTTCAATGAATGTTTTAATAAAAACATTACCAATTAAGTATAAAGAGGCATTAGAAAAAGGAAAATTTTCCATTGAGGATGGTTTTATATATTACAAGAAAAAATTAAGTAATGTAATTGTAATTCCCCCTTCAATGAAGGAGTTAATGTTAAGTATATGTCATAATGATATATTAGCAGGTAATTTTGACTACCATAAAACATTAACCAGAGTAAAAAACACAGCTTGGTGGATTAACATGTCTGAGGATGTTCAGAAATATGTTGAAACATGTGATTCTTGTAAAAAACCTAAAAGATTAACAGGAAAAAGAGCTGTTTTATTACAACAAATTGAGCAAACAAAAGCTCCATGGGAAATCATTAACATGGACTTTGTAACAGGTTTTCCAATAGCAGGGCATAAGAGTTATAACTCCTGCTGGGTAATTGTAGATAGATTTACAAAGATGTGTGAATTTATTCCTACCCACAAAGAGGTTTCTGCAAAGGACTTAGCTTTTTTATGGTGGATACAAATTTTAAATACAACCGGTTTCCCCAAAGCAATAGTTTCTGACAGAGATCCTAAATTTACTTCTGAGTTCTGGACGTCACTTATGGATGTTTCAGGGTGTCAATTAAAACTTTCTACAGCACACCATCCACAAACTGATGGGCTAGCAGAAAGAATGATACAAACCTTAGAAGATATGATAAGAAGATACTGTGCTTTTGGTCTTAATTTTAAAGACAATGACAAATTCACGCATGATTGGGTAACCCTTATCCCAGCTTTAGAATTTGCATATAATAGTACAGTACATTCTGTCACTGGCAAAAATCCATTTGAGTTATGGTTGGGTTATGTACCTAATACCCCTGCTAAAACTCTTAATAAATTACCTAGATTGGATATCCATCCAGGTACTAAATCTTTTCTTCAGATTCAGGAATTATGCAGAAAACATGCTCAAGAATGTATAAATAAGGCTTTTGAGTATGAAAAGAAAAGATGGGATAAAGCCCATAAAGAACAAATGTTCAAAGAGGGTGATGAAGTCCTTATTTCAACGCTAAATTTCAATTTAAATGGTAATGTTAAATTGAAGGATCCATTCATTGGACCATTTGTAGTTAAAAAGATGGTTGGTAATAATGCTGTTGAGGTTATTCTATATGCACCATATGATAGAAAACATCCAGTATTTCCTATTTCTCTTATAAAACCATACCATTCTAAAGATACTGCTCTATTTCCAAGAAGATCAGGAAGGCATAAACAGCAACCTGAAGAAATAGTTGAAAAGGCAGAAATTTAAAAGATACTTAAAAAGAGACACCTTACTAAAGAAAAGGGAGTTGAGTATCTATTAAGATTTAAAAATAAATCAAGTGAATATGACCAGTGGATTCTAGAAAATGAAATCTCTGATCTTAAAAATCTCTTGAAAAAATTTAAATCTAAATAATACTGTTCATTCAGTATATGTATTATAAAAATTATTTTTTTATTTTATTATTTCACTCCTTAGTTTTAATTAAAATGTCTTAACAATTTTTTCATTTTTTTTTTGCGGTGAGGGAGTGTCAGCCTAAATATCCTTAGGACTGAGTATTTCTTATGCTTAAAATAAGATAACCTTAAGTAGATTAAGCTTATATCTTAAAAATAAGGTTAAAATAATAATATATATTATTTAATTATATATATATATAATTATTATTCTATTATATAACTTATAATAGTTTAAATAGCTTATCCATGGCCTAATAATACTTATTAAGGTGTTAATGGAGTCATAATATACTTATCTTAAGTGATATGAAGTAATTATTGACATACATAAGCTTATATGTATACATAAATCTCATATTCAGTGAAATATGCAGTATATTATGTATATTTAGGTATATAAGTGGGTTTTAGCCCCTTAATAGCCTATAACCTTTGTTTTTCTGCTTATTTTAGGTCATATGGACGAAATCAGTGGACTCACAATGCCTACAGAAGCATAGACACCTATATCAGGCACATACACCCAGTTTGGACAACTCAAATTACTTCCTTGGATGGTTATTCACGGATTTATGGGTTGGAAGGATGTTTTTGGGTTAATATGGATGCTTGGGGATGTTATTGGGGGCTTGGAAATTTTATTTTTTTCCTTTATATGCTTTTAGTTTCATTTAATCTCTTTTTGATTGTTTATTTTACCTGTTTCTTTATGGTATCCGCTTTTATCTGGATTTTCTATTTATGGTATGGATCAGTGTTATTATTAATAGTGATGGAGGGTCCTAACTGGAGGTCTGGGTGTTGAAACTGCTTGAAGTGGACACCATGGGGAGGTAATGGGCTCTCACAGTGGTGTAATTGCCGGGGATAGCAGTGACATCATCTGGATTGAAGGTCTGTGCACTCCAATGGATTTGGGTATAAGTAAGGAGGGATTTTGACGGTTATTTATCATCATTCAATTACTAAAACTCCAATAAACACTACTATACAATTATTAACATTTAGAAATATATTATAAAGCCACTATAGATTGATTTTATCTTTATATAAAGCTATAACTATATTTTATTCTTCTATTTTCCACCACTAGCACGCATTTAAATCCAAGTATTGTGAGCTTCACTTGAGTATAACTATTCTATTAGTCTTCCCCTGAGGTTTAATCACTAAATCATTTATAAATAAGTAGTAGGACCATAAATAAACACTATTATATCATACTTATATACTAGACTATACTGACACAATCTTTGTTGAGTGATTCTAAATTTTAGGCCACCAAATTACCTTTCAACTAGTGCCTTCCATTCATTCCAGGAGTAGTTAATTTCCTCACTCAATACAGATTCAAACCATAATAAGGCCACATCTGTAAATAAAGATAATAATTTTGATGTAATTTCTTCATCAGGTAATTTTTATGAAAATTTTAAGTTATCAATTCTTTGAATGAATTGCTGCCAATCAGATTTTAAATCCCCATCAAAAGAGAAGTACTGATCTAACTTAGGCCAGTTCTTTTGGTTAGTTTTTGCTTCCCTAACCTGAGGAATATTGAGTAATTCACTTACGTTTAAAAGATGATCATTTATTTCATCCCTTACTGATTTTATCTTCTCAGAGCCCATGAAACTATGTTCATGTTAAATTATTGGTTTATCATCAGAGTGTTTCATAAAAACTGGTACTCTTTCCACATAAGAGGTATTATCATTTACTTTATCAGTATTATTCCAAAATTTCAGCTATTTCAATTTCTACTCTTTGTAACCTATCTTTTATTACAGGTACATGAGCTAAGGTATCATTCACATTTGAAAAAGACAATTTTACATGTCCCTCTATAGGAGCCATAATATTCTGAGAATGTTCAAATTTATTTTCTAAATTTTTAATCTCAGTGTTAAATCTTTTGTTTTCATTGATTAATTCATTATTTGAATTCTCAATAATTTTTGACCTATTGACTGTTGTAATCAATGATTTTGTGAGGTTTAATGATACACTTTCTGTAATATTGTTTGACTCTCTAGAGAATTCTTCCAATTTTTATATTTTAAATAATAATTTACTAATTATTTTTGATTCCATTGGATTTTCTTTTAGAAAATATTCAATTTTTTCTGTGTCCAATTCAGAAGACTCATCATCAGGTTTAAGATTTAATTCACTTGGTTCCATTTTTATATTAATAGCATTTTCCTGGTGGTAAATAAAACTATGTACATTGTCATCATTCAAAGACAAGTTTAACATGTTATTTTCAAATTAATAATTTTTTAAATCCTTATCAATTATATCCAATAACTCTCTATCAATTTCATTACCTATAAGTAATTCATTGTTAGGATTATATAATTTATCCTGAGAAGACAGATGACTTACCAAGGTCTTATTCTATTTCCCCTGTAAGGGTGACTGCTGGAGCCCTGCTGTTGAGGGTTGTTGTAGTTTTGGGTGTACCAATCCCACTTCCATTTGCTTATTGTAGGTTGGTCGTCTAGAAGAAGGAAGAAAAAGGGAAAGATGAAGAGGAGGAAAGGGGAATAGGAAATAAGGGTTTATAGGAAGTAAAAGCAATAAGGTAATAAAATAATTTAATTTATTTAAAGAGAGGCAATGACGTTTTACTTGAGGGATGACACAAAAATGAGGTTTTTATTAAATGACAATATTTATTTAAAGTAAGGATTATTATTTCTGCACGGAAAACACTATAATTACTATCAGACTTAAAGCAACCTGTAAATAGTTATATAGAATTTAAATTAGAAATTTAATACTAATAAAAATAATAATAAAACGTATTATATTAACAATTTGTTCAGATTTTGGTTATATAGTAAGTGATGCTTTAAAGGGGATTATCCAAGGCCCTTTTATAGACCAAGGGACCACTGAAGCGCCACCAATAAATAAATACAAATTAGGAATAGCTAAAACAAGAGATAACAGAATAGAAAATGAAACATGACTATCAAGAGAAAAATATGTCACAATTTACTAAAACCCGTGAGTAATTAATTGTTTCCCACCATAACATCCCAAAACACTTAATTAAAATAATCATTAACCAAGTAAGTCTGAAACATGAGAAAAATGAGTAAAAATAATCAAAAACAGATATTATAGTGACATGTAAAGTTTTTAAGTAAAACAAATAAAATTATTTTCATGCCAAAATTCATGGAATAGATTCAATTCAGTTTAAAGCAATTTTAAGTAATTGTTTAAACTATGTTATTAATTTAATAATTAGTTTAAATGAAACAGATAATTAATTTAGTGTTATTTGTAATTTAAAATGGGGATTTTAATACTATGTTATTAAATAAGTATTATAATTTATTTAATAATTTTTCGTGAAACAAATAAGGGCCAAAAGAAACGCCAATATTATTGCTTAATAATATATGAAGTTTTATTTAATATATATAAAATTAATTAATTAACTTAATTACATTATAAGTCATTTTTACATATATAATTATAATATATGTTTTTGTAATTAATTAATTATTAATTTATAATTATTAAATACATAAAAATGCACCATTATTTGTAGAATATAAAATATATTTAAGCTTAATTTAAATGTATAAAAATTTATATAACAATAAAATTAATATAACACTTATTATTAGTAAGATACTTATATAATTTTATTATGCAATAAAATATTAATTTATATACATAAAATACAATTCATACACCCTCTTTCAGGTCCAATAAATTAACATAATTTTATGGGCTCCTGGTATAGCCTGGCTGACACTCCCTCACTCTAAAAAAAATAAAAAAAAAAATGCTAAAATTTTTTCTTTTTGTACTTTTTTAGCAGAGTAGGAAGATTTGAAATCTCTTTGCCAGGTATCCATGCATCATGTTCAGATTATTTGTTTTTATATCTCAATAAATATTCAGTACCTCTTTCAGAAGTGATAATTCTATCATTGAGAATTTTATCAATTTCTGCAGTTTCTGTGACTTCCTGAGGGTTTTTCTTAGGTCTTCCCTTTCTTTTGGGAAATAAGTCACTGTTGGAAGTATAAGGCTTAATTAAAGAAATGGGAAAAACAGGATGTTTCCTATCATATGGAGAATACAATACAACTTCTACTGCATTATCTCCAACCATTCTTTTAACAACAAATGGTCCTACAAAAAGATCTTTTAATTTGTTGTTACCTTGTAAATTGAAATGGACAGTAGATATCAACACTTCATAACCCTTGTTAAATGTGTATTCTTTATGGGATTTATCCCATCTTTTCTTTTCATATTCAAATGCTTTTTCATTACAGCTTTAAGCATGTTTCCTTCATATCTGTTACATTTGCATAAAAGACTTTACACCAGGGTGTAGTTCTAACTTAGGTAATTTATTATTGAGAATCTGAGCAGGAGTATTTGGGACATAACCTAACCAAAGCTCAAAAGGCTTTTTCTCAGTGACAAAGTGAACAGTGCTATTATATGCATATTCAAGACCAGGAAATAGAGTGACCCAGTCATGAGTAAATCTGTCATTGTCTTTATATTCTAATCCAAAGCCACAATACCTTCTAATCATATCTTCCAGAGTTTGAATCATTCTCTCAGCTAGACCATTAGTCTGAGGATGGTGAGCTTTAGACAACTTTAACTCACAGCCACAAATATCCATCAAAGAGGTCCAAACCTCAGAAGTAAATTTTGGATCTCTATCAGAGATAATGTCTTTTGGAAAACCAATAATATTAGACATGTAAGACCACCTTAAGAAAGCTAATTCTTTGGTGGACAAATCTTTGTGGGTGGGAATAAATTTGCACATTTTTGTGAATCTATCTACTATTACCCAACAAGAGTTATAGCTGTCTTTACCTGCAACAGGAAGACCCGTGACATAATCCATGTTAATTATTTGCCAAGGTGCATAAGTTGCTTCAATATGTTGTAATAACCCTGCTCTTTTACCTGTCAACCTTTTAGATTTTTGGCAGGAATCACAAGATTCAAGATATAATTTTGTGTCTTCAGACATATTAGCCCACCATGCAGTGTTTTTTATTCTAATCAATGTTTTTTCAGGATCAAAATAACAAGCTAATATGTCCTCATGACAAAGTTTGAGGATAGTTTCTTTCATAGAAGGAGGAATTACAATTACATTAGTAAGCTTTCTTCTATAATATATATAACCATCTTCAATAGAAAATTTCCTTTACTCAAAGCATTTTGATACTTTTCAGGAAGAGTTTTTATCAATGCTTGAATTGAAGCATTCTTAGGATCATTTAAGATAGTAACCAATTTATTTAAATCAGAATCCTTATCATATGAATCCAGTATTAATTGTAATAACTCCTCTTCCATATCAACTATAAATATACCATGGATATGAACAGTATCATCTTCAGGTACATAAGCAGGATTTGAGTCATTATTTGGCAGAGGCAATATGGACAGCATATCAACATTGGAGTGAAAATTTCCAGCCCTATGGATAATTGTCATTCATCCTCTGTATTCTTGAACAGCAAGTTTCCACCTGAACATATGGCTATTAGGTGTTTTCAGGTTTAAGAGGGACTTCACAGCACTACAGTCAGTTAACAATTCAAATTTTTGGTCATCTAGATAGTAATGAAGCTTCTCAAGAGCCCAAACAACTTCTAAGCACTCTAATTGAGTGGCAACATATTTCAATTCACTATTTCTCAAGGTTCTTGAAATATAACAAATTACAACCTCTGAGGATTTATCATTAATAATTTGTTTCTGGTGAAGGGCAGCACCCAGACCAATAAAGCTAGCATCTGTATACAGGACAAATGGCTTGTTAAAATCTGGAAGAGCCAATATAGGGGCTGTAATTAAGAAACTTTTTAATGTATCAAAAGCTTTTTGACAGTCATTATTCCAGAGAAAGGCAAGCTCTTTTCTGGTTAGTTTTGTAAGAGGCAAGGCTATGACCTGATAATTTTTAATATATTGTCTATAATAGCCACACATACCCAAAAAACTTTGGATTTCTCTTACAGAAGTTGTTGCTTTCACATTTTGAATGGCAGCAACTTTGTTTTGGTCTACACAAATTTGTAGGCCTGACACAACATGGCCAAGGACTTTCAAAGATTGAAAACCAAATTTACAATTTTTCAAGGACAAAGTCATATTGATTTCATCCATTTTTTGGAAAACCCTATTTAAATGAACCATATGTTCATCAAAAGTTTTAGAAAAAACAATGATATTTTTATCAATATAAACCATGAGCCATCCTTCAATTATTTCCTGATGGAAAGTGTTATCCATGACCTTTTGAAAAACTGAAGGAGCATTTTTAGGGCCAAATGGCATCCTAAAATACTTATATATTCCTATATGAGTAGCAATAAGCAAAAAGTTTTGAGAATTTTTCTCCACTGGAACTTGATGATATCCTTTATTACCATCCAGACAACTAATAAATTTAGCACCTTGCAAGGTAGCATGTATTGAATTAATTCTAGGTAAAGGATAAATATCATCAACAGTATAAGTGTTTAAAGCTCTGTAATCTCCACATAATCTAGCCTTATATTTTTCATAAGAAATCAAGACTGGGGAGATGACACAATATTTGGGGGTGACATCCACTTTCTCAATGATATTCATTTTTAATAATGTTGCAATATTATCTTCAATATCCTTTCTTTTTGTTGGAGAAGCAGGATATGGTTTTTTCTTAAGACTAGGAGGAATATCACTCAAGTTACAGGATAAGGTAATTTTCATTTCTTCCTGAACACTTCCTAAGACATGAGAACCATGAGCAAAAGCCATAGGGAAAGAGGTAATTGAGGCAATTATAAAATCCTTTTGTTCACTAGTTAACTGATCACCAAAAGAAGCAGTATTTATTTCAGTTAATAAATCATCCATTTCAATTGTTGGTCTTCCTTTACACTGCATCACTGAGTTACAAGACTTTAACTGATGCCCAGAAGGTTTTCTAGAGGAGGAAATTTTGAATTTCCTTTTGCCATTCAATCCCAAGGTGAAGCAATTATTTGCTGGGTCCAATTTTACACCAAACATGGTTAAAATATCATTACCCATAATAAACAAATTGCTTAAATTATCATTTATCATGACAACAAATTCACAAATAGCTCTGAAAGAGCCACCATTATATTTGAGAAATACAAAGGTTTTGTATTTGCCAATAGGAATTAAAGTAGAACCATACCCTCTCCATTTTTCAGAAGTTATAGGTTAAAATTTACTCAAATAATCCTTATCTACTGAAGATAAAGCTTTTTCAGACACTACACTTCCTCCAGCACCAGAGTCAAGAACTACATCAACATTTTTACCATTAATGATAACAGGTGCTTTCAAAGGGAATATGGCTATAGAATTGTTAGTAATATCTTTAATTATTTCAGCATTTTCCACTGAAGATAAATCCAATACACATTCTTCAGATATATTATCTAAATAATGGACATCCTGTTCTAACATCAAAACATCTTTAACAGAGTCATTGTCATAGGAGATATTACTTTCACAGTCACTAGAAGAATTATTGACATCAATTTCAGCTTCATCAGTGTCTTCATTTTGTTCAACAAGATGAATTTTCTTGTCACAAAAATGACCCTTTTGCTATGGTTTGTTACATTTATAACAAGTATTTGTTGCATATTTTTTAGGTGCAACTGGGGAAGAGGGTTTACCAGATTTTTCTGGGGGCTTTGTAGAAGGTTTATTTTGATCATGATAAGATTTACCAAGGTAATTCTTTGGTTCATATCTATGGTTGAGTAGTACCTCATTACAGATATTAATGAAAGACAAATTTTCACTTACATGCTCAGTTCTAGCTATAATTAAATCTCTAAAAGAATTTGGTAATTTATACAAGATTTTATCTCTCCGAATATCATAATCCATCTTTGAATCAATCGCTCTTAGGATTTTTGTTACTTTCATAAGAAAAACAATGGGCTTTTCAACAGAGGAGGATACATATCTAGTATTCTCATACAATCTTTGCTAAGCTAACCTGAATTTCGAACCACCAAACTGATTCTCAATCAAGGATTTCCAATAATTCCATGTATAATGATTGTTATCTATAAGGACAGATTCATACCACATCAAGGCTACATTGGAAAATAAAGAAATTAGCTTAGAAACTATTTCCTCATAAGGTAGTTTATAAGATCTCTTTAAATTATCAATTCTTTGGATAAAGTGTTGCCAATCAGAAGAAGAATCACCATCAAAGGTAGGATATTGGTCCAATTTAGGCCAATTTTTCTGACTACTGGGATGGTCCAATTTTTGGTTTGAATTATTCATCATTAATAATTCCTGAAGTTTAGCCAGGTGTTCAGAAATTTCATTATTTACAGAAACAGGTGGTACATGACCATCACAAGATTTTTTTCTAGTAGAAAATTATTTTACAGACTCATTGTCAGTTTGTTTAATTGCTGAAATAAAATGAAGAAAGGAGGAACTCTGCTAAGGTTCTTTTTCCTTATTTTTATGCAGCTTATGGGCAGCATTCTCATTTTTACCATAATTATTGATGGTTATGGTTGAAAATTTTTCCTGAAGGTCAGACACATAGTTTCTTATCCTTGGAATTTCAGACATCTGGTCATTTACTTTTTCGAGAGATAAAACATTTCTGTCCTCAGAAACTGTGTGTTTGGCACTTAGTGCATGGAAATCATTTTTTAGCTTTTTAAACTCATTTTGTAGAGATTTTATTTCACTTTTTAATGAATAATTATCCTCAATAAGGGGTTTCAATTCACTCAAGGTTTTATGTAGATTGATATATTTATCTGAGATAGCTCTATGGTCACTCCTTATTTTTTTTTTGCTGGCTAAGAACAATATTCAAGGTTTCTTTGATTTTAAAATAAGCTGTATCCTGTACAGAAGAACTTACTTTACAATGCAAGTGCAAATTATTTAATCTATCACTCTCATGGATTAACACATCTCTCAAATTTTTGTCTTTCACAACATTAAAATCAAGTGTATCTTTCAATATTTCTTCAGAAGTTTTCTCAATTTAGGTATAGACTTCAGGGGAAACAGAATCATTCTTTATTGAAAGAGAAGGATAAATTAAAGAAGTAGAAGTCAAATGTAAAGGTTCATCAAATGATAATTTGCTAACTACATTATTGGGGCTACTCATTAAAGGAAGTTGTCTTTTTAAAGGTTTAACTGTTCCTTCACCAGAATCTACAAGATTACCTGAAGAAGCTTTGTTTTTATACATGCCAACATGTTTATCAAACAAATTACTTACCATGGTAAGGGAGGAAACCTCCCCTGTTCCTTCTTTCTTCTGCCTCCCTAATAAGGATGGGGCTGAGGAGATGGGTGGTAGGTTTGTGTCCTGGATGGGCCAGGGTGTTGAGCTGGTTGCTGAGCATTCTGCTGGTAATGGCTCATCAAATAATCCCATTTCCACTGTTCCACTTGCAGAGTGCTTTGATTTTGCATGAAGGAGCTGGATACCTGATTGGGCTGAGGTTGAGGCTGAGGCTGAGAGGCTGGGAAATGAGGAGTTTGAGCCTGTTTGGGATTTAACAATTCCTGCATCTGCTGACTGAGTGTGTCTACCCTTGACTTGTACTTCATGCTTTCTGCCTTCAGTTCTTTTATGTGACTGGACAGATTGTTTACTTGTTGAGTTAGAGGTATCTTTATTATTTTTATACCTTTGAGTTGATTGTCCTGATTTATTAGAGGTTTTACTTCTTTCAGAGGTGTTTGGTGAGGGGGGTTTTCCACTTCTCTTGCCATTTTAACGTCCTGAATGTTTCTTGTCAGCTTAATCATTTCTGTAAGTTAATTTAGAAGATCCTACAGATTCAGTGTCATTATCCACTTCAATCTCATCCACATTTAAGTTATCCATGCTTCTAGCCAAACTATTGGACATTTAAACTGTTAAAATAGAATCAAAAAAAAAATTTTTTTTATGATTCAAATTGTTATTTCAAAATAAAATTTATTGAATCTTAACAAAAAAAAATTAATTTTAATCAAAAATCAATTAATTAACAAAAAAGTAATACAAACAAATGTAATTACAATTATTTATTAAGAAATAATCAGTAATTAAAATGGGACCAATCAATAAAGGTTTTTATAAGTCAACCAAAATAATTAAAACCAAAAATTAATATAATGGTAAAATTGGAACTAAGTACTGAGTACTATTATGGTCAACCAATATACAAAAAATAATAATATAATTAATTTAATAATTTATTAATCATTAATTGTCTTCTAGGACTAAGAGGTTTACTCTATTATGGTCAACTAGGAAAAAAAATTATAAAATAATGAACACTTACACTCAGTGAATCAGCAATTAAGCCACAAAAACTGTTATTGAAGTAAAAATATAGTAATATGAGTGAGAGGTGCTAGTGATCGGAAAATAACTTCAAAATAATAGATGAATTAATTTTATATAAACCTAATAGATCAAACCCAAGTTCAAAACACGGTCACAGAAAAAGTTTCTTTTTGCTGGGTGGTCCGTGTGCTATGTTGTTCGTCGCAAGTATTGATTGTCGTTGTCATTTGGAAAGGCTCCCACTTGTCTGTTGGTCATCTAGAAGAAGGAAGAAAAAATGGAAAGAAGAAGAAGAGGAAAGGGGAATAGGAAAGAAGGGTTTATAGGAAGTAAAAGCAATAAGGTAATAAAATAATTTAATTTATTTAAAGAGAGGCAACGACGTTTTACTTGAGGGATGACACAAAAATGAGGTTTTATTAAATGACAATATTTATTTAAAGTAAGGATTATTATTTCTGCACGGAAAACACTATAATTACTATCAGACTTAAAGCAACCTGTAAATAGTTATATAGAATTTAAATTAGAAATTTAATACTAATAAAAATAATAATAAAACGTATTATATTAACAATTTGTTCAGATTTTGGTTATATAGTAAGTGATGCTTTAAAGGGGATTATCCAATGCCCTTTTATAGACCAAGGGACCCCTGAAGCGCCACCAATCAATAAATACAAATTAGGAATAGCTAAAACAAGAGATAACAGAATAGAAAATGAAACATGACTATCAAGAGAAAAATATGTCACAATTTACTAAAACCCATGAGTAATTAATCCTTTTCCCACCATAACATCTCAAAACACTTAATTAAAATAATCATTAACCAAGTAAGTCTGAAACATGAGAACAATGAGTAAAAATAATCAAAAACAGATATTATAGTGACATGTAAAGGTTTTCAGTAAAACAAATAAAATTTATTTCACACCAAAATTCATGGAATAGATTCAATTCAGTTTAAAGCAATTTTAAGTAATTGTTTTAACTATGTAATTAATTCAATAATTAGTTTAAATGAAACAGATAATTAATTTAGTGTTATTTGTAATTTAAAATGGGGATTTTAATACTATGTTATTAAATAAGTATTATAATTTATTTAATATTTTTTCCTGACACAAATAAGGGTCAAAAGAAGCGCCCAATATTATTGCTTAATAATTTATGAAGTTTTATTTAATATATATAAAATTAATTAATTAACTTAATTACAATTACATATATAATTATAATATATGTTTTTGTAATTAATTAATTATTAATTTATAATTATTAAATACATAAAAATGCACCATTATTTGTAGAATATAAAATATATTTAAGCTTAATTTAAATGTATAAAAGTTTATATAACAATAAAATTAATATAACACTTATTATTAATAAGATACTTATATAATTTTATTATGCAATAAAATATTAATTTATATACATAAAATACAATTCTTACGCCCTCTTTCAGGTCCAATAAATTAACATATAATTTTCTGGGATCCTGGTATAGCCTGGCTGACAATTATAGTAATTTTTAGGTCTTCCTCTTGGGCTGGGGTTGTTTCTATGGAACTGCTGGGTGCCACTGTTGGTGGTTGAGCCTTTATTTCTATTAGAGCTTGATTGACTTCTACAAAACCCTGGTCTGCTCTTTTCTCCAGATTTTATATCTGGTCCACTATATTTTTGACTCTTATTGTCAAGGTGTTCAGTAGAGTGGAGAGGGAGTGAATCTATTCTTGTAAGGTATTTCTTGTTCTCATTATTGATACTGTTTTAATAGTTTTTCCCTTTCCTCCAGAGGCATTTGTGGACCGTTTCTATTTGTGGGGGAATCCTGGCCCTCCATTTGAATTTCCTGTAACAGGTCTTTCAGCTCTAGGTCTTAAGCTATAAGGTTTTGCCTTATTACTCACAATATCATTGTTGTCACACATTTTTACGTAAAATTTAATCAAAGAATTGAAATTTGAGATCTGAAAACTTCAAAAAGAAGTTTTATCAGTATTTATCAATACCACTTAAGACAATTTTATTGCTTACTTGTAGGTATGAAGTGAATTTATAAGTGCCAAAAGTCAAATATGCTTTTATGTGGTCACTTGATTTAACTGGTCTAAAATATGTAGCCATGTTTTTATATTTAAAAAAGATAATCTGTCAGTAAGATTCTCTCCAAATATTAAATAAATTTTACAAACCAATAAAAAGGGATTAAAAGTCCTTTTAAAAGAAAACAATTAATCAGTTTCACTAGTTTATTATCTGCAAAGATCACAAATTTAATTGGTCTATTGACAGACTACCACTAATAATAATTTTATGTTAAATTAGTGGTAAAAACCTTTTATCTTCAAATATCACAAAATTAATTGGTCTATTGACAGACTCCCAATGTTAACAATTATATGTTAAATTAGTGGTAAAATTGTTGATTCAATATCACAATTTTATTATATAACAGGGCTTCTTTTTCTGAAATCACTATATAAGTGACCCCAACCTGTTGTAATTATTCAAATATTTCTATAGGGATTTTATATACTTGTAGCCTCTTTATTTTGAATTTTTACTTACTGGAAGATAACCAACAGAATTCTTGAGGAAAGGCCCCCAATTGCCAGGCTGAGGTCAAGTACAAAGACGTAAACCAGCTTAAAATGTCAGCTTTCTAAAAGATTTTAATGATCCTATATGAATACTGTAGTACAAATCCAATAAGCATTAAAATATAATTCAATATAAGGGTCTCAGTAATTTTAATCTCACTAAGTATATATGGCTTAAAATCTTATAGTTGGTAGAAAAAAAGAATTAATAAATTCAGATAATATTCAAAGACTATATAAGTACTATTGAGATGTATTGTAATTGTATTGGTTATATGTTCAATTTTAATGATAAAGAATGAAGAAAATAAGACCAAAAACCTCCTCCTTTTATACACAATTACTTCTCCAATGACACCTATGATTTACCAGCTCAATAAACAGTTAATTACGCCTTATTCTAGCCAATAGACATGTTCAGAACCAAAAAGAGTGACTAGTAACATAATTAGAATGATATCACCTGCTAAAATCCTGTAGTAATAGGGATAATCCATCAAAAATAAAGAATAAGCAAAAAAGAGAGTATATGCATATTATACATTAATATAAAAGGAAAAAAAGAGAAAATTAAGACTCATTAGTACTAAATAATAAGGGGGACTAACTGTATAAAGTTTGGGGCTAATCATGACATTATACTTCGTGAAATCCCTATTCAAAAATAACTAAAATTGACTGAGAAACCACCAAAAAACCCAAAAAAGGGTGTGAGATGTGGGGTAACTACATGCAGTCCTTGGAAGGCACTTTCATGGGTAAATCATTGACTAATTTAGGCAAATTTAATTGTGATAGTGAATTAAAGTGCCAAGAATGAGGTTAATAATGAAATTAGTGCATATAAAGAGGGTCAATGCATTTATAATTAAGCTAGGAAACTAAATAAGCGCCTGTTGCTTATTTTAGTGTGTTTCCCCACAGTTGGTGTAGAATTTGGGGTAATTATAGTGTGAAAAAGCTAACTTTGCTAAAAATGAAGCTATTGATGTGGCCAGTACACAGAATCCATTTCTGGCATAAAAAACACCAAATGTGAAAAGTGTTTTTTTTATGCATTTGAGTAGCCAAATAAATAGTCCTAATTAAGACAAATTGATCTGTCAAAGCACAATTTTAATATTATTTAATTTATAGTGCATATAATCAACTTTTAAGTGATTTAAAGCGCATTTCTTGTTTTTTACATAAAACAATGAAAACAACAGCTTTAGGTGTACTTAAAAATTATTTAGCCTTATATTTAAAGTTCTTAAGATTATCCTAAAATATTCCAACTTAATATTAAGTACTTAAGACTTATAAAAGGTTGATATATGCGTGTATATAAGGTGTTATAATGGCATATTTTGTATATTATCATAATTTTACTTATGTATACTATTTGTGTACTCTAATTAATTGCCCCAATGTATAGTCCATGTGTTTAACATAACGCACAAGTACTTTTTACTCAGTCCTGGGAATATCCAGGCTTAAAGGAATAGTGGTGTAATTAAAGTATTTTTTCTTTGAGTGTCATGTGGCACGTGACAGATGCCCGGGTATAAATCACAAACTCTGTTGAGCGTGAGAACACTTCATTATTCACCTTTTAATATAATCTCCCTCTTTTATATATATATTTTTTTTAAAAAAAATTGTTTATTTATTCATTTTAATTTTAATGCCTGAACATACCAACCCAACCCCTACACCTCCTCACCCTTGACTTGATGGGGGGCTCCCCACTAGGCAATTCAAGACTCCTTGCACCGCCTGTGTGGAAAGTACGGCACCTTGAGGTCCTTGCAAGAAGTGTGAGTTTTTTCAATGGCATTGAGTGACTTGTAACGCATTGACCCTCAATGATAACACCAAGCCATTTACCTCCACTAATTTTGGTTGATTGCCGACTCAAAGGCCATTGTCAAAGACATATGGGACATCCCTAAGACAAGTGATTTGGCAGTAGATGAGTTGGAGGGGCTTAGTCAGGAGGAGAGGTTGAAGATAGTTGACTGGGCTATGGATGTAGCCTCAGAGAAGCAAAAAATAATAGAGGATGAAGTGGACAAGGTTATTGCAGGTGCTGCAGAGCAACAAAAGGAGGAGGCTTCCATTTCAAATAGACGTCGACTAATTATTATGGAAAATGATGAAGAAGAGGTAGAGGTGGTGGAAAAGAAGCCCTTATTCCTCAAAGTTGATCCTGAATTTGGGGTAAGTGTGATTTAATTTAATTTTATCACTTCAATGGTAGCTGATTATCTCTTTTTTTTTGTTTTTGTTTAGGGGGTGGAGACCACCGAGGAGACTCCCATAGTGTCTACCAGCAGGCCAGACCCTGAAATTCCTGCTGAGGTTGATTGGCCAGCTAAGAATAATCTGTTGAGTGTCAAGGACACCGACTTGACTGTTGAAGCCTTGGATCAGCTATGGTCCAAGAAACCATGCCACACTTTTTAAATGTCATTCATTGAGGGTTTAGGCAACAAGGTTGGTAAGATTGTAGATTTGACATTGTTTGATATAGCCAAAGAGTTTTTGGAAATTGGGGAGGTTTTATTTGCCAAAGGTAATGAGGTTTTTAAAAAGAGTCAAAAGGGAATTCAACAAGTCATGGAGAAGATGAAGGAATTGATTCAAAGAAAGTTGGAAGAAAAGATAATTTTAAAAAAAATTAAAAGAAAAGAAAAGGAAAATACTTCATTCTTTGTAAATAATTTTTTATTCTTGGATATTGTTTTACTTTGTTGCTTGTTTTACTTTTTTTGATTTATTATGTAAAGAGAAGAAAATAAAAAGAAGAAGAAAAGTTTGTGTTTTTAAGAGAGAAAATTTAGAGGGAAAAAAAAGAAAAGAAATATTTTAAGGGAGAAAATTTAGAGAGAAGAAAATAAAGGAAATTTAGATTTTGAAGAAATTTGATTTGAGATTGATTGTTGAAGAAAATTATTTTGATGGTTTGAGTTTTGAGGAAACAGAAAATAAAATAGAAGAGTTTGAGTGTTGAGGAAAAGAAAAGAAAGAATAGAATTTAAGAAAAGAATATGATATGCAAATAAATTTTAGAAGAAAGAGAAAGATGAAAGAAAAATATATGTTTTAATTATTTTTTTTATTTCTGGTTTTTAATTCTATTTTATTTTTTATGTTATGTTATTTAATTTAATTTAATTTTTTATTTTATTTTATTTTATTTTATTGTATTGTATTTTATTTTATTTAAAGTTTTAAATTTAGTCTTAAAGAAGAATACAGAAATTAGAAATTGAAAAAAGAATAGATAAAGAATTTAAGATTTTAAATGATTATGAAGTTTTTTAATTTTTTTTGAAAGATATGTTACGGATTTAAGTTTTATGTTTTTAGAAAAGATAAGAAAAGAGAGAAGAAAAGAAAGAAAAGAAACTGAAAAGTGAAATAAAGAATGAAAGAATTTAAGGTTTAGGTTTTGAAGGATATTTTAAGTGAAAAGATTTGATAAGCTCAGGAGCATTAGAAACATTAGTGGCTGGTTCCCAAGATGTTTTATTCGTATCATTGAGGTAGCCTTCCCATTCCACAACGTATTTAATTTTCCCTTTGCGCCTTCTTGAATCAAGAATCCAGCTTATTTCCCACTCTAGATGATCTTCTACTTTGAACAGTTCCGGAGGAGGATGGTTCTTGCCTGGGTATATTTCTTGAGCCATTTCCAAGAGAGATATGTGAAAAACAGGATGAATTGATTTCCACTTTGGAGGTAGCTTGAGTCAAAATTCATTTTTTGAGATCTAAGCATCAATTTCAAATGGACCCAAGCACTTTTCAGATAGCTTTCTAGATGGTTGAGTTGTTCAAATTTTCTTTGCATCAAGCCATACTTTTTTGCCTGGTTTAAAGAGTGGAGCAGATTTTTGATGTTTGTTGGCCTATTCCTTATACCTTCAATTTTCCGCTTCCAAGTTAGATTGAAGTTTTCCTTGAAGTCGTGAAATTGTTTGAAGATAATGTTCAGCAGGATGATTTATTCCTACATGAATAATATTGAATTGAGAATGTTGTCCATAGATAGTTTTGAAGGGAGATTGTTTTGTCAAAGAATGTGTCGAGTTATTATAAGAAAATTCTTCCAATGCTTACCATGTGGTCCAATTGTCTTTTTGATAATTAACATACATTTGAAGATATTGTTCAAGGATTTGATTGACTCTTTTTTTTTGCCCATTAGTTCCAGGGTGATAAGCAGTAGAATTATTCCTTGTAATATTTAATTGCTGACATAATTGAGTCCAGAAAGTAGAAACAAACAAAGAGCCCCTATCTGAAATAATATCATTGGGTAAGTCATGTTTAGAAAATATGTGTTCTAGAAATAATTTTGCTAAATCCTCTGCTGTCACAGTGGTAACAGTTTCAATGAAAATAGACATTTTAGAAAATATATTGACTATAAGTAATATACTATCAAAATTATCTGATGAAGGTAATTGAGAAATGAAATCCATCAAAATTGATTCCTAAGGTTTAGAGGGAACTGGTAGTGGTTGAAGCAACCCATACTTCCTATGTCAAGGTATCTTGTTCCTATTACATTCATAAAAAGCTTTAATATAGGCCTAGATTTCTCTAGTCATTCCTGGCCAGAATAAATCCCACACTATTAACCGGTAAGGTTTGTCAACCCCAAAATGACCAGCTAATGGAGAATCATGTCTACTCCTGAAAATCCATAATTTCATATCCTTATAATTAGGGATGACTACTCTACCTTCAAAGACTAATAGACCTGATTTGATACTGAATCATTTGGCCCCTTGCCTCAAGAGTATTTTGTCTTTAATCCCCACACAATAATCATCTTTTTCTTGAGCTTCTTGAATTTTGGATAGTAGATTTTGAATTGTTTGAGTTGTTACTGTTTTGAGTTGATGAGTTGTTAGAATTGATTCATTGAAAATGGATTTGAAATTCTCTGGGTTCTTGTTAGCCAATGCCTCCCCCCACTCTGGGAAAATGTTGTCTTGATGTGATAATATGTCTGGAACTACACAATTTTTTTCTGGGAAATAGGTAATAGTAAAAGAAAATTCAGATACGAATTTAGCCCATCTGGCTTGATGTTGAGTCAAGACTTTGGAAGACATAAAGTATTTTAAAGCATTATGATCTGTTAAAATTTGAAAAGAAATGTTAAGGCTGAGAAGAGAAGAACACCATTTTTTCTGACAATGAATAATAGCAAGTAACTCTTTATCATGAATTTTGTAATTAAAATCTTCTGAAATCAATTTGCCTGATTTGAATGCAACAGGATGAAACAATTTTTTTTTCAGGATTTAATTGGGATATAACCCCTGAAATAGCATAATCACTAGCATCTTGCTCGATGATTGTCAAAGCAGAAGGATTGAATTATTGAAGAATTGGAGCTGTGGTAAACACAGACTTCAATGCTTCAAATTCCTTTTATGCTGTATCAGTAAAAACAAAGGAAATATCTTTTTTAAGAAGAGTAGTGAGATTTGTAATAGTTTTAGAGTAATCATTAATAAATCTTCTATAGAAATAAGAAAAACCTAAAAACCCTTGTAAGGATTTTACAGATTTTGGCTCCGGCTATTCCAATATTTTATTAAATTTTCTATAATCCATGACAAGGTTATCAGTGGATAATGTAAAACCTAAAACATCAATAGACTTTAGGTGGAATTCACACTTAGTGTGCTTGGCATAGAGCCCATGCACTTGAAGACAATTGAGAACCTGTTGGACATGTTCAATATGTTCCTCAAGGGTCTTTGAAAAAATAAAATATCATCTAAATAGACAACAACAAATTGTTTAACAACATCATGAAATATATCAGAGACAAAAGTTTGAAAAGTTGAGGGTGCATTACATAACCCAAAAGGCATAACTAAATATTCAAAAGTACCAAACCTAGTTTGCACTTTTCAGCCTATATATCCCTAGGACTGAGTATTTCTTATACTTAAAATAAGATAACCTTAAGTACATTAAGCTTATATCTTAAAAATAAGGTTAAAACAATAATATATATGGTTATATTACATATATATATAATTATTACATTGTTATATAAATTATAGTAGTTTAAATAGCTTATCCATAGCCTAATAATACTTATTAAGGTGTTAATGGAGTCATAATATATTTATCTTAAGTGATATTAAGTAATTATTGGCATACATAAACTTATATGTATACATAAATCTCATATTCAGTGAAATATGCAGTATATTATGTATATTTAGGTATGTAAGTGGGTTTTAGCCTCTTAATAGCCTATAACCTTTGTTTTTCTAATTATTTTAGGTCATATGGACTTATTCAGTGGACTCACAACACATAAAGAGGCATATACATCTATTTCAGGCACATACACTCAGTTTGGACAACTTAATCTGCTTCCTTGGATGGACTTTCACAGATTTATGGGTTGGGATATGATTACTGGGTTAATATGGATGGTTGGGGATGCTATTGGGGGCTTGGATATTTCATTTTTTTCCTTTATATGTTTTGGGTTTCATTATATCCTCTTTGGATGAGTTATTTTACCTGTTTCTTTATGGTATCCACTTTTATCTGAATTTTCTATTTATGGTATGGGTCTGTGTTATCATTAATTGTGATGGAGGGTCCTTACTGGAGGTCTGGGTGTTGAATCTGCTTGAAGTTGACGCCATGGGGAGGTGATGGGCCTTCACAGTGCTGTAATTGTCAGGGATAGCAGTGACATTGTGGTAGCCTAAAGTTTAGTACGGCACCTAAATATGTAAATGGAGTTATTACGGTGTGCAAGATTGGCATTATTATCTTTTTTTTATTAAAAAGGGTTTTATTTAATTTATTGGAGTTTAAAATATGAAGAAATTGGTCACGAGCGAATGCCTACACAATACAATTTATTTTACGGAGAAAACTTATTTTTACAGTCTTAAAAATTTATAAGTATCAAGTCGAGTTACTCAAGAACCTTGGGAAATTTTCCCAGAATTTTTACTATTTTTCTTATATTTTTAAATGAATTTTAAATTTTATAGAAATATTTACGTTTTCAAAAATTACTTAACTTTGATGAATTTTCACGGGGTAATTAGAGCTGCGCAGACTACGAAAATTAGTTTGGTATGTAAAGGGGAAGTAGCTCTATTATGTGTAATTTTTCTAGATTTTTTATTATAGTTTTAAGGTTCTAAATTGAGTCCGGAAGTCCGGACGGACTCGGTTTCGACTCCATACGGACTCCGTATGGACTCCGCTTTGACTCCGTACGGACTCCGTACGGACTCCGTTCCGGCTCCGTACGGACTCCGTACGGGCTCCGGATTGACTCTGGAAGAGCTCTGGAGGGGAAAACTTAGGCACGTGACTAGGAATACTTAAGCGCTTCTCAAACTCGAAATTGAGAGGGGGGACACATCATTCAGCTTAATCATTGACCACCACGGTCTCATTTTTTATTACTCAACAAATTAAAATAACTTGTAATACCCTTATAACATTATTATTTTTTTACATAACATTTTAGAAATACTATTCAACAGTTTAAATAACACTTCATACAGGGTATCTTTAGAAAGGTCTTCATCACTGGGACTTGATTATTGCTGTCTCATAAAAACTTAAATTATTATAAAAACATAAAAGTCAATCTTTTCAGATCTTTCACTGGTACACCTTAATTGTTGTTATCAGTATTTCTTTATCAACAGCCACTTTCTTTAAATCTCAATAAGCGTTAAATATTATAGAGTTTCATTATTTTTTTTTATCAATCAGATCCAAGTAGATTGGTTAGCTTAGTGATTTAGAATTCCCATTTTATTATTTTTATTGGAAGGACGGGGTTTTCAGCTAAATCCACATATCTCCTCCGGATTCTGCTTACAGCAAGGCGACTGTAAGAGTTTACCTTACCATAGTTGGCGCCCAACGTGGGGTTCGATTTCTCTAGCTTTCTTTAAAAGACTTACTTGGATCAAGAACGTTATTAGCCTGCAAGAGGCTTATTTTCTGGAACTCTAATTGGATTTTAGTTATTGGCCTGCAAGAGGCTTGTTATTTTATCGATTTTTAACGCTTTTCATTACTTATTGGGATGTCTTCTTCTGCTGTTGCTTCTGGATCTTCTAACCCTCTTACTCCCTCAGTTAGAATTGTTTCTTGGGATGGCCCAAAGTTTGATGGGGAGGAGGTTAAATGGTTCATTAGCAGGTATGAAGCTGCTGCTGCTGTTGATGGTGCTTCCCATGTGGATATGGTGAAGCAAGTTAGATTTTTTATTGCCGATAGGGAGGTGGAAAAAGAGGTTATTGCTATGCAGGCATTCAAGGACAAGGATTGGGTTAAGCTTTCTAAAGCTATGGTTGATAGATGGGGTGTTAGGTTTACTATGATGGACCTCAATAAAATTGTTGGAGACTGGCAAGCAAAAGGTGGTGTTTCTTCTATGGCTGACTTCAAAAAGCTCTGTGTTCAGTTTGATGAAGTGGTGGAATATCTCATACTGGTGGACGAGTTAGTGCATGAGAACCAAGCAAAAGATTTGTTTTGGTCAGCATGCAGCAGGGATATTAGTATGGATGTCTTGAAGGATCTTTCAAGAAAAGATTTGATGAAGGAACTGCCTAATGGTGAGCAGAAACTGCCGGCTCTGGAGGTTATCAAGGACAACATTCAAGCCCATCTAAAGTTATTGGCGTTGGACAAATATCAAGAGTCATGCACTCAATATGTTAGCAAGGTTAGCGAAGTTTTGGCCGAAAACAATGATATTATGGTCAAAGCCCAGGAGGCCAAGAAGGCTCAAATGGGATTACCTGCTGCTAAAGTTGAGGGTAATGTAGATAATAAGATGGTCGATCACCTGGCCGATTTAACTAAACAATTAAAAATATTTGTTCAAGAAACCCAGAAGGCCAACAAGGCCCCAATTGCTTCTTCGTCGACGTCGACTTCTTATCAGTCTAGAGGTTATGAACGTCGAAATTATAATGGCAATAACAACGGTAACCGCTTCCCAGGCAATGGGAGAAATGGTGGGAATGGTGGTAGTAATTATAGAGGTGGCTATGATGAGCCAAAGGTGTGCTCCTATTGTAATAGGAGGGGTCACAGAGCAACAGTTTGTTTTGCTCTTGATAAGGATATGGATGCTGGGCGAGTTTTATTTGATGGTAAAGTTTATAAATTTCCCGATGGTTTGTTCATCAAGCCCAGTGATGGACATTCTCCTTCTGATTTGGTCAGAAGAAGTTTAACGGCTGAAAGGAGAGCCAGATTTGAAGAGGTGACGGATGAAGATGTTAATGCCAAGAGTGGCAAAAATGGTAATGGTAATGGTGGTAAAGCTGACAAGGGCAAGGAGAAAGAGGTCAGTAAAGCCACATTTTCTACTTCTTTTGGTGGTTTAGAGCTGGCAACGGTTGCCCAGGTGGAGGGTAGCTGTATGGCTGGCGAATACGATGTTAATGCTGCTAGAAGAGCAGCTGCTACTAAGGCAAAAAGTAGAATTCAGAGCCAATTGAGGGCTAATCCTGGCAAGGCCAATAACAAAGTGAACCCTTACTCTAAGGACAAGATTTCTAGTGCCCAAACTGCCGCCAACAAATTGAACCCTTACTCTAAGGACGAATTATATAAAATGCAGAAGGGGATTGCTGATATGGGGCCCCCTAGTTATGGCAAGTTTGATTTAAATGGTGAGCCTATGCCAGAGGATGATTCGGATTCTGAGGAGGACGTACCGTTGGCGTCTCTACCCAGACCAAGTTTTAGCGGTCCCATCCCAATGGAGGGAGTAAGAAGGACTAGCGATGGATCAGGATTAGTGCAAGAAGCTGGTGACGGAGTTAGGGTTATAGAAAGTGAAGATGTTATAATGGGGGGTGAAGATGGCTCGGTTGGACCTCAAGAGGTACCCAGGGCCAAGGTTGTTAAATCAAAGGTCCAGTATGAGCGGCCAGTAGTTTCTGGTCAAGCTAATGCGATGGACGCAGTTTTGAATAGGGTGAATCAACTTCAGATTCCCTTATCTTTGGGGGAGTTATTTACGATTAGTCCGGCGCTTGCTGAAAAGCAAAAGAAGCATTTGACGAGGCGTCAGGTTTCCACTGGAGAGGTGGAATATATTTGTGAAAATGCTGAAAAGTTTGGGGAAGATGTAGATACACATTTTTCCGCTCCCCTGGGTTACCTGGTGGTAACTCTTAATGGTAAAGAAGTAAAGGCCTTGGTCGATTCAGGGTATCAAATTAATTTAATTTCATTGGAGCAAGCGACGAGTATAGGCTTGCCAATTAAAAGTGGAACTGGGGGAAACCTCAGAGGTATTGGAGGGCATGCAACAGAGATGATGGGTACTGCTGAGCATGTCAGGTTAGGCATTGGTGGATCTGTTGGTAAGGTTCACTTTTATGTGGCCAGAGGAGCAGTCAAAACTGTTCTTGGTGGTCCTTTTTTGATGGATTTTGAGGCCAGGATAGGGTATCAAGCTGGCATGGGGATTAGTTTGGAGATCACTGGTGAAGATATGCGGAGGTTACATATGCGGTTAGCGCCTCCTGGAGATGAAGGTTGGGAAACACAGCCAGGGATTACTACTCTGTGCCAGTGTTGTGTTTGCACCAAGAAGCGGCATATAAAACGGACGGCTTCTGGTGAATTATGTTTGTTGGAAAGGGATGAATGCCCTCATTTTTTGGGGTAGCAGGGGCTGATCGCTCAAATGTTGTAATCTCTCCTCAGGATGAGATCCCGGATTGCAATAGGTCAGCTCACTTGGAGATAATTCAAGTGGATTCTCAATTATTTTCTGTTAATATTACTTTTGAGTGCAAATACGTTATGGACTTTTCTATATGTTTATTGGATTTACCCGGTTTTTCTATTAAATTTAAAAACGGTGAAAAAGGCAAAATGGGCCAAATTAGGTTGGATAAAAATTGGAAGGGTATGTTTATGGACCTCCAGCAAGAGGGTAAACTGCAAAAATTACATCAAAACTCGATTAAAAATCTCAGTATAAGTAAAACACAAAAAAATAACTTATGTGAAAATGTTATTCGGGGCCTCCAGCAAGAGGTTAAACTGCAATTATCTCCTTCTATTTTGGACCTCCAGCAAGAGGGTAAACTGTGAAAATCTTATCAAAACCCGATTAAAAATCTTGGTATAATTAAAACACAAAAAAATAATTTATGTGAAAAGGTTATTCCAGGCCTCCAGCAAGAGGTTAAACTGCAATTATCTCCTTCTATTTTGGACCTCCAGCAAGAGGGTAAACTGCAAATATCACATCAAAATACGATAAAAAATCTCAGTATAATTAAAACACAAAAAAATAATTTTTGTGAAAATTCAATTCCGGTCCTCCAGCAAGAGGTTAAACTGCCGACTTTCTTTACAGGTAATTTTATGTTGGATAAGGGAAGCAAAGGTGTTGGAAAATCTGTTTATAAATTAGACGAGGGAAAGAAGAAAAGGGTAAAATTTAAAAATGAAATAAAATATTTTTCTAATTTTTCTTATTCTGATTCTGGCAATGAAGAAGATTCATTTGATGAAAGTTTTAATGGCGATACAAAAGAAAATGTTTTACCTCAAGTTAATTTAGATGTGGACGCAGCCAAATATAAGAAAGTAGCAAATAAAGTTCGACCTATTAATGAACCGCTACCTGCTGAATTAAATCCACCTTTGAGAAGACCAAGGTTATCAAGAGATCCTTATGAAAGTCCCTTGGTAAAGAATCCGCCTGAATTTTCTGAGACGTCAAGAATCACTTTTGAGAGACTGGGTGTTGTTAATTTTGGACCTGATGGTTGGTTGTCTGGAGAAGAGAAGAAGTTGTTGTTGGATGTGATGGTCAAGCGAGAGAAGGCCATTGCTTTTGTAGAAGAGGAGAGGGGTGTGTTGAAGCATTCCTATGGGGAGCCTTACAAGATTCCTGTGGTATGTCATGAACCGTGGCAGCAGAAACCGATTCCTATTCCGGCTGCATTGAAAGAAGCTTATATCGAAGTTGTCAGAGAACGGATACGCACTGGACTTTATGAGCAATCAACGTCAAGTTACTCTAGTCCGGTATTTTGTATCAAGAAACCAAATGGCAAGCTTAGAGTTGTTCATGATCTTAGGGAATTAAATAGGGTTACAATAAAGGATGCTGGGATACCTCCTAGTGCTGAGGAGTTTGTTGAAGCGTTTGCAGGGAGAGTGTGTTATGGTTTGGGAGATATTATGGGTGGATATGATGAGAGAGAGTTACATCCGGACTCAAGGCCTCTCACTACATTCGATACGCCACTTGGACGTTTACAGTTAACAAGATTACCTCAAGGAGCAACAAATTCGGTTGCAGTTTATCAAGCTCAGATGGCTTGGATCCTTCAAGATGAAATTCCACAATATGCTGGAATCTTTATAGATGATGGAGGAATTAAGGGACCAACAACCGACTATGATAACCAGGTGTTGGAAGAGAATCCCGGGATACGCAAATTCATTTGGGAGTTTGCAATTACTTTAGAAAGAATCTTATTTCGAATTGAAGAGGCTGGTTTAACTATTTCAGGTTCAAAATTTTCATGTTGTGTGCCAGCCTTAGAAATATTAGGCCATGTGGTATGTAGAGAGGGTAGGATTATGTCCAAGAAGAAAGTTAACAAAATTCAGTCCTGGCCAAGACCCAAGAATACGACCGAAGTTAGAGGGTTTTTAGGCGTTTGCGTATATGTTAGAATGTTTATCAAGGACTTTTCTTCATTGGCAGCTCCGTTGAGACGGTTAACGAGAAAGGATGCAGACTGGGAGTGGGATGAAGAGTGTGAGAAGGCGTTTGTGAAGTTGAAGGAGGTTGTGGGGAAGGATTTAGTCCTGCACAAGTTGGATTATGGAAAAAATGCTGGCAGAATTTATTTAGCAGTTGATTCAAGTCAGGTGGCAGCTGGGGCGGTTTTGTCTCAGATGGATAAAGCTGGTTACATCAGGCCAGTTAGGTATGAATCTGTAGTATTTACTGAGGTCGAATCAAGATATTCTCAACCAAAATTGGAATTATGTGGTGTGGCGAAAATACTGAAGAAACTTCAGCATATTTTGTGGGGGCAACATTTTGAGTTGCAAGTGGATGCGAAATCGTTAATCCAGATGATTAATTCCCCAAGTTTACCGAACGCACCCATGACGAGATGGGTAGCTTTTATTCAACATTTTTCGTTTGATTTATTTCATAAGCCTGGAAAAACTTTTACTATGCCAGATGGTTTATCAAGGAGACCACCCACTGAAGAAGATTCAGACTCAGAAGAGTTCGATGAAGATATACCTATTATCAAAGCCAGCACTAAAGGAGCTGAAGACTTTCCATACCTCCCCCATGAGGTTAAACTGGCAGGACTATTGTGTTTAGATTATGATGATGATGACCTCCACCAAGAGGATAAACTGGAAAATAGTTTTTATGTTAATAAAGGTGTTGGAAAAGGTGTAGATAAATTCGGCAGAGAGGAGGTAGGAGAAGATGTGGTGTATGTAGAGGAAGATGGATTGGTAGTGTGGGATAGTAGTAAACTAAGGAATGGTGTATATGTTGGAGAATTAGAGAATTTAAATAAAAAGGTGGATAAAGAGAAAGAGGTATTTTCAAATACGGTTTTCGAAGGATCCAAAGGTTCAGAAGAAAAACGTCGACATAGCTCGATTAAAAATTTATTTAGGGGTCAACGATTATTGGCTCATTCATGTGCAGGTGATATTGGTGATAGAGAAGTCCCTATTGATGTTATATTAATCGATTTTCAAGATGAAGTCTGGGGTCAGACTGGTTTTTATTTTTTGTTAGTCAAATATTTGTTGACTTTAGAGAGGCCAGAAGATTGTGAAGACGATGAATGGGTGGCTATCAAGAGGAAGTCATCTATGTTTTACCTATCTGGTCGACGTTTAATGAGGAGGAGGTATCCAAATCCTCAAGTAGTTATAACTCAACAGAAGGGGCAAGAATTAGTTTTGAAATCACTGCATGAAGATCTCGGGCATAGAGGCGTTGGAGAAACGTTTAGAAGAATTTCTGATCGATTTTGGTGGCCTGGCATGAAGATGGCTGTTAAACAGTGGGTTCAGTCATGCGAAGAATGTCAAAGACGAAGTTATTTAAGGCCAAAAGAACCTGGACGCGCGACCGGTGAATATACGCTCTTTGGAAGAGTTAGTTTAGATGCCGTTCATATAAAAGAGGGACGGTATAAATATTTAATTGTGGCCAGAGATGATTTATCTGGTTGGGTAGAGGCAGCGCCTCTTATTAATTTAACTGCCAAAAATGTGGCAGAATTTTTTTTGAATAATTGGGTATATAGGTATGGGGTGATGAAGTTGGTGACGGTAGATGGAGGTCCTGAATTTGGGACAGAGTTTAAAGAGGCCGTATTGAAAGTTGGATCAAAGGTTAGGGTAGCAACCCCATATTATCCTGAAGCTGAAGGCATGGTTGAAAGAGGGCATCAAGTTATTAAGGATGCTTTAGTTAAAATGTGTGGGACAAGTGCCGAAAAGTGGAGGCACTATTTACCTTTAGTTTTATTTGCTGATCGAATCACTGCCAAAAGGACGACCGGATTTTCACCTTATGAACTTGTTTTTGGACAGAAAGCAGTTTTACCGGTTGATTTAGAAGCTGAATCATATCTTGGAGTTGACTGGGACACGGTCAAAACTACTGAAGAATTATTGTGTGCAAGAATGATGCAGCTAGAAAAGAAAGAAGAATATTTAGAAAAGGCATATTCGCGGATGATGAAGATCCGAAATCAATCAGTCAGATATTGGGATGAGCGGTTGGCACATCAATTAAGGAAACCTTTTAACCCAGGAGATATGGTCCTGGTGTATAATAGGAGTTTGGAAAGTCAGTGGGGAAAGATGTTTGCAGATAGGTGGAATGGACCGTATAAAATCAAGGAGCAAGTTTCCGGCGGTTCATATGTGCTAGAAGAGTTGGATGGAGTAGTATTAAAGAAGAGGGTAGCAGCCAATCAAGTGAAAAGGTTCTATCCTAGAGGCACCAGGAGTGCCGAAGTCTTCCTCCGCAATGAGGATAAACTATGATATTGATGAAATTTTACGGATTCCTCCGCAATGAGGATAAACTATGATATTGATGAAATTTTACGGATTCCTCCGCAATGAGGATAAACTATGATATTGATGAAATTTTACGGATTCCTCCGCAATGAGGATAAACTATGACATTTATGAAATTATATGTACAACTCTGAAATGAGGATAAACTACAATTTTAAATGACATTTATCAAATTTTATACCTCCGCAACGAGTATAAACTATCTTCTTATTTTTATAAAAAAATACTTTACTATCGTTACACTGCATATGGGCAACGAAACTGTGATGAAACATAACGAAATGCAAGAAAACCTTCATTGAAAATTTTCAAAATTAAAAATTCTTAAAATATGGGTGAAGATAGTGTTGGAAAAATTTTAAAATTTATTGGAAGAAGTGTTCACAGGGGAACCTTCTTAATTTAATATTGGCAAGTGTGGGGGTAATTGATGGGCTGGCTGCTCTATACACAATTACCCCATAATGTTCGTTTCCAAAATTTTCCCTGTTTCTAGTTGAATCCTGGCTTTGTCTTTTAATTTTAGGAAGTCCACTAAGACTATAAACTGGAACGAATCAAGAGACACCGCTCTCAACTCCGGATTCAAGATTCATTTTATTTTATTTTGTTTTTGATTTTTTTATATGTTAGATTGTGATTTCTTTTCTTAATATATATTATGAATTATTGTAAAGGTGATGCTCACTGGTGGTCTCTAATCATTTTTATAAATTGGAGGGAGCCCACCCAGTGATCATCATTATAAAAATTATCTTCTAAAAAACTTTCATTTATTTTATTTTCTTTTCAATTTCTCAAAATTGTGTAACCACATCAAGTTGCACTTGGATGTGGGTATGATGTCGAGGGTACGGCTCATCAAATGGCCGGGGGGCATCTTTTAAAAATTTTATTTTGAAATTTTTTTATTTTTATTGCTTTTTTTATCTTTCTTTTCACATTCATTTATCTTTCTTTAAAAATTAAAATTTAACTTTTATTTCAAAACTATCTTTTCTAAAATCTTTTATTTTGAATTAAAAACAAAATTAAAATTAAAAATAAATAAAAATAAAATAAAAATAAAATAAAAATAAAAATAAAAATAAAAATAAAAATAAAAATAAAAATAAAAATAAAAATAAAAATAAAAATAAAAATAAAAATAAAAATAAAAATAAAAATAAAAATAAAAATAAAAATAAAAATAAAAATAAAAATAAAAATAAAAATAAAAATAAAAATAAAAATAAAAATAAAAATAAAAATAAAAATAAAAATAAAAATAAAAATAAAAATAAAAATAAAAATAAAAATAAAAATAAAAATAAAAATAAAAATAAAAATAAAAAATAAAAATAAAAATAAAAATAAAAATAAAAATAAAAATAAAAATAAAAATAAAAATAAAAATAAAAATAAAAATAAAAATAAAAATAAAAATAAAAATAAAAATAAAAATAAAAAATAAAAATAAAAATAAAAATAAAAATAAAAATAAAAATAAAAATAAAAATAAAAATAAAAATAAAAATAAAAATAAAAATAAAAATAAAAATAAAAATAAAAATAAAAATAAAAATAAAAATAAAAATAAAAATAAAAATAAAAATAAAAATAAAAATAAAAATAAAAATAAAAATAAAAATAAAAATAAAAATAAAAATAAAAATAAAAATAAAAATAAAAATAAAAATAAAAATAAAAATAAAAATAAAAATAAAAATAAAAATAAAAATAAAAATAAAAATAAAAATAAAAATAAAAATAAAAATAAAAATAAAAATAAAATTAAAATTAAAATTAAAATTAAAATTAAAAAAAAAAAAATAATAATAATAAAAATAATAAAAATAAAAATAAAAATAAAATAATAAAATAAAAAAAAAAATTAATTAAACCAAAATTATTATATTTCTTAGTTTTATTTTTCAGTCTTCATTCATTTTAGTTTTATTCATTTAGTTTATACAGGAAACAGGGTCTAGGGGAACTCAATACCTATGGGATTTTACTTCAAGACATCTGTTAGTCCTCCAAGACTTTAAACTGGCTACTTTTCAAGACGTTCTTTAAGGTTTTTTTATACCTATTTTGGAGCTGTTAGTCCTCCAAGACTTTAAACTGGCTACTTTTCAAGACTTTCTTTAAGGTTTTTTTATACGTATTTTCGATCTGTTAGTCCTCCAAGACTTTAAACTGGCTACTTTTCAAGACTTTCTTTAAGGTTTTTTTATACGTATTTTCAATCTGTTAGTCCTCCAAGACTTTAAACTGGCTACTTTTCAAGACGTTCTTTAAGGTTTTTTATACATATTTTGGATCTTTTAGTCCTCCAAGACTTTAAACTGGCTACTGTTCAAGACTTTCCTTAAGGGTTTTATACAAATTATGGAGCTGTTAGTCCTCCAAGACTTTAAACTGGCTAATTTTCAAGACTGTCATTAAAGATTTTATATTGGAGCTGTTAGTCCTTCAAGACTTTAAACTGAATTTCAAGGATTTTCAAGATTATATGGATATTTTCGGAGACGGATTTTTTTTTCAAATGTTAGGTCCACCAAGACCTTAAACTGGACTGTTATCAAGCTGTTGGGTCCACCATGACCTTAAACTGGATTTCTTATCGATTAATTGTTTGGTCCACCATGACTTTAAACTGGTAGTTCATTCATTGTTTAGTCCACTATGACTTTAAACTGGAAAATTAATATCTGCAGGATAATTCAACATTCATTGGACCACTATGGCCTTATACTGGATTACTTGTCAATCAAATGTTTGGTCCACTATGACATTAAACTGGATTATCAAATTTATTCAATCTTTGGTCAAGCCTAGGCCTTACTTAGGAATATATCAAGATATTTATGCACTTAAACGATCTTTGGTCCACCAAGACCATAAACTGGCAATCGATTATATGTTTGGTCTACCAAGACTTTAAATTGGAATGTCAATCTTTTTTGGATAACTCAATTCAATCTTTTAATTTATCACTGTCCACTATGACTCTAAACTGGTTATTCAATTATTTCTGGAATTGGGTGCTGATAAGCTTTAGGAGGTTAAAATTTTAGGTGGTGATGATGCTATGGAAAGCATAATGGTTAATTAGGTGAAATTTGTGGCGCTTTAACATGGTCTAAAGTTAATATTATTATTGGAAGCCTGGCAAAAGTATTTTATGGGTTTGCTGTATAGCAAAGTTTGAAAATTGTGATGAAGGAATCAGAAGTTAGGATGGTAGTTGGATTTTAGGGAATGATTTTTTTTAGTGCCTCATAGTTAGGCCATTTTTTTTGGTGTGAAGCTTGGAGGACCTTATGGCGAGATTGGAATCATAGAATTCGGCTCAGTGGGGGGCCCTATGAGGTTGGAATCAGGAGTATTCGGCTCATAGGAAGATCCACTCTCTCAATGCTGTGACAAGAAGGAAGACTGGTATATGGGAGTCTGAAGGGATTCAAACCTTGCTCTCAGTAGTGGAATCATCACAAGATTTATATTATTTTATTTTATGTTATATCAAGCCAGAGAAGAAAGAAAACATCATTTATGTTGAAAGTTTAAGAAGACCAAGCAAAAACAAAATTTTATCAAGTTATACTGTTAGAAAAGATAATTTCTTTGAAATTGTTCAACATCATTATCAAAGCTTTGCATTAAAATTCTTCTTTTCATGAGGTCTTCATGGTTATTAGCTGGAGTTTCTTGAAAATAGGCCAGCATTTTTCGTTTCAACTCATTAGTAAAGTCAAGAAAAAGATAGCGATGAAAATTTGGGTAATGATTGATATAGTCCGTCTTCACTCTACCAACATCATCAGTGTTGGTTATTTTGACAGCTAGAAGTTCAAATATGTCATTAAGTTATAGGTTTAGTCAATTTTGATTAAAAGTTTTTTTTTAGTAAGATAAATAGGGTCTTTCATTTAGAGCCAGGAAACATAGTCTCAGCAAAGTTAGTTGGGGGTACTGGCGTTATAGGATTAGGATCTTGTGAAGGCAAAATTAGGCCGGGATCCGTTGATGAAGATTGAACTTTTGAAGCTGTTTTTGATCTTATTCGTTTTAAGAAGACAGGAATTTTGGATCGCTTTTTAGAAGTTGAGGGATCAGGGAGAGCTGCTGGTCCTAAATATACGTTTGTTTTAGAAGGAACTATTGGCCGGTTGCATTTGACTTTTTTCACACGGCATAAGTTGCAAGCTGTTCTGCCAGGAAGATTAGGGTTGGACATTAAACAAGGTACCTGGTATCGAGCGCAGAGTTCACATGGAGCGACAAGTTCTTTGGAAGACATATTGATGAAGATGAATTTTATAGTTGATTAAAGAAAATGGTGGTTGAAGGTTAAAGATGAATATTGTGTTCGACCACTTATGCAAAGTTTTAAGAATGGGGACATTCTCGATTGGAGGGAGGATGTGGTAGCCTAAAGTTTAGTACGGCACCTAAGTATGTAAATGGAGTTATTACTGGGTGCAAGATTGGCATTATTATTTTTTTTTTATTAAAAAGGGTTTTATTTAATTTATTGGAGTTTAAAATATGAAGAAATTGGTCACGAGCAAATGCCTACACAATACAATTTATTTTACGGAGAAAACTTATTTTTACGGTCTTAAAAATTTATAAGTATCAAGTCGAGTTACTCAAGAACCTTGGGAAATTTTCCCAGAATTTTTACTATTTTTCTTATATTTTTAAATGAATTTTAAAGTTTTATAGAAATATTTACGTTTTCAAAAATTACTTAACTTTGATGAATTTTCACGGGGTAATTAGAGCTGCGCAGACTACGAAAATTAGTTTGGTATGTAAAGGGGAAGTAGCTCTATTATGTGTAATTTTTCTAGATTTTTTATTATAGTTTTAAGGTTCTAAATTGAGTCTGGAAGTCCGGACGGACTCCGTACGGACTCCGCTTTGACTCCGTACGGACTCCGTACGGACTCCGTTCCGGCTCCGTACGGACTCCGTACGGGCTCCGGATTGACTCTGGAAGAGCTCTGGAGGGGAAAACTTAGGCACGTGACTAGGAATACTTAAGCGCTTCTCAAACTCGAAATTGAGAGGGGGGACACATCATTCAGCTTAATCATTGACCACCACGGTCTCATTTTTTATTACTCAACAAATTAAAATAACTTGTAATACCCTTATAACATTATTATTTTTTTACATAACATTTTAGAAATACAATTCAACAGTTTAAATAACACTTCATACAGGGTATCTTTAGAAAGGTCTTCATCACTGGGACTTGATTATTGCTGTCTCATAAAAACTTAAATTATTATAAAAACATAAAAGTCAATCTTTTCAGATCTTTCACTGGTACACCTTAATTGTTGTTATCAGTATTTCTTTATCAACAGCCACTTTCTTTAAATCTCAATAAGCGTTAAATATTATAGAGTTTCATTATTTTTTTTATCAATCAGATCCAAGTAGATTGGTTAGCTTAGTGATTTAGAATTCCCATTTTATTATTTTTATTGGAAGGACGGGGTTTTCAGCTAAATCCACATATCTCCTCCGGATTCTGCTTACAGCAAGGCGACTGTAAGAGTTTACCTTACCATAACATCATCTGGATTGAAGGTCTGTGCACTCCAGTGGATTTTGGTGTAAGTAAGGAAGGATTTTGGCGGTTATTAGACATAACTTAATTACTAAAATTCAAAAAAACATTTAAAAACAATTATTATCATTCAGAAATATATTATAAAGTCTTTATAAATTGATATTATCTTTATATAAGCTATAACTATATTCTATTTATCTATTTTCCAACACTAGCAGGCATTTAATCCAAGTATTGTGAGTTTTATTATGAGTATAACTATTTTATTAGTCTTCCCCTGAGGCTTAATCACTAAATAATTTATTAATAAGTAGTAGGACCTTTAAAAAATACTATTAAATCAGACTTATATACTAGATACACTGACAATTGGGGGTCTTTCCTTAGTTTTTTACTTATTATTTAGTATAAGCCTTGGGACGTGATTTTTACTTTAGTATAGCTCAAAAAAACCAAATATTTGGGTCTGCTGCACATTAGTGGGTCACCATAACTCATTAATTTTGGAAAAGAACCCTTATAATAATTTTACTAATTTTTTATAATAAAAATTAGGGATTTACAGTAGTAACTGTACCCAATATAAACCCAGTTTCACATGGTATTTGGTCACCAATATAACACCCAATTAAATTGGTATTTGGTTGAAGTTTTTTAAGCTATTAATTCACCCTCATAAAGGTCTAGTTAAACTTATTATTTTATTTTTAACAGATTTTTTCAACTTTTTCTTACATTTTATTTAAATAAATAAAGATATAAATTCAGGGTAAGCTCCAGTGCGTTTTTAATAGTAAAAACATTGCTAATACTTTTAATTTACTAATTAAAATAGGTTTTCCTTTCTGTAGACATGATATATTGTTATTCTTATCAATATGGGTGCTCCCCAGGACAATGTAAGTGAAAAGCCTGCTTATAATACCTGGTCTAAAGCTAACAAAAACATTGCTCCAGGACATAACCATGGAGGGTCAATCATACCCCCAGCCAGAGCAAATGAGTATAGAGGAAAAAGATGCCTATAGAGGAAAAAGATGCCCTCTTAAAAAAGATTACCATAAAAAAGACGTCTCCTCCTCTGCAGGATCAACTATCCCATCTTTCAAAAGAGGTCTTGAAGTTTGAGGAATAAAAGCCTCTCATGCTCAAGGAGGTAGAGCAATTACAGAACAATTGCAAGGTAGGATTCCAGAAGATGAGCCAATCACTGGTAGAGCTAAAGTTAGGCCAGCCAAGTCAGCAAACCCCTACCCCAGAAGGGTCACATCACTCCCAGGAGAAAATAATGGTAGACAAGTGGAAGTGGGATTGGTTCCATCAACAATGGTCTAGTCACAGCTGCAACAGGGTTCCTCCTCCTCATCAGACTTCCTCAGTTCACCCCTACAAGGGAAAACAAAAGCGCCAAAAATCAGGGCTCACACAAATCCTGTGGTAAGTAGATTACCCTCTCAGATTGAACACAATACTGATAATTACAATGTAGGTAATATTATTGATGTCAAATCTGTGCAGAGAATTGAGGAGGACTTAAGAAAATTAGGTTTTGATGTAGATACATCTGACTTGTCTTTTGTTAATAAAAACAGTACTATTTATAATAATAATACAGTTAATCCTCAGTTTCCACCACTTACTAGTGAGATGAGAAGTTCACAAGATAGTGAGAGAATTGAGAAGGAAGACATGGAGTATTTTAACAATAATCCAACTGTCCATAGAATTGTTTCAGCATTGTGGAATAAAATGACTGATTGTAAGGAGAAGACAGTTAAACTCACAAGTGATACAATTTCATCCTTAACATTGAACATTTCTCAACTGGCAACACGTAATAAATAATTAGAGAATGAACATCTGTCTCTAACTCTTAAGTATGATTCATTGAGTAATAAATATAGTGAGCTTTCAAACAAATTCTGTGAGTTAGAAAAGTTGTATGAAGCACACTTATTGAAAAGTGAATCAAGAACTAAGTTATCTTTTGCCCAGACAAATCAAAGTGTCTGTGAGCTACTACTAAGATTGACTAAGGTTGAGATTGAAACTGCCAATCTACTAATGAACCAGGATAATCATAAGTATACTCAGTATAATAATAATCCTTTCATTGGAAAAAGTGAATCTCATTCCTTCCCTATACCACCACAATTAAAACCATCTGGTGGTAGTGTCAAATCAGAAAATGTAAGTCACAAATCTTTACAGGAGGAAATACAAGATCATTTATCAAGAGAAAATGAGTTATTGAGTTTACCTAAGATTAGTGAAATAAAATCCAATCAGAAGAACTGGCCTAAGATAGATCAGTACCCAACTTATGATGGGGAATCCAGCTCTGATTGGAAACATTTTATTCAAAGAATTGACAATTTAAAATTTTCATATAAGTTACCAGATGAAGAAATAACATTAATATTGATATCTTTATTTAAGGATGTTGCTTTATTATGGTTTGAAGCTGTTTTGAATGAGGGTAAAGATTACTCTTGGGCTGAATGGAAACAACTAATTGAAAAAAAAATTTGGAGGTTCTAAATTCAGACTCACTCAGCAGAGACTTTATGAGAAAACTAGGTATAATCTATTGAATAGTGACAAACCTATAGTATTTTTAATGAATTTAAATAAAATATTAAAAGCCATTGAGCCTAACATGGATTTTAACTTATGGAAAGATAAGATAATATATAAATTACCTATATCTGTCAGAGACATTGTTCTAGCTAGAACAATTAATGTTACTGAATATTCTGACTTTATTAATATTTGTAATGAAATATTGTTAAACCATAAGTATGAAGCAAGGTATTCCACTTATAAACAAAATATTGAACCTGTTAAAAATCAGAATTCAAAAACACTACAGGAGAAGCAGAAAAACCTACTTCACCTGGAGTACCAAAAAAGTATGAAACAAATACTTGTTATAAATGTAACAAACCTTGGTTTAAAGGTCAAAAATGTGAGAAGAATATAAATATTGTTGAAAATCAACGTGAATCTGAAACTAAAACTGAAAAAGGTAAAGAATCAAGTGATTATGAAAGCAATAACTCATATAGTGATGAAAATGAAGTCTTTATGCTGGAAGATGCTTTGTCCATATTTGAAAATCCAATATTAAATATGGACTCAAATGAATCTTTATTGAATTTTGAGGATGCTGAAATAATTAAAGATATACAAGCTGATAACTTTAGAATGACACCTATCACGGTTCCAGCTATCATTTCTGGTGAAAATTTTAATATATTATTGGACACAGGAGCTGCTGGTTCTGTTGTTTCTACTAATACATTACAGAAAATTGATAGTGAATATAAGTCTAAGCTTAAACCCCTTCAAATTAAAAAATTGAAGAGGTTTTGGATCAGTACTACACCCCATTTTGTAGATACAAAGCTGCTGTTTTCTTTAAACATCAACATGGTTATGTAAGAGTAACTTGTGACTTTGTAGTAATGGATAATACTAACTGCAGTAACTGTTTTATCATTGGAAATGATATTCTGACTAAGTTTTGGTGTAAAATTAGACCCTGCTAATAATAATTTTACAATTGGTATGAATTGTAAAATTAAATTTAAAATAAATTCTTTTAACATAGTCTTACACATTGAGTCAGTAAAAAATATTCTGTGCAAAGGAAGAGAATCCAATGAGATGGAACTTCTGGAAAAAGAAATTTCTAAAGCATCATTTGGCACTCAGATAAGTGAAGCTGAGAAAAATAATATTTTGGACTTAATTAAAGCATTTCCAATGGCTTTCGCACATGGTACAAATGAACTTGGCCTTGTAAAAAATTATGACATGAAGATTAGTTTAACCTGTGATGTGGATAATATTTCTGCTAGTTTAAAAAGAAACCATACCCTGCTTCACCAATGAAGATGAAAGATAAAGAGGATAATATTAAGATGTTATTAAAAATGAACATTCTTGAAAAGGTTGAAACTACACAAAAATATTGTGTAATATCACCAGTGCTAATATCTTATTAACAAGATAAAGTAAGACTGTGTGGTGATTATAGAGCATTAAATACATTTACAGTAGATGATATTTATACCTTGCCAATGATTGCCTCTATACATGCTACCCTTAAAGGTGCTAAGTATATAAGTTGCTTAGATGGAAATAAAGGGTACCATCAAATTCCTGTAGAAAAGAATTCACAGAACTTTTTGTTGATAACAACACACATGGGAATTTATAAATATGTCAGGATGCCATTTAGACCTAAAAATTATCCATTAGTATTTCAGAAGTTAATGGATATAACATTCCATAATGAAATGATTGAAGGATGGTTAATGGTATACATTGATGACATCATAGTGTTCTCTAAGACATATGATGAACACTAAATCAATTTAAAGAAGGTATTTCAGAAAATGGATTAAATAAAAATGACCCTTGCATTGAAAAAATATAAATTTGGGTTTGAGTATTTAAAAGTGCTTGGTCATATTGTATCTGGCTCACAAATATTTGTAGACCAAAATAAGGTGGCTGAAATCAAGAATATTGGCATTCCTCATAATGTAAAGGATGTACAATCTTTTCTTGGTATGTGTGGTTATTATAGATAATATATAAAAAACTATCAATTAATTGCTGCACCATTGACCACACTGATAAAGAAATCAGAAGCTTTCATTTGGAATAATGAAAGACAAAAGGATTTTGATAAGTTGAAAGAATGTTTAATGACAGCTCCTATCTTGGGATTACCAGATTTCCAATTGCCTTTTGTATTATATACAGATGCAAGTTTTATTGGTCTGGGTGCTGCTTTGCATCAAAAATAACTTATTGAAGGAAAAATGTCAGAAGTAGACATTTCCTATATTTCATGTACTCTAAGAAGTAGTGAATTGAGATATGGTGCTACTCAACTTGAATGTTTGGCAGTAGTATGGGCTCTTGAGAAGCTACATTATTACCTTGAAGACCAAAAATTTGAGTTAATAACTGACATTAGTGCAGTTAAGTCACTCTTAAACATGAAAAATCCTAATAGACACATGTTTAGATGGCAATTAGCTGTACAAGAATACAGAGGACGGATGACTATTACACATAGAGCAGGAACCTTGCACTCTAATTTAGATTTTTTATCTAGAGTACCTCTGCCTAATAATGATGATAATCCTGCTTATGTTCCTGAATCAGAGATTATTAAAATTTATGGCATTTATATTGTAGATCTTGAGGATGAATTTATGCCATCAATTCTTGATATTTATGCTTCAGATCCTGACTTGAGTAAACTCACTACAATATTAAATGATCCATCTAATGCTTCAATGAATGTTTTAATAAAAACATTAACAAATAAGTATAAAGACGAATTAGAGAAAGGAAAATTTTCCATTGAGGATGGTTTTATAAATTACAGGAAAAAATTAAGTAATTTAATTGTAATATCCCCTTCAATGAAGGAGTTAAGGTTAAGTATATGTCATGATGATATCTTAGCAGGTAATTTTGACTACCATAAAACATTAACCAGAGTAAAAAAACACAGCTTGGTGGATTAACATGTCTGAGGATGTTCAGAAATATGTTGAGACGTGTGATTCTTGTCAAAAATCTAAAAGATTAACAGGAAAAAGAGCTGTTTATTACAATAAATTGAGAAACCAAAAGCTCCATGGGAAATAATTAACATTGAATTTGTAACAGGTTTTCCAATAGCAGGGAATAAGAGTTATAACTCCTGCTGGGTAATTGTAGATAGATTTACAAAAATATGTAAATTTATTCCTACCCACAAAGAGGTTTCTGCAAAGGACTTAGCTTTTTTATGGTGGACACAAATGTTAAATATAGCAGGTTTTCCCAAAGCAATAGTCTCAGAAAGAGATCCTAAATTTACCTCTGAGTTCTGGACATCACCTATGGATGTTTTAGAGTGTCAATTAAGACTTTCTACAGCACACCATCCACAAACTAATGGGCTATCAGAAAGAATGATACAAACTTTAGAAGATATGATAAGAAGATATTGTGCTTTTGGTCTTAACTTCAAAGACAATAACAAATTAACGCATGATTGGGTAACCCTCATCCCAGGTTTAGAATTTTCATACATTAGTACAGTACATTCTGTCACTGGCAAAAAGCCATTTGAGTTATGGTTGGGTTATGTACCTAATATCCCTGCTAAAACTCTTAATAAATTACCTAGATTGGATATCCATCCAGGTACTAAGTCTTCTCTGCAGATGCAAGAATTATGCAGAAAAAATGCTCAAGAATGTATAAATAAGGTGTTTGAGTATGAGAAGAAAAGATGGGATAAAGCCCATAAAGAAAAAATGTTCAAAGTGGGTGATGAAGTCCTTATTTCGACACTAAATTTCAATTAAAATGGTAATGTTAAATTGAAGGATCCATTCATTGGACCATTTGTAGTTAAAAAGATGGTTTGTAACAATGCTTTTGAGATTATTCTATATGCACCATATTATAGAAAACATCCAGTATTTCCTATATCTCTTATAAATCCATACTATTCTAATGATACTGCTCTATTTCTAAGAAGATCAGGCAGGAATAAACAGCAACCTGAAGAAATAGTTGAAAAGACAGAAATTTAAAAGATACTTAAAAAGAAACACCTTACTAAAAAAAATGGAGTTGAGTATCTATGTCACCGGACAATCATCGCACAAGGTCGAGGGTGTTCCTGGAAGTGAGATGGAGGGAGGAGTTTAGAAACTTCTTCAAAGCACAGAGGAAATGTTCAAGGAAGTGATTTGAAGATGACTCAAATGAAGAGCTACTGCTTCGAGATATGCTTGATGAGAATTCTAATATAATTTAAAGGTAATTATAATATTCTTAGGATCTCACAAAGGGTTGGAAACTCAATAATCAAAGATTTAAGTTTTTAAGAAATGATTTCTGAGAGAATAAGGAAATGTACAATAATAATGATTTAACCTGAAGCTTTACCACTATTAAATATATATATGTTTTTTATAATTTAATTGTAAAAAAATATCAAACCAAATTCCAACCCCTTTTATATCAATTACTCCTCCTTGCATTGACCTCATACCCATCCATCATTCCACACACCACAGACCTCCAAAAACACACTCGTTACACCTGGAACCTCCTCACTAACATCCGTTAACCATCCTGTCCATGCTCACTACCCCTGTTAATAACCCACAGATACTTAATAAACCTTTTAGCGGAATATTGCATTAACTATTGCGCTGTGCATTACTTATAAAAGAAAAGACTAAAAACACTATTGAGAGATTAATTAATTTAGATTTAAGGTTTAGATTAGCGCAGTTGAATAGTGAGTACACAAATGAAAGTCGCAGTTGCTATGTAGAATAGTTTTCTGCGCTTTGAGTATGGATTTAGACCTCTGTACTATTGATTTAATGAGATGCTTTTGCCTCAAGTGTCACGTGGCGCGTGACAATCTATTAAGATTTAAAAATAAATCAAGTGAATATGACCAGTGGATCCCAAAAAATGAAATCTCTGATCTTAAAAATCTCTTGAAAAAATTTAAATCCAAATAATACTGTTTAATTCAGTGTATGTATCATAGAAATTTTAAAAATTATTTTTCTATTCACTCCTTACTTATTAATTGAAATGTCTTTACATTTTTTTATTGTTTTTTTGGGTGAGGGAGTGTCAGCCTAGATATCCCTAGTACTGAGTATTTCTTATACTTAAAATAAGATAACCTTAAGTAAATTAAGCTTATATCTTAAAAACAAGGTTAAAACAATAATATATATGGTTATATTACATATATATATAATTATTACATTGTTATATAAATTATAGTAGTTTAAATAGCTTATCCATAGCCTAATAATACTTATTAAGGTGTTAATGGAGTCATAATATACTTATCTTAAGTGATATTAAGTAATTATTGGCATACATAAGCTTATATGTATACATAAATCTCATATTCAGTGAAATATGCAGTATATTATGTATATTTAGGTCTGTAAGTGGGTTTTAGCCTCTTAATAGCCTATAACCTTTGTTTTTCTACTTATTTTAGGTCATATGAACATATTCAGTGGACTCACAACACATAAAGAAGCATAAACATCTATTTCAGGCACATTCACTCAGTTTGGACAACTTAATCTGCTTCCTTGGATGGACTTTCACGGATTTATGGGTTGGGATATGATTACTGGGTTAATATGGATGGTTGGGGATGCTATTGGGGGCTTGGATATTTCATTTGTTTCCTTTATATGTTTTGGGTTTCATTATATCCTCTTTGGATGAGTTATTTTACCTGTTTCTTTATGGTATCTGCTTTTATCTGAATTTTCTATTTATGGTATGGGTCTGTGTTATCATTAATTGTGATGGAGGGTTCTTACTAGAGGTCTGGGTGTTGAATCTGCTTGAAGTGGACGCCATGGGGAGGTGATGGGCCCTCACAGTGCTGTAATTGCCAGGGATAGCAGTGACATCATCTGGATTGAAGGTCTGTGCACTCCAGTGGATCTTGGTATAAGTAAGGAAGGATTTTGGAGGTTATTAGACATCACTCACTTACTAAAATTCAAATAAACATTCAAAAAAAAATTTATCATTCAGAAATATATCATAAAGTCTTTATAAATTGATATTATCTTTATATAAGCTATAACTATATTCTATTTATCTATTTTCCAACACTAGCACGTATTTAATCCAAGTATTGAGTTTTATTTTGAGTATAACTATTTAATTAGTCTTCCCCTGAGGTTTAATCACTAAATAATTTATTAAAAAGTAGTAGTAATATTAGTAAATACTATTAAATCATACTTATATACTGGATACACTGACAGCATTGCTGTTAAAGGTTCATGGCCTTCAGCAATCTGTATAAGGTTGTAAGCACCTCTTAGATAAATTTTAGAAAGTAATTTAGCACCACTAAAAAAATTAAGGAGTAAAGACATTTGAGGAACTGCATATGCATTCTTCTTAGTCACTGCATTGAGTTTTCTATAATCAACGCACAATCTAAGACATCCATCTTTTTTCTTGACAAAAAGAACTGGGGAGCCGTTTGGGGATTTATTGGCTCAAATGAAACCTTTTACCACATTCTCTGAAATGTAGTCTCAAAGAACTTTATATTCATACTTCAATAGGGAGTAGACCAAACCTGCCAAAGTTACTGGAACTATTAACTCTATTTGATGATTGTAGGGTTGATGAGGTGGTAGCTTGTTGGCCTTACAAACTTAAAATATGTTGAGGAAGTCATGATAGACTTCTGGTAGAGTTGATTTAATGGCTTCAATATTAATTTGGTCATCCTCTTCACCCAAGGAGTCTGTAAAGGGTAGACCTGAATTTAAAGAGCAAGTATTGTTTACTTCGAGGCTATTGAAAACCTCTTCAAGTGAAGTAGCCAAGCTGGAAAGGTTAGACAAATGCTCATTTAGAGAAAAATAAGATGGTTATAAATCATCTGGCAGAGATATGTCTTCTAGCAGGACATGGTCAGAAGGGTTGTTTAACTCACTGTTGACCTGCATTGAAGAATCAGAAATATACTTAGAATAAGGGGTTATTAATCCCTCTGACCAATTAATGTCAGTATTTCAATGCATTAAAAATTCATGGCCAAGAATGGTATTGTCCATTCTTGGGGCATCCAAGACTTTCAACTCCCACTCAAAGATAGAAAATTGGGAATATTAAAAACCCATAAAACTTTCTTACTAACCCAATAATTGGGTTCCTCTAATTCAACCAAATAAATTGGATTTTGATTGGTATCTACAAATATCAGCTTAAGTTTTTTGGCAAAAGATAAACTGATGAATGAGATTTAAGCTCCAGAGTCAATGATACAACTGAAGGGTATATCCTACTTAAAAAGAATAAATCTAAAACAGTTATTGGCAGCTCCAGTCCTTAAGACATGGAGGTTCTGTGCACTGTGAGAAATAAAATATTTTGCTTTGCACACAAGTAAAATATACTCTTGTTTTTATGACCTTGAGATTTTACCTTCCCTTTCCTTCAATTTTGCACAATATTCCAACTTGTGTTTACCCCCACAATACATACATAACCCATTATCTTCCCGTCTTTTCTTTTCAGTTTATTTTAGTTCCCCTTTTGGGTCCAATACCTTACTGATATCTCCAGGAGTCAAGCTTTTAGTTTTAAACTTTTCCTTTCCCTTGTGACTGGGTTTAGATTGGGTTGGTCAGGAATGAATGTTTGAAGAAGGCCCAGATTTGAAATTTGAACCATGAGATTTTTATGTGTGATGCCTTTGTTGAATTTGTCCTTGATGTGTGCTGTCGAGTCCAAGGGTCCTATCCATTAAGTCCGTCAAACTCTCCATTTTATGCCCGTGAAGATTCAATTGGTCCAGAATCCTCAAAGGAAGTCCCTTCTTGAAATGATATTTGAGGGAAGAATCATTCCAACTAACTCTAGTTTGTAAAGCCCTGAAATTTGAGATATACTCAGAAGCTTTACCATTATTTCTCATGCAAAGGAAATCAAGTTCAATCTATGTGTTGTCAGTTTCATTGGGGTCACCAAACAATGTAAAAATTTGATCCTCAATCTTTTCCCAATTATTAATGAATAAGTGAGGTTCTCTCAAAGAAAGAATGAGTAGATAGCGCTTGAACCACTTTGAAACCTTTCCTAATAAGTAAGAAGAGGCATAAATGACCTTGGAGCAATCTGTACTAAAGGTTTGAGGGTCATTGTGGAATAGTAGCTTGCATGTCTGCAAGAAGGGACACAATATGTCAGGATGCTCTCCATCAAAATTTTTTGGAGATTTCATTGAAGGAGTTTTGAATTTAGATCCTTCAGATGAGGCAGGATTAGTGAGGGTTTTAACCAGGAGTTTCACGAAGTCCTTTAATGAAGCATTATGGCCAGGGCTTGAAGATTGGCCTGAAGGTCCGGAAGCTGGGGCTGATGGTGCCTCATGCATAGTATCCTCACCTTCTTTATCTTCACTGGAATCCTCAAAATCTTGAGGGATGTCTTCTACAGATTGAATTGAATGTTTTCCCTCCCTTAAATCAAGAGGTTTAAGGGAGTGAGTGTGAGAAACAGGACATAAGGAGTTAGGCCTATCCTTAGCCCAAGCTCTAGTAGTAGTGCCAATGGGAGGAGGTAAGCCTTGAACAGGTGCTATTTAGATTTAGCATCTGTAAATTTTAGTGATACAAAGAATGAGAACTACAGAGAATTAAAGTATACTGTCACCAGAGAGCCTAAGCACAAGGTTGAGGATGATCCCAAAGTAAGTGAGATAAAAGGATGAGGGGGACTACAACTTGGAAGCCCAGAGGATTACTTCAAGGAAGTGATTCAAAGATTGAACTGAGTACCTAGACTGGTTTCTAATATTCTTTGAGGAAAAGTTTAATGGGTAATGTAGGAACACTAACTATTGTGGTAATCTCATGAAGGGTTCTAACTTAATAATCAAAGGGAAGATTTAAGTATTTAGGATTTTAATAAAATTGATTATTAATAAATAAAAGAAAAAATATAATAATATCCTAACAAGAGTTTAACTACTATCACAAATATGTTTTATAATTTAATTCTAGAGAAAGTCAAACCAAAGTAACCCCCTTTAAATATCCTATTCCTCCTTTCACTGACCCATTAACCAACCAGCCAGCATATTACTCACAGACCTATTTAATCCATTGGAGTTCCCAATTACTAATTAATCTAACCTTTTAATCCTTCTTTCCTGTTCCTACTTCCCAGACCTCCTAAATACCCTCAGACCCGTAATTACCCCTTTTGAATATTGCCTCAACGTTAGCACTATAGCACACATATATTTCTTATGTTTGAAATGTATAAGCGTATTTAAATTTAGGATACTTTATAGCTTGAATGACGCAGCTAATTTGAGAACACAATAGAATGTAATATTTTCAATATTGCTTTTTGTGTATCACTAGCAGTTAGGCTGGAATAGTGGTGTAATTGAGGTATTTTTTCTTTGAGTGTCACATGGCGCATGACAACAGCCTGAACTCTACAAGTCAACCCTACAAGAAAGTTAAGCTTAACAAACTTTATCAAGATAAGAAAAAACACCTTTGTGAGTTAAATTGCAATCCATTTGAAGATTGTGAGCTATATAATGATCAAGATTATACAGTTCATCACCATTCTGACCTGCCTTACTCTTTTTTTTATTCAAACATCAATCAATAGTTGCAAATTGAAGATGAATATTATTATTTTTTAAAAAAATCATCTTCTACTCACAACTTTAAATATACTATACTTTCCAAAATGAGTGAGAGTAAGAAGAATGGAATAACCTTCATATGTATTGTAAAGGTATCTACTATTAGTTAATTATGGAAGGAAAAAGTAATTTTTTTGTGTGTAAATAGAGTACAGAAAAACCAGTCTTTTACAACATGAAAACTATATATGGTATATGGTACATGCATAAGGTTATCAAAAAATTGGTACCTGTTAATGTTAGCTTCACCATCATTATCAAAGTGAAGCACAATCTAAAAATCTAAAGTTATCAGACAATAAAATGATACATATTCTCTTAACAACATTTTTTATAAGTTAGTTAGTTAGTTATAAAAGATTATGGGATGTGGCATAGTGGGTTTCCAAGGGGAGGGAGGTGGTTGAGAGGTGGGGCCAGTCCAAAGGTATGCCAGCCAGGAACCAAAGCCACCTGACTGTTGCTTGAGGTGAAGGTGGGGGGTCCAAAAGGGGGTTTCTGAGGGGGGAGAGATGGTGGAGAGGTAAGGGAGGGTTCAAAAGGGGGTTTTGAGGTGAGGGAGGAGGTGAAGAGGTGGGGGGGGTCCAAAGGAGCTACAGCCATTTCTAAGAGCCAGAGGGGATGGGGGGTTTGATATCTACAAAGAGGGGGAAAGGGGGGAAAATGACCAGGCCAAGGAGGGATAAATAGTAGGATGGAGAGAAAAAAAAGTTAATTTTACCTTGAAAATGAAAAACAAAACCACTTACCAGAAAAAATGAGATAAAAATATTAGCCAAACACTAAGTGGTGCATACATATTTATAACCACTCTACAATGCTTTGAATTGTGGAGTGTTGCATATGAATGAGATGATGCTGAAAGATCAGTGAATTGGGCTGTATGTTGAAACCAGAACTATTGGTTGAGAAAATGCATATTTGAGTGAAATAAGTAACTTATTTCACTTTTGAAATCCACAAGTTCTGTGGCTAGTGTGTTTTGGAAATCCACACTTAGATAAGTGAAAATTTGCCAGATCTGGAACCCCCTCATATTTCAGTTTTTTGTATATATTAATATATATAAATAATATTTTATTGAATATATATAAATATTTTTTAAAAAAATTCTCTTCATTTCATGTCATAATAAACTAAAGTGTTTTGTGACAGTTTCTTTTTTAACACTGAAATATTTTCAGATCTTTTGAGACAGTTAGAAATAACACTGAAATTAATTATTTTAATCAGTTAAAATAAAAATAATTGAATAATTTATTTTGTGAGTAATTATTTTTTATAATTAAATATTTATTAAAAACTAAAAATTAATTTTTTTTAGTAATTATATTTTTTCTGATTAGCTTATAAAACTACTTATAATATGGCTGTAGAAAAAGAAAGTGTTATAAGTTCCAGAACTAGTATTTCTAATTTTAAGAAAATTAATCAAATAAAAGACAATATAGGACATAGTCATGGAGGAGGTCAAACCCTTAGAGTAACAAACTCACCAAAGATAGTAGAAAACCTGCCACTAGGTTTGAAAATTATGAAGATGATGAATTATGACAAGATAAGCAATCTTTTCTCTGTGGCGAAAAACCAAAATCAAAAATTGATAAAACTGAAAGAAAATCTGGAGATTTTGGAGGAAAAGGTCACAAAAAATTATCAACCAAAAAGAGATATTTTTAAACCAGAACAATAAGGTTCAAAACTCACCATCATGTCACTCTACCAATCTAGCAGATTCCCAACAATCAGACATGATAACAGTGGAAAGATGGAAGTGGGAGTGGATCAACACAAACTTGGACAAGTTTCAAAACCTAAACCAGGTAAGTCAAAGCCAGCCTCCCCAGGCAGGTCCTTTTAAGCCTCTTCCTCCACCAGTGAGCAATCCCCATCCCTGCAAAGGCAAGAAAAAACAAAAACGCAATATGCTGCCAAAACCTTGTTAAGCACTCCTCCAAATAAGTTGACAAGTTTAAATACTGATAAATATTATATAGGTGAGATTTATTTAGATGGGGAAATAATAAGAAATGATAGACATACATCTGAAGTTCTAGTTGTAACTACTTGTGATGAGAGTTTTTCTTTATCTTTTAATGATCATGTAGCTTTATTATCAAATGAAGATTCTAGAATTGATGTTAAAGGACCTGAAGAAATATCTAATATTTTTACTGATGCTTATAACTCACTTAAAAATAATCAACTGGATATAAGTTGAATAATTAAGCATAGAATGAACAATTTAATTCATGATTTAGATAAAAGATTGAATCAATTGGAAATTTCACATGAGTTGAGTATTGTGATAACTGATAATGTTATTAAAATATTAAGAAATAAGGTCTATCATAAATTGAAAATAGCTTTAGAGGATATGAATAAAAAATTTATACTTTGTAAAAGTGAAAATCAATCTTTAAAAGAGAAAGTTTTTAAGATGAACAAAGATATAAATTCTTTGATGTCATAAATGGCTTCTTTCTCTGAAAAATTCCTTGTGAACGAAAAGAGAAATACTTTATCAATTCATAATACGAATGACACATTATCTGAAATGCCATTATTGAGAGATCAAATAGTGAGATTGGGGAAAAAAAAGGGAATTTATCTTATAAATTAAATAAAGTGAATAATTGCGGTGTGGTCTTCCAACATTGGCAGGGGCCTTTGTTGTGTGATTTGGCGCTGTTTGTGCATGTCTTAATTGACATCTGTTAAGGAATTTGGTATTTTTCTGGTTTTATTCCGTGGATATTGGGTTTGCGGGTATGTGGGTACTATCATTGGATAGCCCTGGTTTTTCTCTATATTTTATGTCTTGTAGACATTTTTTATATTCTGAGTTTTAAGGGGTCATTTCTTCATTTTTCATTTATAAAAGATTGCTGTTTAATTTTGTTTTTCGTGTTTTACGGGCTAACCTTAAGTCTTAGGGTTAAGTGCTTAGTACCATTTGATAGAGCTAATTTTTCTCTATATTTCATGTCACAATGTTGTTATAGTGAAATTCCGTGTTTTAAAGGTTTTATTAGTTGTAGCTAATTTTTCTAAGTAGATTAGTGGTTTTTATTGGTTTTCTGGCTTCAGGGAGGCCGGGCTGCTTCAGGCGGCATCTCCGACGTCGGGCGGCCCACCCGCCTCTGTTTTAGGAGGTTGGGGAGCGCTCCAGGAGGGTTTTTTATGCAATCTGGCAGGTACAGGCGCCAGATTGGTGGGTGTGCAGGGGCTCTTAGTTAGTGGTCTGTGTGTACATAGTGAATAAGACAGTTTGGGGGCAACCTTAATCATCATACAACCATCCGGAGGTGATCTCATTGTTCCTCACTCAGTTTTCACTGTTTTCTGGCCACAATTGGCTGTGTTTGTTGCAATTGAGTTCTTCATTTAACTTAACTTTGGCAACTGTTTTCTCTGTTATAGTCTTGCAAGCTATAGCAAGTATTATTGCTGTCTCTGGTGTGGATTTGCAGCCTACATCAAGTATCTTTGCTGTCTCTCGTGTGGACTTTGTTCTACATTTCAGTTCTTTGGTCTGGTAGTCTATCTGGGGACTACTTTCTTGGCTCATCAAGCAGTCAAGTGTGTTAAAAAGGGGCTTTAGCAAAACAGGAACCAACTTACTTTAGCAAGTAAATCTAACTCTATTTTTCTAAAGAGACAGGGGATTTTCTCTCTGGTTTTTCTCCAACTCCCTTGGTCAAGGCCTATAGCTAGTAATATAGGATTGTCTACATTTCTGGCGCCCAACGTGGGGAAGAACTTGCTAGTTATTTGGAATCTCTGTTTTCTTTGGTAGGCTCTTTTTGGTGTTTTGGTCAGGAGGAATGGCTTCTGGTTCTGCTATTCCTGTGGTGACTGTCAGTGGGGGGGATGGTCCTCCTTCTGTGATGGTTAGGGAATGTGTGAGGTTTAAAACTTGGGATGGTACCAAGTTTAATGGGGAGGATGTCAAGTGGTTTCTAGAGAAGTATGAAACTGCTGCTGGAGTGGATGGTGCTTCCTACCTGGACATGGTGAAGCAGATTATCTTCTTCATTGGTGATAGGTCAGTGGAGAAGGAGATTGTGGCCATGTCTGGCTACAAGAAGAGGGATTGGAAATTGTTGTGTAGGGAAATGGTGGATAGATGGGGTGTCAGGTTCACTATGGTGGATCTGAACAAGGTTGTCAGTGAATGGCAATCTTATGGTGGTGTTGGTAACTTACATATTTACAGAAAGTTTCTGCTACAGTTTGATCCTGTGGTGGAATATTTGGTGGAAGTGGAGGAGCTGGCTCAAGAAAATGCTGCCAAAGATGTTTTTTGGTCTTCCCTGGCTAGAGATTTCAGGATGGATGTGTTGAAAGAGTTGTCAAGAAAGGAATTGATGAAGACTATTTCTAATGGGGATCAGAAGTTTCCTGCCTTGGATAAGGTGAAGGAGGCTGTTGAGGCCCATTTGAAGTTATTGGCTGTGGACACCTATCAGGAGGGGTGTGCCAAGTATGTCAGCAAAGTCAGTGAGGCTTTGGCTGAAGAGGAAGTTAGGGAGAAGAAGGAGGAGAAGAATTTGGTGCAGGTTCCCAAACAGGAGAGGGACCCAATGGTGGAGCAGCTGGCTGATCTGACAAAACAGCTGCACATTTTTGTCCAGGAGGCCAAGAAGGTTAATAAGGCACCTTCTCAGCCAAGAGAGTTTGAAAGGAGGGCTGGTAGGAGTGATCCTTGGGTTTGCTCTTATTGCAGTAGGAGGGGGCAAAGGTCCAATGATTGTTGGGCACTGAACAGAGATGTGTCTGAAGGAAAAGTGGAGTTTGATGGCAGGGTTTTTAAGTTCCCTGACAGTTCTTTTGTGAAGCCCAGTGAGGGGCAGGCTCCTGTTGATTTGGTCAGTAGAAGAGGTGGTCTCAATCAAAGGAGTCCAAGGTTTGAGGAGATTCCTGATCAGGGGAAGTCTTCTGTTAAGGTAGATGAGGACTTCAAGGGAAAGGGGAAGGAGGTCAATAAGGTCTCTTTTTCTACATCCTTTGGTGGTTTGGAGTTGTATTCTTGTGGTGGACAGTCAAGCGGTGAATGCTTGGCTGGTGTTTATGATGTGGAAGCAGGAAAGGTGGGTAGGCCTAAGAGCAGTTCTCAGGCCCAACCAAAGCCAAATGCTTCAAAGGGTGATCCTAAGCTGAGTGCAGCTAGGAAGAGGTACAGCAAAGAGGAGCTGTACAAGATGCAGAAGGGTATGGCTGACATGGGCCCCCCTAGTTTTGGTGCATTGGACCTGAATGGTGAGCCAATGCCAATGGAGGTGGATTCTGACTCTGAGGAGGATGTCCCTTTGGCTTCATTGCCAAAGCCTGTTGGAGTCAGAGGTTCTGGTGAGGGATCTGGTTTGGTTCCTGGTAATGGTAAATCTGTTGGTGGTGCTGGTCCTCAAGAATCTTCTAGGACCAAGGTGGTGAAGCAAAGAGCTCACTTTGAGAGGCCAGTAGTGTCTGGTCAAGTTAATTTTATGGACTCTGTCCTGGAAAGGATGAACCAGGGTCAGGTTTCCCTATCTTATAGGGAATTGTATGCTATCAGTCCAGGGTTGGCTGATAGGCAGAAAAAGTTGTTGACCAGGAGAAGGGTTTCTTCTGGTGAGGTAGAATACATTTGTGATTCTTCTGAAAAATTTGGTGAGGGGTTGGAAACTCATTTTTCTGCTCCTCTGGGATATGTCAATGTCACTCTGAATGGCAGGGAGGCAAGGGCAATGGTGGATTCAGGTTCTCAGATAAACCTGATTTCTTTGTTTGAGGCAACTCATATGGGCCTCCCCATCAAAACTGGTATTGGTGGGAATTTGAGAGGGATCGGTGGCCATGTCACTGAATTGGTTGGAACTTCAGAGTTTGTGAAGTTAGATGTTGGAGGAGCCTCAGGGAAGGTTCATTTTTACATTGCTAAAGGTAATGTAAAAGGAGTTTTGGGTGGGCCATTCTTGATGGATTTTCAGGCAAGAATTGGTTATCAATTTGATTTGGGAATCAGTTTGGAGTTGACCGGTGAAGAAGAAAGGAGGCTTCACATGAGGTTGTCATCCCCTGGAGAGGATGGTTGGGAGACTAGGTCTGGTTTATCTTCAATGTGCCAGTGCATGGACCGCTGCAGGAGAAGGAAGGAAGTGGGTGCTGCCTCTGGTTTTTTGGAGTGCGGCTCAGGCTCTATTGAGAGTCTGTATGTTTTAGAGTAATGAGGGCTGATCACCCTAGTGCTACAACCTCTCCCCGAGATGAGGAAATCCCAGGTTGTAGTAGGTCAGCTCCCTTGGAGATATACCAAGTGGATTTTCAACTTTCTCTTTTTAATGTTTCTCTTCTCTGCAAGTATTCATCAAGTTTTTTATCAAGTCTCTGTTCTCTCTCAAGATTCTTGATTATTTTTAATTCAAGTTTAAAGAAGAAGATTGGTTATATATCTTTATTGAAAGATATGTGGAAAAGGTTTGAGGCGGTGAGATTGGGGTCTAAAAATAAGTCCTCCCAATTGTGCACCGTTAGGGTTTCTTCTACACCTTTCAAAAACATTACCTGAGCCACACCTGTGAGCATTGGGGAAAACCCTGGTTATTTTTGTAGGACAGAAGAAAACTCAAGAAAAGAGGATAAAAATTTCAAGATAATTCATGAAAATCAAGAAAAAAATCAGAAGATAATGAAGAAAGAAGATGCAAAATATTTTTGTGAAGATCGTCAAGATCTATTTTTGGGCCTCCAGCATGAGGTTAAACTGCAGAAGATGTTGAAGAAAGAAGATCATCAAGATCTATTTTTGGACCTCCAGCATGAGGATAAACTGCACAATTTTAGAAGATGTGATTCAGAAGATGAATCAAGATTTGAAGATTTGGAAGTTGGAAGTGAAGATGAAGATGTGGAATTGCGGAAAAGTTTTGGAGTGGTGAGATTGGGGTGTAAAAGTAAGTCCTCCCAATTGTGCACCGCTAGGGTTTCTTTGACACCTTTCAAAAACATTACCTTGGCCACACATGTGAGCAATGGGGAAGCCCTTGGTTTTTGTTCCAGGTCTGGTGGTGAAGATTTCCTGAAGATCCCTCAAGTTGAAGGTGGAGCGGCAAAGTATAAGAAGGTAGCGCAGAAGATTAGGCCTGTCAATGAGCCTATGCCTGTGGGTTTGAATCCACCTTTGAAGAGACCTCCTTTTTCAAGAGATCCATACTTTACTCCTTTGGTAAAGAATCCTCCAGGATTTGTAGAGACGGCAAGGGTGACCGTGGAAAGATTGAAAGTTGTTAATTTTGGTCCTGATGGGTGGTTGTCTGAGGAAGAAAAGAAGTTGTTGTTGCACGTTATTGTGCTAAGGGAAAAAGCGGTGGCATTTGTTGAGGAGGAAAGGGGTGTATTGAAGCACTCTTATGGGTAACCTTACTTGATTCCTGTTGTTTGTCATGAACCTTGGCAAATCAAACCTATTCCGATTCCAGCCGCTATTTGAGAGGATTTTGTAGAGATTGTTAGGGAAAGAGTCAGGACTGGGTTATATGAACAATCAACATCCAGTTCCTCAAGTCCAGTGTTCTGTGTAAAGAAGCAGAATGGAAAGTTGAGGGTGGTTCATGATCTTAGAGCCTTGAATAGAGTCACTATCAGGGACGCTGGTATGCCTCCAAGTGCAGAGGATTTTGTTGAAGCTTTTGATGGAAGGGTTTGTTATGGTTTGGGTGATATTATGGGTGGTTATGATGAGAGGGAACTCCATACGGATTCAAGGCCTCTCACAACTTTTGAGACTCCTTTGGGAAGATTTCAGCTCACTAGGTTGCCTCAAGGAGCAACTAATTCAGTGGCAGTTTATCAAGCACAGATGGCTTGGATTTTGCAGGATGAGGTTCCTACTCATGCTGGTATTTTTATTGATGATGGTGGAATTAAAGGACCATCCACTGATTATGGTAATGAGGTGTTATCGGAGAACCCTGGAATAAGGAGGTTTGTGTGGGAATATGCAATAACTCTAGAGAGAGTGTTGTTCAGGATTGAAGAGGCTGGTTTGACCATTTCAGGGTCAAAATTCTGTTGTTGTGTTCCTGCTTTGGAAATTCTGGATCATGTGGTATGTAAAAAAGGCAGGATTATGGCAAAGAAGAAGATTAATAAAATTCAGGCATGGCCAAGGCCTAAAAATACTACTGAAGTCAGAGGATTTTTGGATGTATGTGTATATGTCAGGATTTTCATTAAGGATTTTTTTGCTGTTGGCTTCACCTTTAAGAAGGTTGACCAGAAAAGATGCAGATTGGGAATGGACGGAAGAGTGTAAAGAGGCTTTTCAGAAGCTGAAAAAGGTTGTTGGTGAAGATATAATTCTTCACAAGTTGGATTATGGTGTTGGTGCTGGAAAGATTTATCTGGCAGTGGACTCAAGCTATATTGCTGCTGGTGCTGTTTTGTCTCAGGAGGATAAGACTGGGAGGGTCAGGCCAGTAAGGTATGAGTCGGTGGTGTTTAATGAGGTGGAATCTAGGTATTCTCAACCTAAGTTGGAATTGTGTGGCGTAGCTAAAATTTTAAAGAAGTTACAGACGGTTTTGTGGGGGCAGCATTTTGAGCTGCAGGTGGATGCAAAATCTTTGGTTCAGATGATCAATACACCTAGTCTTCCAAATGCTCCAATGACTAGGTGGGTGGCATTTATTCAACATTTTTCTTTTGACCTGGTACACAAAACAGGTAAAACTTTTACTATGCCTGATGGGTTATCAAGGAGGCCACCTACAGATGAGGATTCTGATTCTGAAGAGTTTGACGAAGATGTTCCAGTGATTAGGGCCAGCACAAAGGGTGCTGAGGATTTTTCATTCCTCCCCCATGAGGCTAAACTGGATGATTGTTCTGACCTCCCCCAAGAGGTTAAACTGGCTGGATCTGATCTTGATTCTGGTGATTAGGATGTTTTTGTTGATGAAGATGGAGTTGTTGTTTGGGACAGCTCAAAATTGGAAAAGGGTGTTTTTGTTAGTGAACTGGATTCTCACAAGGTTCAGTGGAAAGAGAAGGACGTGCCAAAATTTAAGGATTGGTGTCCTGGTTGGGCTGCTCAATTGGCTCATGTTCACACTGGTGATTTTGATGACAGAGTTGTACCCTTGGATGTTGTTTTGTTGGATTTTGAAGATGAGACCTGGGGTAAATCTGGGTTTTATTTTATTTTGGTAGAATATCTGTTGACCTTGGAGAGGCCAGATAGTTGTGATGATGATACTTGGTTGGAAATCAAGAAGAAGAGTCCTGGATTTTATGTGTCAGGAAGGCGCTTTATGAGAAGGAGACATCTTAATCCTCAAGTGGTGGTGACTCATAAGAAGTGTCAAGAATTGGCTTTGAAGTCTTCGCATGAAGACCTTGGCCATAGAGGCTTTGGGGAGACTTATAGAAGAGTAGCAGACAGATTTTGGTGGCCGGGTATGAAGTTGGCTGTGCAGGGTTGGGTTCAATCTTGTGAAGAATGTCAAAGAAGAAGTCACTTGAAACCTAAAGAGGTGGGCCATGCTACTGGTGAATCAACTGTTTTTGGAAGGGTCAGTCTGGATGCTGTCCATATTAAAGAGGGCAGGTATAAATACTTGATTGTTGCTAGGGATGATTTGTCTGGTTGGGTTGAGGCAGTGCCTCTGGTTAATTTGACTGCCAAGAATGTGGCAGAGTTTCTGAAGAAGGATTGGATTTATAGGTATGGGTTGATGAAGTTGGTGACTGTTAATGGCGGGCCAGAGTTTGGTGCAGAATTTAAAGAAGCTGTGGCTAGTGTTGGTTCTAGGGTTAGAGTGGCTACACCATATTATCCTGAAGCTGAAGGCATGGTTGAAAGAGGCCATCAAGTTATCAAGAATGCTTTTGTGAAGATGTGTGGAGATAGTGCCGAAAAGTGGAGGCATTATTTACCCTTGGTGTTATTTGCTGATAGGGTCACTGTGAAGAGGACAACTGTCTATTCTCCTTATGAGTTAATGTTTGGTCAGAAAGCCGGTCTACCAGTGGACTTGGAAGCTGTCTCTTATCTTGTAATTGATTGGGATGACGTGCACTCAAATGAAGATTTGCTCTGTGCCAGGATGCAACAGTTGGAATGTAGAGAGGAATTTCAGGAGAAGGCATACTCTAGAATGATGAAGATTAGGAATCAATCAGTCAGGTACTGGGACAAGAAGTTAGCTCATAGACTCAGGAATCCCTTGAAACCTGGTTCTCTGGTTTTGGTGTATAATAGAAGTTTGGAGAGTCAGTGGGGCAAAATGTTTGCTGACAGATGGAATGGACCTTACAGAGTCAGATCTCAGGCGTCTGGAGGTTCTTATGTTTTGGAAGAGTTGGATGGCGCAGTCTTGAAAAAGAGGGTGGCTACAGACCAAGTGAAGAGGTTTTATCCCAGAGGCACTAGGCATGAAGAAGATTGACTCCGCAATGAGGATAAACTATGGACCATTCTTTAATTTTGGTTTTTTTGTGGTGATGCTATGCATCTGTTTGTTGGAAACTTTTGTTAGAGGGTACACATGGGTGGGGCTTCTAGATTTGATCTTGGCAAGTGTAGGGGTGACTGATGGGCTGGCTGCTCTATCAACAGTTACACCAGATTGTCTGTTTCCAACCCTTTCTCTTAATTTGGTTGAGCCCTAGTATCGGTTTATTTTCACAGGTTTTAGTCCTCTATGACTTTAAACTGGAATTTCCTTTGGTTTTCAAGTGCCGGTCTCTTCACTCTTATTGGTTTTGGTTTTTTTGTGTTGGAAGTTGTGTTTTTGTTAGAAGGTACCCAGGGGGGGCTTCTAGATTTTATTTTGGCAAGTGTGGGGGTAACTGATGAGCTGGCTGCTCTGTAGAACAGTTACCCCAGAATGTCTGTCTCAAGTCTTTTGTTTTTTCCTAGTTGAATTCTAGTTCTGTTGTTTATTATTCAGGTTTCAAGTCCACTATGACTTTAAACTAGTTTGGGACTGGCTTCTTTATCTTTGGTTCTTTCAGATTGGTGGTGGATCACTGGTGGTCTTCCATCATTTTTACTTATTGGAGGGAGCCCACCCAGTGATCATTTCTATGGACCGGACTTTCCCTTATTGGACAATTTATGGAGCTGGTCTTTCTTTGATTTTTGCAGTTATGTTTTTGCTAGATAGTAGTTTTAGATTATTTTCTTTTTTCTCTTTTTTTCTTTTAATTTTTTAAACTGAGGGTTGTAAGTCCCCCAAGACTATAAACTGAGGGAAAAGTTTTGTTGTTGGAGTGGTTTTGAAAGATTGGTGGAGGGTATCCACAGGGGGAGCCTCCGAATTTAGCAAAGGCAAGTTTGGGGGTAATTGATGGGCTGGCTGCTCTATTCACAAATACCCCAGAATGTTAGTTTTTTCTCTGTGTCTTAATGTGGTTGATCTCTGGTTCTGGGTTTATGATTTAGGTTTTTTGAGTCCCCCAAGACTTTAAACTGAGGGTTTTTGAGTCCCCCAAGACTATAAAATGAGGATGGTCCCCCAAGACTTAAAACTGATGGTTGTTTGCGGTTACATCCTATAGAGGGTGTGGTCAATTTTTCTTTTCTGAATCAAACTCAAGTACTAGTGGAATTACAGAGTGAATCAAGAGATGAAATGAAGTGTTCAGAATCAGCCTTGAACTGGTGAATGAGGTGTCTTCTTTTCTCAATGTCCTGTGGATCTCTAGCAGGAGTGGATTGGAAATAGTGAAGCAGAAGTTGTTTCTGTTGAGATGTGTTTTGTTGGAACTTGGCCTTGATAGTGGGCAAGTGCGTTGGTGTTGGTGGTGCAATGGATCCTACATTGTTATCATCACTATCAGAAGAGGAAGGAACTGAGAAGTTATCAGTTTTAAAGTTGAAGGAAGGAATGAATGTTCTTTACCATCAGATGGACCAGGGATGGGGGAACTAGTTGTTTTATGGGTTGTGGCACTCTTCTGGGAAGGGTGGAGCTTTTTGATTAATCTGGGTATCAGGATGGATGGCCTAGATCTTTTGGTGCTGGCAGAAGAAGGACCAGGTTGAGGCGGAGTTGAATCTGTTGTGGAAGAAAGTGGACCAGGTCTGTGGCAGGTCTTCTTTCTGGAGTGGCAGACATCACAGGACGTTCTGTATGGATGAACAGGTGGTGTTATGGCGCAGATTAAATTATTGTTGATGCAGTATTGGCAGGGGCCCATTTCAGAGGCAGATTTGGGAAGGAGGTTAAACATGGTGGTTGGATGAAGAAAGAATGCGGACATTCTCAATTGGAGGGAGGATGTGGTCTTCCAACATTGGCAGGGGCCTTTGTTGTGTGATTTGGCGCTGTTTGTGCATGTCTTAATTGACATCTGTTAAGGAATTTGGTATTTTTCTGGTTTTATTCCGTGGATATTGGGTCTGCGGGTATGTGGGTACTATCATTGGATAGCTCTGGGTTTTCTCTATATTTTATGTCTTGTAGACATTTTTTATATTCTGAGTTTTAAGGGGTCATTTCCTCATTTTCCATTTATAAAAGATTGCTGTTTAATTTTGTTTTTTGTGTTTTACGGGCTAACCTTAAGTCTTAGGGTTAAGTGCTTAGTACCATTTGATAGAGCTAATTTTTCTCTATATTTCATGTCTCAAGGTTGTTATAGTGAAATTCCATGTTTTAAAGGTTTTATTAGTTGTAGCTAATTTTTCTAAGTAGATTAGTGGTTTTTATTGGTTTTCTGGCTTCAGGGAGGCCGGGCCGCTTCAGGCGGCATCTCCGACGTCGGGCGGCCCGCCCGCCTCTGTTTTAGGAGGTTGGGGAGCGCTCCAGGAGGGTTTTTTATGCAATCTGGCAGGTACAGGCGCCAGATTGGTGGGTGCGCAGGGGCTCTTAGTTAGTGGTCTGTGTGTACATAGTGAATAAGACAGTTTGGGGCAACCTTAATCATCATACAACCATCCGGAGGTGATCTCATTGTTCCTCACTCAGTTTTCACGGTTTTCTGGCCACAATTGGCTGTGTTTGTTGCAAGTGAGTTCTTCATTTAACTTAACTTTGGCAACTGTTTTCTCTGTTATAGTCTTGCAAGCTATAGCAAGTATTATTGCTGTCTCTGGTGTGGATTTGCAGGCTACATCAAGTATCTTTGCTGTCTCTGGTGTGGACTTTGTTCTACATTTCAGTTCTTTGGTCTGGTAGTCTATCTGGGGACTACTTTCTTGGCTCATCAAGCAGTCAAGTGTGTTAAAAAGGGGCTTTAGCAAAACAGGAACCAACTTACTTTAGCAGGTAAATCTCACTCTATTTTTCTTAAGGGACAGGGGATTTTCTCTCTGGTTTTTCTCCAACTCCCTTGGTCAAGGCCTATAGCTAGTACTATAGGATTGTCTACAGCGGGTATCAAAGTTAGAAATTTGTAATAATTTAAAAGGCATTTCACAACACAAAAATAAAGCCACAAACATGACATTAATTCTTAGTAAAAAGTTGCTTTGGGGGCACAATATTGAGTAATTAAAAAAATAATCATGGTTGATTTGGTGGAAAAAAGAGATATTTTGAAATGGAATATTTCTAACTTTGATACCCCCTAATGAGTATATTCAAAGAAAACCTTCAAAAGGGAAACAAAGAGAAATACCATTTGATACTGTTTCAAATAAAACATTACAAGAGAATCATTCTCAGGGTTCTTTTAAAGAAGATTCAAGTGGATATATTGAGAGAATTTCAGAGTTGTTAAATAATGAGAAATGTATTAAAAAATCTGATATCACAATAACCATCAAAAGAATTGGCCTAAATTAGCTCAATATCCTACTTTTGATGGTGATTCTGCTTCAGACTTACACCATTTCTTCCAAAGGATTGATAATTTAAAATCATCAGAAAAATTAACAGGTAAATAAATTACTTCTAAATAAATTTCTTTATTCACTAATTTTGCACTGATGTGGTATGAATCTGTTGTTATGGATGAAAAAGAGTACTCATGGGACGAATGGAAACACTTAATTGAAAAACAATTCGGTGGTTCTAAATTCAGAATAGCTCAATTACGGCTATATAAGGAAAGTAAATATTACTCAAATTCACCTGAAAACCCCATAGTCTTTTTAATTAAATTAACAAAAATATTGAAAGCCATGGATCCAAAAATGGATTTTGAGCTATGGAAAGAAAGAATATTGTTTAAATTACATTAAAAGATTTGGTCGTAGCTACGTCTGAAAATACTTATAACACATCTGCTTTTATTAATATCTGTAATGATGTTTTACCAAATCATAGATATGAACCAAGAAGTAATGTGGAAAAGTATCAGCAACAAAATGACAATCAAAAATCTGGTAATAAAAATCAGGATAAAATTGTAAAACTCAAATAAATTAGCTACCAAAGAAAAAAGAATCTAAATGATTAGTGGATTTGATGATATGCTGACACTATATTCAAACTAGCTAAAATCCTACGGCTTTGAGTTAAGGAGACGAGGTTCCGCCTTTCCAAGGTACAAACAATCTTTGCAACCTATATAAACGGTACAGGTCATCATTTTAAGCAACAAAATCAGCTAAAATTGAGTGAGACATGATCAAAGACAATACATACATACCCCTTGAAAATATTAATTTCTCACAATGAAAATGTCCATTATCCTCACCAAGACAGTCTATAAAAGTTTTATTTATTTATTTTTTATTTATTTTTATTTTAGTTCTTTCATTTACTTGAAATATATATATATATATATATATAACAATCTTTACCAATATTTTCATGAAAGCTTACCATAACCAGGTTCTTTCCTGAGGTACGCTTGACAATTCTTGAGCTTTGGCTGAGCGCTGGTGTCAACCCGGCTATTCCAATTGTCATGATTGGTATAAGGCTGACAGTTTACTCCATCACCTTGAACTAGTAGAAGTTTTAAAAGTTGTACAGAATTTTTTTTTTTTTAAAAAAAAGAATCGAAAAGATCAGTAAAATCATGAATCGAGGTTTTTCTTGATGAAAATACGTACCGGCTAGTTCTTTATTACAGTTTCTGCAGGAAAATAAAATTCCATCATTATGACACTCTGTGAAAGAGCGAATCGAACGGTTTTAATGGTCAACCATAAGTAAAACTAAGAATAATCTGAAGGAGGGAATCTGATAAATATTACCGTATTCATCTCCTCCAGAGGATTTTCGTTGAAAAAATTCTTCGCAATCTGTTGCTTGAGTGACCCAGTAAAAGCAACTTGATAACACAAAAATATATATAACTATTCTAAAGTTCATCGTTGCACTAGGATACATATAGTTAAAAAGACGAGATGTAACGGAAATGGGATAGCGGTTGTGTTTCTTAATGATGAATGATATCACAACACTACGCACCAAGTAAGATATCCCTGATGGGGATATCCAGCGCGAGTTAGGGATATTATAGGGAGGGACATAAGGTCAGAAAAATAAATGTAAGAAAAGTAAGTGCAAGAAAAATAAGTGTGAGAAAAGTAAATGTAAGAAAAATCATTTGCGACCATGAATTTTTTTTTTTTTACAAAAAAAATTGTAAAAAAAACAGAAAAAGATAAAAAATGAAATAGATAATCATTTTTTTGGATAAAAAAAAATTAAATTTTTTTCCCATGGTTGCAAGATATTTTTCTTACACTTATTTTTCTCACATATTTTTTTTCCACATATTTTCCTTACACATATTTTTCTTGCACATATTTTCTATCCTTATGTCACTCCCTACAATATCCCCAACTTGCACCGGATATCCCCATCAGGGATATCTTACCATGTGCGTAGTGCAAGAGTATTTGAGATACACAAATCTCAAAAAGTATGTTGGCGTTTTATGGGAAGCAAAAGCGATGAAGATTTGTAATGGTCACTATTTAATTCAAAAAAAAAGACAGATCATTCTGTGAACTTCTTCAGGTTAGCGCATGCGTTGAGAATATCCCATGGGAAAAATTGAAAAAAAGAAAAAAAAAGTTGAGAGCAGTAAATAAGATTTTGTAGGGACACTTTAAAGGCACAACGATTTTAGCTCCACTGGAAAGCGTCTTTCAATGTTGAGTCTCACAGTAAGACACACTTTGAAAAAGACACCAAGAGAAGATAACGTGACGGTAAGGTTTGTAGAGATAGAAATACAAGACCAATCTCACAGGAGGACAGAGCAATAGTCATCTAAAAGTCAAGGAAAACAAGTTGTGGAGGATACACTACACCCAAAGTAAAATATACCCAATAGGGGGTATCAAAGTTAGAAATCTTCCATTTCAAAATACCTCTTTTTTCCACCAAATCAACCATGATTATTTTTTAAAATATGCCATATTGTGCCCCCAAAACACCTTTTTACTGAGAATTAATGTCAAGTTTTTGGCTTTCTATTTGTGTTGTGAAATACCTTTTAAATAATTACAAATTTCTAACTTTGATACCCCCTAATAGGTATATCCTAGGCTAGGTTGGGTATATTTTAATATTTTTTTTGTAATTTTATAATAGTGCATGGAATAATTTGAGCAAGTTTTCATCACCATGACAAAAATAATTCAGAACACCACACACAAAGTAAGATATCCCTGATTGGGATATCAAAGCACAAGTAGGGGATAATATAGGGAGTGTCATAATGTCAGCCAGGCTATACCAGGAGCCCAGTAAATTGTATATTAATCTATTGGAGCTTAATGAGGGCGAAAAATTACGCATTTTGTGTATATAAATTAATATTATATTGCATAATAAAATTATATAACAATTGTATTATAATACAACTAAAATAAGGGTTATATTAAATTTATTATTAAATAAATTATAGATACACTTAAAACTCATGAAATGATTTATATTCTATAAAATGTTGGCGCATTTTTCATGTATTTAATACTTATAAATTATTAATCAACTTATTAAATATATTATAGTTAAAAAATCAAAATATTAACTTATAATATAATTAAATAAAATTAAAGTATTAAAATAAAACTTTTATATCATATGAATTATGAAGATTGAGCGCTTTTTTGACTCATAATTATTTCATTAAGGTATTAAATTAGTTAAAACATTTTATTTAATTAATTACTAATGTTGTATTCTAAAATTTAGTAATAATATTAAATTAATAAATTATTTTAACCTAATTTAATTCTTACACTAATAAAATGGGTTATATTAATTAATATCTTATGTTCCAGACTTAATTAATTAATTACACTAATTATTTTATTAAAATATTTTAATTTTTATGTTTCACTGAAAATGGGCTATTATCAAACGTGTTATAAATTGAATTAGTTAATACTTCAAGTGTTTCAATCTAATTTAATTACTCACTTATTTTAAGAATTTTTTTGGGGTTAAATTGGTGGATTTTTTGGGCTCTTACTTATTTTTTAATTAATTGTTTTATATTTTTCCCTTACAGATTTGGTACACTTAATTTTAACTATTAATTATTTTTTATCTTATTTTTTATATAGAATATAATTTCTTGTGGCACTTCAGAGGGCCCCTTTCCTATATAAGGGCCTTGGGAAATCCCCTGTAGCTCTATCACTTATTATACACTCAATTCAAATACAATTTTAAATAATATTACATTTATTTAATTTTTTATTAGCATTATAAGTCTATATTTAAAAGTAAATAAATTATCTAAGGTTGCTATAAATCTATTAATAATTATAATTGAGAGCTGCGCACTGCTATATAAATTACAAGATTTAAATATTATAAATTGAACCTCACTGTTTTGTCACTGCTCAAATATCGTCGTAGCATTTCTTTAATTTGCTCTCTTACTTTCTTAAGCTACCAATTTTTATAAAAATCTATTTTATTATTTTTTCTATTCCTTTCCTCCTTTTTTTCTTCCTTCTTCTAGACGACCGGCTTACACTTGGAGGCCTTTCCAAACTACAACAAAAATACAAGACTTTGCAACAAACGTCATTGCGCATGGACCACCCAAGCCAAAAAGAAAATTTTTGCCGTGACTGTGTTTCAAACTTGGGCTCAATCTTTTAGGTTTATATTGAATTAAATAATATATTATTTTGAAGTGATTTCACGATCACTATAGTAAGTTAACCTTTGCACCTCTCACTTATATTATTAAATGTTTATTGAAATAACAGTGATTGTGGCTTAATTTCTGATTCACTGAGTGTAAGTGTTCAGTTTTTTTTTAATTTTTATTATTATTCCTAGTTGACCATAATAGAGTAATACTCTGAGTCCTAGAAGATTATTAATTTTTAATAAATTGTTAAATTAATTTTATTAAAATATTTTTGATTTATTGGTTTCCCATAATAGTACTCAGTACTTAGTCCCAATATTGCCAATATATTAATTTTGGTATTAATTATTTTGGTTGACTTATAAACCTTTTTTGGTTGGTCCCATTTTTATTATTGTTATTTCATAATAAAAATAATTGTAATTACATTTATTTGTATTACATTTTTTGGTTAATTAATTGATTTTCGATTAAAATTAAAAAAAAAATTTTTTGTTAAAAATTCCATAATTTATATTTTATTTTGAAAATAAAAATTTGAATCATTAAAATAATTTTTATTCTTTTTTCACTGTTTAAATGTCCAGTAGTTTGGCTAACAGCATGGATAACTTACATGTGGATGAGATTGAAGTGGATGTTGAAACTGAATCTGTAGGTTCTTCTAAATTAACTTACAAAAATTATTCAGCTGACAAAAAACCTTCAGGATGTGGAAATGGAAGGAGAAGTGGCAAACCCCCCTCACCAAACACCTCTGAAAAAATTTAAACCTCTAATAAATCAGGAAAATCCACTCAAAGGTATAAAAATAACAAAAGATACCACTGACTCAACAAGTAAACAACCTGTCAAGTCACATCAAAAAACTAAAAGCAGAAAGTATGAAGTACAAGGCAAGAGTAGACACACTCTGGCAGCAGATGCAGGAGTTATTAAATCCCAAACAGGCTTAACCTCCTCATTTCCCAGCCTCCCAGCCTCAGCCTCAACCTCAACCCAATCAGGTACCCATCTACTTCATGCAAAATCAAAGCACTCTGCAGGTGGAGCAGTGGAAATGGGATTACATGATGAGTCATTACCGACAGAATGTTCAGCAACCAACAGCTCAACACCCTGGCCCATCCAGAAAACCAACCTACCATCCATCTCCTCAGCCCCATCCTTATCAAGGAGGCAGAAGAAAGAAGGCACAGGGGAAGTTTCCTCCCTTGCCATTGTGAGTAATTTGTTTGATAAACATGTTGGTATGTATAATAACAAATCTTCTTCAGGTAATATTGTGGATCCTGGTGAAAGAACAGTTAAACCCTTAAAAAGACAACTTCCTTTAATGAGTAGCCCCAATGATGTTATTAGCAAATTATCATTTGATGAACCTTTACATTTGACTTCTACTTCTTTAATTAATCCTTCTCTTGCAATTAAGAATGATTCTGTTTCCCCTGAAGTCTATACTTTAATTGAGAAAACTTCTGAAGAAATATAAAAAGATACCCTCAATTTTAATGTTGTAAAAGACAAAAATTTGAGAAGTGTGTTAATACATGAGAGTGATAGATTAAATAATTTGCACTTGCATTGTAAAGTAAGTTCTTCTGTACATGATACAGCTTATTTTAAAATCAAAGAAACCTTGAATATTGTTCTTAGCCAACAAAAATAAATAAGGAGTGACCATAGATCTATCTCAGATAAGAATATCAATCTGCATAAAACCTTGAGTGAATTGAAACCCCTTATTGAGGAAAATTATTCATTAAAAGGTGAAATAAATCTCTACAAAATGAGTTTAAAAAGCTAAAAAATTATTTCCATGCACTGAGTGCCAAACACACAGTTTCTGAGGACAGAAATGTTTTATCCCTTGCAAAATTAAATGAACAGATGTCTGAAATTCCAAGGATAAGAAACTATGTGTCTGACCTGCAGGAAAAATTTTCAACCTTAACCATCAATAATTATGGTATAAATGAGAACACTTCCCATAAGCTGCATAAAAATAAGGGAAAAGAACCTGAACAGAGCTCCTCTTTTCTTCCTCATATTTCAGCCATTAAAAAAACTGACAATGAGTCTGTAAAATCTTTTTCTACTAGAAAAAAATCTTGTGATGGTCATGTACCATCTGGTTCTGTAAATAATTAAATTTCTGAACACCTGTCTAAACTTCAGGAATTATTAATGATAAATAATTCAAACCAAAGGATGGACCATCCCAGTATTCAGAAAAATTGGCCTAAATTGGACCAATATCCTACCTTTTATAGTGATTCTTCATCTGATTGGCAACACTTTATCCAAAGAATTGATAATTTAAAGAGATCTTATAAACTACCTGATGAAGAAATTGTTTCTAAGCTAATTTCTTTATTTTCCAATGTAGCTTTGATGTGGTATGAATCTGTTCTATTAGATAACAACCATTATACATGGAATGATTGGAAATCCTTGATTGAGAATCAATTTGGTGGTTCAAAATTCAGGTTGGCTCAGCAAAGACTGTATGAGAATACTAGATATGTATCCTCCTCTGTTGAAAAAACCTATTGTTTTTCTTATCAAAGTAAAAAAAAATCATGAGAGCAATTTATCCAAAGATGGATTATGATATTTGGAGAGATAAAATCTTGTATAAATTACCAAATTTTTTTAGAGATTTAAGTGTAGCTAGAGCTAAGAATGTGAGGGAACATTCTTCTTTAATTAATATCTGTAATTAAGTACTGCTCAACCATAGATATGAACCAAAGAATTACCTTGCAAAATCTTATCATGATCAAAATAAACCCTCTACAAAGCCCCCAGAGAAATCTGTTAAACCCTCTTCCCCAGTTGCACCTAAAAAATATGCAACAAATACTTGTTATAAATGTAACAAATCATGGCAAAAGGGTCATGTTTGTGACAAGAAAATTCATCTTGTTGAACAAAATGAAGACACTGATGAGGCTGAAATCGATATCAATAATTCTTCTAGTGACTGTGAAAGTAATATCTCCTATGACAATGAATCTGTTAAAGATGTTTAATTTTGGAACAGGATGTCCATTATTTAGATAATATATCTGAAGAATGTATATTGAATTTATCTTCAGTGGAAAATGCTGAAATAATTAAAGATATTACTAACAATTCTATAACCATATCTCCTTTGAAGGCACCTGTTATCATTAATGGTAAAAATGTTGATGTAGTTCTTGATTCTGGTGCTGGAGGAAGTGTAGTTTCTGAAAGAGCCTTAGCTTCAGTAGATAAGGATTATTTGAGTAAATTGTTACCTATGACTTCTGAAAAATGGAGAGGGTATGGTTCTACCTTGTGTCCTATTGGCAAATACAAAACCTCTGTATTCTTCAAATATAATGGGGGTTTTGTCAGAGCTATTTGTGAATTTTGTGTCATTAAGAATGATAATTTAAGAAATTGGTTTATTGTGGGTATTAATATTTTAACTATGTTTGGTTTGAAATTTGACCCAGCAAATAATTGGTTCCCCTTGGGATTGAATGGCAAAAGAAAATTCAAAATTTCCTCCTCTAGAAAACCTTCTGGGCATCTGTTAAAGTCTTGTAACTAACTGATCCAGTGTAAAGGCAGACCAACAATTGAAATGGATGATTTATTAAATGAAATAAATACTGCTTCTTTTGGTGATCAGTTTACTAGTGAACAAAAGGATTCTATAATTGCCTCAATTCCCTCCTTCCCTATGGATTTTTCTCATGGTTCTCATGTCTTAGGAAGTTTTCAGGAGGAGATGAAAATTACCTTATCCTGTAACTTGAGTGATATTCTTTCTAGTCTTAAGAAAAAACCATATCCTGCTTCTCCAACAAAAAGAAAGGATATTGAAGATAATATTGCCACATTATTAAAAATGAATATCATTGAGAAAGTGGATGTCACCCCCAAATATTGTGTCATCTCCCCATTCTTGATTTCTTATGAAAAGGATAAGGCTAGATTATGTGGTGATTACAGAGCATTAAACGAGAAAAATTCTCAGAATTTTCTGCTTATTGCTAATCATATGGGAATATATAAGTATGTTAGAATGCCATTTGGCCCTAAAGATGCCCCTTCAGTTTTAAAAAAGTCATGAATAACACTTTCCATTAGGAAATAATTGAAAGATGGCTTATGGTGTATATTGATGATATCATAGTTTTTTCTAAAACTTTTGATGAACATATGATTCATTTAAATAGAGTTTTTAAAAGAATGAATGAAATAAATATGGCATTGTCCTTACAAAAGCATAAATTTGGCTTTCAATCTTTAAAAGTCCTTGGCCATGTTGTGTCAGGCCTACAAATTTGTGTAGACCACAACAAAGTTGCTGCAATTCAAAATGTAAAGGCACCAACTTCTGTAAGAGAAATCCAAAGTTTTTTGGGTATGTGTGGCTATTATAGACAATATATTAAAAATTATCAGGTCATAGCCTTGCCTCTTACCAAACTAACTAGGAAAGATATTGCATTTATCTGGAATAATGACTGTCAAAAGCTTTTGATGCATTAAAATGTTGTTTAATGACAGCTCCTATATTAGCTCTTCCAGATTTCAACAAACCTTTTGTCCTGTATACAGATACTAGCTTTATTGGTCTGGATTCTGTCCTTCACCAGAAACAAATTATTAATGATAAATCCTCAGAGGTTATTATTTGTTATATTTCAAGAACCTTGAGAAATAGTGAATTGAAATATTGTGCCACTCAATTAGAGTGCTTAGAAGTTGTTTGGGCTCTTGAGAAGCTTCATTACTACCTAGATGATCAAAAGTTTGAATTGGTAACTGAATTTAGTGTTGTGAAGTCCCTCTTATACCTGAAAACACCTAATAGACATATGTTCAGGTGGCAACTTGCTGTTCAAGAATACAGAGGATGGATGACAATTATCCATAGGGCTGGAAATGTTCACACCAATGTTGATATTCTGTCAAGATTGCCTCTGCCAAATAATGACTCCAATCCTGCTTATGTACCTGAAGATGATACTGTTCATATCCATGGTATATTTATAGTTGATATGGAAGAAGAGTTATTACAATTAATTCTGGATTCATATGATAAAGATTCTGATTTAAACGAATTGGTTACTATCTTAAATGATCCTAAGAATTCTTCAATTAAAGCATTGATTAAAACTCTTCCTGAAAAGTATCAAAATGCTTTGATTAAAGGAAAGTTTTCTATTGAAGATGGTTATATATATTATAGAAGAAATCTTACTAATGTAATTTAAATACCTCCTTCTATGAAAGAAACTATCCTCAAACTTTGTCATGATGAAATATTAGCTGGTCATTTTGATCTTGAAAAGACATTAATTAGGATCGAAAACACTGCTTGGTGGGCTAATATGTCTGAAGATACAAAATTATATGTTGAATCTTGTGATTCCTGCCAGAAATCTAAAAGTTTTACAGGTAAAATAGTAGGGTTATTACAGCATATTGAAGCACCTTATGCTCCTTGGCAAATCATTAACATGTATTTTGTCACTGGTCTTCCTGTAGCAGGTAAAGACAGTTATAACTCTTGTTGGGTAATAGTGGATAGATTCACAAAAATGTGCAAGTTTATTCCCACCCACAAAGATGTATCCACAAAGGAATTAGCTTTTTTATGGTGGACTTACATGTTCAATATTATTGGATTTCCAAAAGCCATTATCACTGATAGAGATCCAAAATTTACTTCTGAGTTTTGGACCTCTTTGATGGATATTTGTGGCTGTGAGTTAAAGATGTCTACAGCTCACCATCCTCAGACTGATGGTCTAGCTGAAAGAATGATTCAAACTCTGGAAGATATGATTAGAATATAAAGACAATGACAGATTTACTCATGACTTGGTCACTCTATTGCCTGGTCTTGAATTTGCATATAATTGCTCTATTCATTCTGTCACTGAGAAAAAGCCTTTTGAGCTTTGGTAAGGTTATGTCCCAAATACTCCTGCTCAGATTCTCAATAATAAATTACCTAAGTTGGAAATACACCCTGGTGCAAAATATTTTATGCAAATGCAACAGCTATGCAGAAAAAATGCTCAAAGCTGTATTGATAAAGCATTTGAATATGAATATAAAAGATGGGATAAATCCCATAAAGAATACACATTTAAAAAGGGTGATGAAGTGTTGATCTATACTGTCCATTTCAATCTAAAAAGTAACAACAAATTAAAAGATCATTTTGTAGGAGCATTTGTTGTTAAAAGAGTGGTTGGAGATAATGCAGTAGAAGTTGTATTGTATTCTACATATGATAGGAAACATCCTGTTTTTCCCATTTCTTTAATTAAGCCTTATACTTCCAACAGTGACTTATTTCCCAAAAGAAAGGGAAGACCTAAGAAAAACCCTCAGGAAGTCACAGAAACTGCAGAAATTGATAAAATTCTCAATGATAGAATTATCACTTCTGAAAGAGGTACTGAATATTTATTGAGATATAAAAACAAATAATCTAAACATGATGCATGGATACCTGGCAAAGAGATTTCAAATCTTCCTACTCTGTTAAAAAAGTACAAAAAGAAAAAATTTTAGCATTTTTTTTATTGTTTTTTTAGAGTCAGGGAGTGTCAGCCAGGCTATACCAGGAGCCCAGTAAATTGTATGTTAATCTATTGGAGCTAAATGAGGGCAAAAAATTATGCATTTTATGTATATAAATTAATATTATATTGCATAATAAAATTATATAACAATTGTATTATAATATAACTAAAATAAGGGTTATATTAAATTTATTATTAAATAAATTATAGATACAATTAAAACTCATGAAATGCTTTACATTCTATAAAATGTTGGTGCATTTTTCATATATTTAATACTTATAAATTATTAATTAATTTATTAAATATATTATAGTTAAAAAATCAAAATATTAACTTATAATATAATTAAATAAATAAATAAAATTAAAGTATTAGAATAAAACTTTTATATCATATGAATTATGAATATTGAGCGCTTTTTTGACTCATAATTATTTCATTAATGTATTAAATTAGTTAAAACATTTTATTTAATTAATTACTAATGTTGTATTCTAAAATTTAGTAAAAATATTAAATTAATAAATTGTTTTAACCTAATTTAATTCTTACACTAATAAAATGGGTTATATTAATTAATATCTTATGTTCCAGACTTAATTAATTAATTACACTAATTATTTTATTAAAATATTTTAATTTTTATGTTTGACTTAAAATGGGCTATTATCAAACGTGTTATAAATTGAATTAGTTAATACTTCAAGTGTTTCAATATTATTTAATTACTCACTTATTTGAAGGATTTTTTTGGGGTTAAATTGGTGGATTTTTTGGGCTCTTATTTTTTAATTAATTGTTTTATATTTTTCCCTTACAGATTTGGTACACTTAATTTTAACTATTAATTATTTTTTATCTTATTTTTTATATAGAATATAATTTCTTGTGGCACTTCAGAGGGCCCCTTGCCTATATAAGGGCCTTGGGAAATCCCCTGTAGCTCTATCACTTATTATACACTCAATTCAAATACAATTTTAAATAATATTACGTTTATTTAATTTTTTATTAGAATTATAAGTCTATATTTAAAAGTTAATAAATTATCTAAGGTTGCTATAAGTCTATTAATAATTATAATTAAGAATCACGCACTGCTATATAACTTAAAAGATTTAAATATTATAAATTGAACCTCACTGTTTTTTCACTGATCAAATATTGTTGTAGCATTTCTTTTATTTTCTCTCTTACTTTCTTAAGCTATAAATTTTTATAAAAATCTATTTTATTATTTTTTCTATTCCTTTCCTCCTTTTTTTCTTCCTTCTGATAGACAACTGGTGTGGCATTCCAAATCTGGGTAGGCTACTTAGGTGAAAATTTGATTGGACCTTGGTTGGAAGAAAATCATGGTGTCAGCAGGTGTTAATTTGGTTGAAGGGAGTTAACTGGTTTTTTTTGGGTGGATTTATGGTGATTTTTGCAGGATTTATGGTAACTTTTTGGAGGATTTATGGTGTTTTGGAATGGATATATGTTGGTATTCCTATTGTTATTTGATGGTTTCATGGATTGGGTATTGGTTTTACTGGATTTTCTAGGGCTCTCTTGCTATTTTTGGTGGATGCAGTGTGCTCATGGAGTAGCCATTTTTTTTTGGGTTTGCTCTGGTTTTCTCTGGTTCTCTCCGGTGATTTTCCGGTGCAAAAGAGAAGTCACTGCAGAAAAGTCTGGGCACTGTAGCAAAGTTTGGTCACTGTAGAAATGTATGATTACCAGTGCAAAGTTTTATCACTGCAGAAAATTCTGGGCACTGTGGCAAAGTTTGGTCACTGTAGAAAATTCTGATCACCAGTGCAAAGTTTGGTCACTGTTCCAGAAGTTTGGCTATTGTGGCAAAATTTGGTTAGAAAGTTATTATGCTTACTAGATCAATAGTTTATTGTAGATCATATGCATTTAGGGCATTGTTGGAAAGGTCTAAAGCAGGAGAATCATATGGGGGGAGAATCTTAGTCTTATACATGTTTTTTGTCTTTTAGTTTCGATAATAAGGGTCTTTTTTGATAATTAACAATATTTAACATATAACAACAATTATAATAAAAAATATCAACATATAGGGTACCATTGGATAGCTCTCATCCTGGGTGACTCAAATTTATTTCTTTTCTTATAGAATTTATAAAATAAAAAATATAATAAAGAAAACTCTTTAATTTTGGTGGGAAACTGGGTAAATCTGGGGCAGACCTTTAATAAGGCACCTTTGAACAGATCATCCCAAGGGTAGTTTCTGGGGTACTTTACTGTACTTTTAAGTCTATGGGGCAAGTGTTGTGGCTTGTTCTAAGTATTTGCTGTGACTTGTATCAGTGTAATCTGGTTTCCAACACTTTCAAAGTCTTTCTCACAGATTTTCAACTTATCCAACTCTTCAAGCAGATCTTCAAGCTTAGTTAATTTAATCTTACGTTTACTTAGAGGGACAGGGATTTCTTTTTGTTTTTCCAACTCCCTTGGATTCTGCCTGCAGCAAGGTGACTGTAGGAGTCTACTCTACACCAGCTTACACATAAGGTCAGAAAAAAATTGATCAAAAAGTAAATGTGAAGAAAATAAGAGTAGGAAAAATATTTTTCAACCATGAGAATTTTTTTATAGAAAAAATCAGTGAAAAGTTAAAACAAAAAAGAAAAAAAACAAAGAATAAAAAAATGAAAAGATGAAAAGAATGAAAAAAGATGAAAAAATAAATGAAAATTTAAAAAAAAATTTTTAATAAATTTAATAAAATGAATAAAAAAAAGAGAAGAAAACAAAAATTGATAATAAAGATAAAAACTAAATGAAAACAGAAATAAAAATATAATTATAATTATTAATAAATAAATAAAAGGAAAAAATGAAAAAAGAAGATATGAAAAAATGAAAAAAATAAAGTAAATAATAAAATAAAATAAAAATACTAGGAAGAAAAAAAAACTAAAAATAGTAAAAAACAAAAATTATGAAAAAAATAATTTTTAAATAATAATTTAAATAATTTAAAAAAAAACTACAGAAAATTATAAAAATTGAAAAAAATGAAGAATGAAAAAATAAAAAAAATAAAAAATAAATAAATGAAGGAAAGAAAAAAGTGGAAAAAAAGAAAAGAAAAAAAACAACAAAAAGAAAAATAACGAAATAAAGAGGGAAAATGTCAAGGGGTCTTTCAAGTCTAGAAGGTTTTATAAGGAGGTCCAATGGCGGTAACGACAGTTTTTATGGGATTCAAACTGAGGTACGTATTTTCCTATCTTAAAGATTATTTACTCAATAATAAGAGGTAAAGTTTTTAATTATTATTATAATTAATGAGTTAGAACTACGTAATTGTAATTACTAAAAACAATAATAGAAAGTAATAAATATTTAAGTGTAGTAATTTTTTTTAATAATTTAAGTAAGTAATGAATGAATAAAAAAAACCAAGAGAGAGGCCTTATATAGGCAAAGGAGGAATAAAGCACGGCAATGAATTTCTTAAAACAGTAGTATGAGAGAGAGAAAAAGAATATTCCAGAAGGAGTATTTTAAATTATAAAGTTGTTCTAAAAATAAGGTGACAAAAAGATGTATTTAAAGATGTATTTACAGTGTATGTCAGAAATACATTAATTTATTTAATATTTACTGTAGAAGTAAATTCTAAATAAGAAATTTGAATTTTTTGTATATATTTTATTTTTATTTGAATATTAAAATTTTATTTTAATTTAAAATCTGTTTTTCAATATAAAATTTTATATCTTCCAACCTGTCAATGAGCACAGTGTTAGAGAATAAAAATATAAGGGACTTTTTATATTTAATTTTAATTATTCATTTAATTTTACCATTCTGTAATTAGTTAATTTATTATAGGTAATTTTATTGTAACTAATTTATAATTAAATAATTAAAATAATAAAGTGTGGCTTCATCCAGTAAATAATTAATTATTTTGCTGGGTAAGTCTAGCAGCCTGGCTGACACTCCCTCACTCCAAAAAAACAATAAAAAAAATTCTATGATTTTTTCTTTTTATATTTCTTTAGAAGAGTGAGAAAATTAGATATTTCCTTCCCAGGTATCCAAGAATCATATTCAGAAGATTTATTCTTGAAACTCAATAAGTATTATGTACCTTTTTCATCAGTAACTTTTCTGTCATTTAGAATCTTATCAATTTCTGCTGTCTCAGTGATTTCATTAGGGGTATTTCTTGGTCTTCACCTCCTTTTGGGAAACAAATCACTATTGGATGTGTAAGGTTTCAAAAGAGATATTGGAAAAACAGGATGTTTTCTGTCATATGGAAAATACAAAATAACTTCAACTGCATTATCACCAACCATTCTTCTTACAACAAATGGACCAACAAATGGATCTTTCAATTTGTTATTACCTTATAAATTGAAGTGGACTGTAGAAATCAACACCTTATCACCCTTTTTAAACGTGTATTCTTTATGGGATTTGCCCCATCTCTTCTTCTCATATTCAAATGATTTTTCAATACATTTTTGATCATGACTTCTTCAAAGTTGTTGCATTTGAAGAAAAGATTTTACACCAGGATGTATATCCAATTTAGGTATTTTGTTATTGAGAATTTGGGCAGGAGTATTTGGAACATATCCAAGCCAGAGCTCAAAAGGCTTTCTTTGAGTAACAGAATGAACAGTACTATTATAGGCAAAAAAAAATCAGCCCAGGAAGTAAGGTAACCCAATCATGATTGAATCTGTCATTATCTTTATACTCAAGGCCAAAGGCACAATACCTTCTAATCATGTCCTCTAAAGTCTGAATCATTCTTTCAGCTAAACCATCAGTATGTGGATGATGGGCAGTAGAAAGTTTCAGATCACAACCACAAACATCCATCAGAGACATCCAAAATTCAGAAGTAAATTTAGGGTCTCTGTCAGAGATTATGGCTTTAGGAAAACCAGCAGTATTAAACATATGAGACCACCATAAGAAAGCTAATTCTTTAGTGGAAACTTCCTTGTGGGTAGGGATAAATTTACACATTTTTGTGAATCTGTCCACAATAACCCAACAAGAGTTATAACTGTCTTTACCAGCAATAGGTAACCCTGTTACAAAATACATGTTTAATATTTTCCATGGTGCATCAGGAGGTTCAATATGTTGCATTAATCCTGCTCTTTTACCAGTTAATCTTTTTGACTTTTGGCAAGAATTACAAGACTCAACATATAATTTTGTGTCTTCAGACATATTAACTCACCAAGCAGTGTTCTTAATTCTGATCATTGTTTTTTCAAGATCAAAATTTCCAGCTAATATGTCATCATAACAAATTTTCAAGATGATTTCTTTCATAGAAGGAGGAATAACAATGACATTACTCAACTTTCTTCTATAATATAGGTATCCTTCATCAATTGAAAATTTACCTTTTTCCAAAGCTTTTTGGTACTTTGGTGGAAGGGTTTTAATTAATGCTTGTATTGAAGCATTCTTTGGATCATTTAATATGGTGCATAACTTTTTCAAGTCAGTGTCCTTATCATATGAATCCAGAATAAGCTGTAATAGCTCTTCCTCCATATCAACCACATATATCCCATGTATATGAATAATTTCATCCTCAGGATCATAAGCAGGATTAGAGTCATCATTTGGTAAAGGTAACCTTGATAACATATCCACATTTGACTGAATAATACCAGCCCTATGAACAATTTTCATTCTCCCTCTGTATTTCTGAATAGCTAACTGCCATCTGAACATATGTCTGTTAGGTTTTTTCAAGTTTAAAAGGGATTTAACTGCACTTCAGTTGGTGACAAGTTCAAATTTCTGGTCATCTAGGTAATAATGAAGATTTTCTAGAGCCCACACTACAGCTAAACACTCTAATTGAGTAGCACCATATTTCAATTCACTATTTCTCAAGGTTCTTGAAATATAACAAATTACTACTTCTGAAACTTTTTCATTTATCACTTGTTTTTGATGGAGGGCAGTACCAAGACCAATGAAACTGGCATCAGTGTACAAAACATATGGTTGATTAAAGTCAGGTAAAGCAAGAATTGGTGCTGACATCAAACAGTGTTTCATAGTTTCAAAGGCTCTTTGTCTTTCACTATTCCAGACAAAAGCAACATCCTTTCTAGTTAATTGGGTAAGGGGTAAAGCTATGACTTGGTAATTTTTAATATACTGTCTATAGTATCCACACATTCCCAAAAAACTTTGGAGCTCTCTCACTGTAGTAGGAGCCTTCACCTGTTGTATGGCTGCCACTTTGTTCTGGTCAACACATATCTGTAAGCCTGAAACAACATGACCAAGAACTTTTAAAGAATGGAAACCAAATTTACATTTCTTCAAAGCAAGTGTCATATTTATTTCATCCATTTTCTGGAATACTTTACACAGGTGGTTAAGATGGTCCTCAAATGTTTTTGAGAATATAATGATATCATCAATATAAACCATCAGCCATCCTTCAATTATCTCTTGATGGAATGTGTTATCCATGACTTTTTGGAAAACTGAAGGGGCATTTTTAGGGCCAAATGGCATCCTAATATACTTATAAATACCCATATGAGTGGCAATTATCAGAAAGTTATGAGAATTTTTCTCAACAGGTACCTGGTGATATCCTTTGTTACCATCCAAGCAGCTGATATATTTAGCACCCTGTAAGGTAGCATGTATAGAGCTAATTCTAGGTAAAGGGTAGATATCATCAACAGTATAAGTATTTAGTGCTCTATAATTACCACATAATCTGGATTTATCTTTCTCATAAGAAATTAGGAAAGGTGAGATAAAACAATGTTTAGGAGTTTCAACTATCTTTTAAATAATATTCATCTTTAAAAGGGTAGAGATATTGTCTTCAATATCTTTTCTCTTTGTGGGGGAAGCAGGATAAGGCTTCTTCTTTAAACTAGGTGGTATATCAGTTAATGGGAAAGACAATGAAATGTTTAATTTCCTCTTTAACTAATCCCAGTTCATGTCATCCATGAGAAAAGGCCATAGGAAAAGACTTTATCAAGTTAATGATGGAATCTATATCCTCACCAGAAAGTTGTTCTCCAAAAGAGGCATTGTCAATTTCAGACAAAAGGGCATGCATCTCTTTTGTAGATCTTCCTTTACATTGAACTAAAGAATTACATGTGTTCAATTCTGGTTTCAATAATTTTTTAGGGGAGGAAATCTTAAATTTTCTCTTACCATTCATCCCCATTGTGAAACATTGGTTTTAGGGATCCAATTTTATGCCATACTTGGTTATAATATCATTCCCTACAATAAACCAATTGCTTAAGTAATCATTCTTTATGACAACAAAATCACAAATAGCTCTTACAAAACCGTGGTTATATTTAAAAAACACTGTGGCTTTGTATTTACCAATGGGGGGCAAAACAGAGCCATAACCTCTCCAATTTTCAGAAATGATAGGCATCAGTTTTGATCTATAGTCTTGATCCACTGAAGCAAGTGCTCTTTCAGAAACTACACTTCCACCAGCTCCAGAATCCAGAACAGCTTCAATGCTGGTTCCATTAGTCAAGACTGGTGCCTTAAGAGGGGCAATAACAATTGAGTTATCATCAATGTTCTTTATGATCTCAGCATCTTCAACTGTAGATAAAGTATTATTATCAATATCAATAGTATTTAAATAATGAATATCCTCTTCCAGCATCAATATTTCTTGTTGAGATTCATATGAAATATTGCTGGAACAATCACTTGATGTATCATCCAGTGCTACTGTGTCATCAGCATGCTCCTCTGTTTGTTCTACAAGATTTATCTTCTTGTCACAAACATGGCCTTTCTGCCAAGGCTTTTTGCACTTGAAGAAAGTGTTTGTTGCATACTTCTTTGGTGCAACAGGGGCAGAAGGTTTACCAGCCTTTTCCCGAGGTTTCTGTTGGTAAGTGGAAGGTTTCTCCAAAGGGGTCCTAGGAATGAATCTTCTGGCATCATACTTATTGTTTAGAAGGATCTCATTGCAAGTATTAATGAAAGAAGAGGGTTCTTTGGAGAACTCAGTCCTAGCCACTATAAAGTCTCTCAGAGACATTGGTAATTTATAAAGGATCCTGTCCTTCCATAACTCAAACTCAATATTTGGGTCCATTGCCCTTAAGATTTTTACAAATTTCATTAAAAACTCAATAGGTTTATCAGTAGAAGAGCTATATCTAGTTTCCTCATACTGCCTTTGTTGAGCCATTCTGAACTTGGAGCCACCAAATTGTGCTTTAATCAATTTCTTCCAATCCTCCCTTGAGTAGTCATTCCCATCCAGGAGAACAGATTCATACCACATTAGGGCAACATTAGTGAACAAAAAAATTAACTTGGACACAATTTCCTCATCTGGGAGTTTGTAAGAATTTATTAAATTATCAATTCTGCAAATAAATTGTTGCCCATCAGAGGAAGAATCACCATCAAATGTAGAATATTGGTCAAGTTTTGGCCAATTCTTTTGATTTGAAGGAGTCTCTTTAGTACTAGCTTGTTTCTGAGTAGGAACCAGCTGTAATTTTTCTAATTGGGCTGTAATCTCATTGTTTAATACTTCTGTTGAAGATCCTGGTGCATCATCAGTTTTTGATGGAAACTCAGTGTTATAAACAGGTATTTCTGGAGCTATTTTTACTTTAGATGAACTAGCCACAGGTAATATTTGAGCACCCTGCACTATATTTTCCTTCACAGAAATGTCAGAATATTTCTGGTCATTCAACAATGAGTTCAATTTTTCTTCAATGGTTGTTAGTCTTGTTTTCATTCTTGGAAGACTAGATAAACTCTCATTGATAGTTGCAAAAGATAACTGATTTTTATTTTGAAAAGATGACAAATGTTCATTCAATCTTTTCAGATTCATCTTATCTATCTCCACCTCCTGGCAAGAGGCAGATACAGTATCTTTTAGTTTAGACAAATCATTATTTATATTTTTCCATAAAGCAACTTTCTTTTCATGGGTTGCTTTTTAATGAGACAATTCATCAGAGACTCTCTGTGATTCACTTCTTAATGCTTGATAACCCTAATCAGTTAACAAGCTATTATATCTCTGGGTCAATTGCATATTGTTCATTATATGATTTTTTTTGGCAATAATATCTCTCAAGTACTCATCATTAATCCTTGCTACATCTGGAGTGTTTCTCAATAAGGAAACTGAGTAACTTTCCAGACTCTCATAGAACTCAGGGTCAAGAGTTTCATCAATCACAGCCATATCAGGGTTAATCATTGAGGTAGCAATTAAAAGTAATGGATTAGATACATGAGTTATCTGTCTACTGCTCCCAGCCTCTACTGGTCTCAAGGTGTCTTCTTCCCTCTCAGATTTACCTGAAAGAACAGAATCAGCCACAAGAAAAGGCACTTGAGAATCAATAGAGGGACGTACCAGGGTTTGCTGGGTATCACCATATTGGACTTTCTTCTTATTTTGCCTCCTTGATAGGGGTGGGGAGGTGTGGGGTTGACCTGTTTGGGCCTTGAAGGACCTGCCTGAGGTAACCGATGCTGATTTTGAGACAGGTAGTCCCGCTGCCACTTGGACACTTCCACCTTTTCTTGGGACTGGGGAGCCAATTGTTGTTGATCCCTGGGAGGAAGAGGTTTCTTCTTCTCTTGAAGAAAGGTATCTATTCTTCTCACCTTTTCTTCCAGAGAATCTACCCTTGCCTTTAGTCTCAAGTTTTCTGTCCTTAGCTCCTTTATGTGAGTTGACAGATTCATTACCTGTTGAGACAATGGCACCTTTTTTATCCTGAAGCCTTTTGGAAGCTCTTCTGGTGGGTTTATCATAGGCTTCTGAACCTGAGTTGTGTCCACTAGGATTTCTACTTCTTACATCTCTTCATCCTGTTTGGGGAAAGGATTTATTAGTCTGAGAAATTCTTTTTGTTAAAGGAGAACTTACAGAAGTAGGCTCATAATAATCAATCAAGTCTAGTTCTTCTTCATGTGCAGCAGAACCACTTTGGTCAGTCATTTTAAGATTTTACTGAAATGAAGAAAAGAGAAAATAAGATTAATTAGTCTTTATTTTTGATTTTTATTTAACAAAAAATAAAATAAAAATAATAAAAAAGATCTTTTTTAGGATAAAAATCAACTGAATAAAATTAATTTATTAATTCAAAAAAAATAATAATTTAAAACCAGGATTATAATATAATCAACTGTAGAAATAAATTAAAATTTTTATTAATAATTTTAATTAATTATTTTCAGGATTTAAATCAACTAATTTATTACCAGGACTAAATGTCAACTGAAGTAATTAAATATGAATCTTTATTAATTAAAAAAAAATTTATTAAACTGATCACTTAACTACCAGGACTTAATGTCAACTGAAGTAATTAAATATGAATCTTTATTAATTAAAAAAAATTTATTTAACTGATCACTTAACTACCAGGACTTAATGTCAACTGAAGTAATTAAATATGAAGTTTTATTTTAAAATTTTATTAAACTGATCACTTAACTACCAGGACTTAATGTCAACTGAAGTAATTAAATATGAGTTTTATTAATTAAAAAAAAATTTATTGAACTACCAGGACTCAAGGTCAACTGAAGTAATTAAATATGAATTATTTATTAATTAAAAAAAATATTATTGTCAGGACAATTTGTCAACTGGAACAATTAAAATTTAAATTAATCAGGACAAATGTCAACTGAAAAATTATAATAATTAATATTAGAATATAATTATTTTATTACTTCTGGGACTAAGAACACTTATTTCTCTATGATGGTCAACCAGGAAAAATAAAAAAAAATATAATAATAAAAATAAATTTCAAATTACCAGACACCCCCCCCCTGTAAATTGAGCAAATTAATGCCACTTACAGAGTGCTGAGTAAAAGGAAATATGTAGCAAGTGAAGAGTGAAAAGTAAACCACAAATAGTAATATCAATAATTACCACGATATATACGACGTTTAGTCAGTATATGAACCTAAGTTTTGTAGCGCGGTTCAATTCCCGTTTGCAGCAAAAACTTTTGTCATGTGACGTATGATGTTTGTCGTTTTCTCGCCTCTCTCATCCTTTACAGGTACTCGTACACCAATGGTCCCTTCAATTACGCCTCAATTGACGTTGCGCCGTCGATATTTCGGAAAGGTTCCCAATTGTCAAGGTCCCCTTTTGGTCTAGAAGATTTGGTATGGGGTTTTTACGAGGATTTTATGGGTTGTAATGGATTCTCAACAAGTGGTACGTATTCCTTTATCAAAGTGATTTATTTACTCAAGTAAAAGAGGTAGATTTAAAATATTGATATAATTTATAGATCAGAGTTACATTATTGTTAATACTAATGTTATAAAATATAGGAATAAGTTTTTATGTTTGTAATTGTAATAAAATAATGTAGTAAAGGAATGAAGGAAAAGCACAAAAAGGAGGGGCCTTTTATAGGCAAAATGTGAGAAAACAGAACACGGGATTAATATCTCCTAATACAAGAGTATGAGAGGGAAAAGTTAAATAAAAGAAAGCATGTGAAATAATAGAATCTATACTAAATGGAGCGTCAAGGAAGATATCAGTATTATTTGAAATAAAACTTAAGTTTCTCTTGATTGTCACATTTAATACTAAACGTTTGATTTTAAAATGTAGATTCAGCGGTATTTACAATTCTTAATAAAAGAATTTGAATTTTTTAGAATTTTTAATTATTTTTTAATACTAATTTTATTCCTACTCCTCTGTATGATTGATCACCGGTGTTAGGGAATAAAATATGTATGGGACAGGTACTTATTATCTTTTATTAATTATCTACCTTTCTTAATGTACTTAACTAGTTATTTTTAAGAAATACATAAGTAGTTTTAAATAATTAATTATTTTATTAATAAGTATTAAAAAGGCGTGGCTTCACTTCAGTAAGATAATCAATTGTTTTACTGGGTGAGTCTAGTAGCCTGGCTGACACAGTGAAAAATTATGCAATTGCTGAAAATATGTGATTTCATGTTGAGTTGATGAAATGAAACAAATGAGACATCCAATAAAGAGAATTGACAGTACATTCAAAATTGTAGTTATGCAAAAAAAAAATCAACACAAGTGAATAAAGCATGGAACATGAAAATAACACAAGTAAAAAAAACAAGGAACTTGAAAATTGGGAGAGTACAAAAAAATAATTTAAATGGGTGGTGAAGAGAAATGTTGGAGAGTAATAGGCATAATGACAGAGCGTATGCCAGTTGAATGAAAGTTTTGTGATTCAAGGGAGGGAAGAGCTGGTGCTGGTTCAGGATCCTCTTCTTCATAAAGATCATTCCACTCATCCTTTAAATCAGCTAGGATATTGTGGAGTATAATAGGCTAAAGCATCTTCCAAATCAGAGTCAGATTTATAGTAGAGAACTAAAAGTAAAGTGATGGCATTCATAGTTGATTGAAGTAGCTGCCTAGTAGAGAAGTGCTTCATTGTTGTCAGTGGAAGGCTTATGTGATGAGGGAAGTGGGAATTCACTGCCAAATGTGCAGTTGGGGTGTGTAGATTGAAAAAAATGTTACATGTTTGCCACCAAAATTTAGTATCATAGAGTGAGGAAAGACTTAAGGATGGCATCAGCAATTATGATTCATGTGACTTTCTTGCAAATCCATCATGGATGTGATGGGTTGGGGATCAGGAATTAGGAATGGAACTTGGGGTATAAGAGGTGGGATAATGCATTATTAGGGGGTATCAATGTTCAGGGATCTGCAATTAGGGATCAGGAATTTTTTTTCCCGGGATCAGACATTATTAATTGTGGAAGATTCTTATCCACTAGCCCTAGGGCTAGTGGATAAGAAATCCACGATAATGCATTATCCCGCCTCTTATACCCCAATTTCCATTCCTAATTCCTGATCCCAAACTCATCTCATCCATGATGGATTTGCAAGAAAGTCACATGACTCATAATTGCTGATGCAATCCTTAAGTCTTTCCTCACTCTATGCTACTTAATTTTGGTGGCGAACACTTAAGTTTTTTTTCTATCTACACACCCCAACTGCACATTTGGCGGTGAATTCCCACTTCCCTCATCACTTAACCCTTCCACTGGCAACAATGAAACACCTCTCTACTAGGAAGCTACTTCACTCAACAATGAATGCTATTACTTGTCTTTTAGTTCTTTACTATAAATCTGACTCTGATTTGGAAGATGCTTTAGCTTATATGTGTTTTCTTTCCAAAAAGCGTTACATCATCACCAGGGGGCCAAATCTTTATCATGATCCCCGATATGATCTGGCCTCCATTCTCAACATTCCTCATTTAAACTTCACACAACTTTTTAGAACTTCTCCCGATTCTTTCTTCAAACTTTATCAACTCATCTCCGATCATCCTATCTTCCATAACAATTCTCATAACAAACAGCGTAATCCTGCCATCCAACTTGCTGTTGCTCTATGTCGCTTTAGCTCAAATGGAAATGGTGCTGCCGTAAGACGTTTGGATAATCTCTTTAACATAGGATATGGTACCGTGATATTATACACTAAGCGCTGTATGATTGCTATCCTTTCCCTCAAGTCTCAAACTCTTGCTTGGCCAACTCCAGAACAGCGACTTGAATCCTCTCAAGTAATGCAAGCTGAAGGTTTCCCTGGCTGTATAGGTTTTGTTGATGGCACAACCATCCCTTTGAGTCAAAAGCCTGCTCATGATGGCAACCATTATTTTGATCGCAAAAAAAGGTTTCTTCAAAATCTCCTCCAAGTTCTCATCTTTCACAATCTAACTTTTTATCTTCTTTCTAGATACTCTATTGCCATTCAACTTGTATGCGATGTCAATAAAAAATTTATTGCTTTTCACAGTGGCTGCCCTGGATCATGTCATGACTCTTCCGTCTTCCAAAGAATGAGGATTTCTCAATCCCCTGACTCATACTTTGATGAATCTCAGTACCTCCTTGCAGACTCAGCATATGCAAGTGGAAAGTACATTATACCTGCTTTCCGTGGTGCAAATTCAGAAAATGACCCCAAAACTAAATTTAATTATCACCTTGCACAATCAAGAGTACGAATTGAACATGATATAGGTATTTTAAAGGGACGATTTTCTAGTCTTTGGGAGCTCAGAATCCAATTTCAAAAAAAATTGAAGATCAAAACTGCAAATCATTGGATCTTGACTTGCGTAATACTCCACAATATTCTAGCTGATTTAAAGGATGAGTGGAATGATCTTTATGAGGAAGATGATCCTGAACCACCACTGGCACTCCCCTCCCTTGATTCACAAATCATTCAATCAACTGGCATACGCCCCATTATAATGCCAATTACTCTCCAACATTTCTCTTCACCCTTTTAATTTTTAATTTTTATGTTTTCATACTTTCCAAATGTCCTCTTTGTGTACTTTAATCACTTGGTTTTGTATTTTGGTTTGTTGCATATTCATTTTTTTTTTGAATTTACGGTGAATATCTTTTTTTTGGATGGCTCATTGGTTTTCTTTCACCAGCTCAACATGAAATCACATATTTTCTGAAATTGCATATTTTGTCAGTGATTTTTTTTTTCATTCATCCCTCATATCCTTTTCCTATTCTCCTCCAACATCCCTCAAACAATTTGGGTTCATTCATTTTGTCATCTCATCTCTCCAGGTAAGTCATTTTATTCTTTTTTTTGATTTTTTGATTACTAATTATAATTTTTTTTTGTTTTTTTCTGTTTATTTTATTTTTTTTATCTAAATTTTTTTTGTAAGTGGTTATTTTGGATTTCAATGGTATAATTAACCTTTTTTTTCTCTCCCTCTTTACTTTATTTTTTAGCTCCATCACACTACTCTTCATCCCTCCTTGGCATTGTCATTATCACCCCTTTCCCTTATTTCACTTTTTTTTGGCTCCATTTCATTGAAACACATACATTGCACATTCTTTATGCATTTCACTTACTCCATATTCAATTTCCCCACAATTCAAACATCAATCTTTCTCACTCTATTTTTCCTACTTTTCAATCAAGGTAAGTTTCATCTCCTTTTTTTCATGCCTATATGATATCTCATTCCTTTTATGAAAACTTCATACTTAAATATATGTATGACTCTTATCTGGATAACAGTGAACTTATAAAACTCCTTTTGATCTCATCTTCATTACCACTTTTCAAGTTTTAGTAAAATTTTGAAAATCAGACTCGGAATTAGGGTTAGGTTTATTCAAATCTAATGTTCTTTTTACTGAAGATTCTCCTGAAGGCTACCTATCATTTCCTGCAAACAGATTTGAATTTGATTCAGTGGTTGCTGAGATATTGACCGTTAAAGTTGAGCCTTTTTTTTCCCAATTTAAATTTTTATTTCATTTTTTTATATAACAAATTAGGGTTAGGTTTATTTAAATCACATGTCCTTTAACTGAAGATTCTAATAAAGCATATCTTTCATTTTCCACAAACAGGTTTGAATTAGGTTCAGTCGTTGCTGAGATTTTGACCTTTGAAGTTGAGCCTTTTTTCCAAATTTCACTTGTCTTATTTCACATTTTTATATTGCATATTTAGATGATAAGGATTCTGAAACTCTTATATGATTATTATCTAGGCATATATTCATTGGTCAAGAATATCACTAAAGCTCGAAAAGATGAAGATTTTCGCTTATGGGACACTCTACCTTCCTTTGACTCTTTTCTTGCTTTTCGACTCAACAAGCTCTGTAATAAAGCATTTGAAGAAAATCATGAACTTGCAACCAAAGTTGGAATACTGAATTGGTGTGACTCCGAATGGGAAGATATCAGCCACAAATATCTTTTATTTTCTAATGTTATTATCACTCATTCTGGATTCCACAATAGGATTCATATCAATAGGAATGATGCCAATTTTCTTACTTTTGGAATATTCTCATATATCAATCCAATAACTGGCCACCCAATACCATCTCCAGATAAAATCAAAGGACATGGTTTATATTTTCCAGACCACCGGTGCATCATTGATTTTGGTTTGGGAAATGGTATCATCAAAACTATTTGGAATTCTTCTAAGGATAATCATCAAACAACCAAAGCTCCTCCTGGTTTGGAATCCTGTCAAGATTTCACTCATTTCGGTTGTTCTTTTCAAATAAGTCAAAAGTTGATTCAAAGAATCAACAAAATAAAGAAAGAAGGTAAAGTTAATCAATTTAAAAAAACTTTATCTAGATCAAAAAAGTATGGGGATTAGAGTTGTCATCAAAAATTTTATATTTTTTCATAACTTTTTAATAAATATTTTTTATATATCAATTTCCTCAACTAAAGTAATGGGCCAACAACCTTGTGTTGTATAACAGGTAATCATGATAACATTTATTTGTTTCATGGGGTTCCTCTTGCCTATACCTGTGGAAAGTCCCAAACTTTTGTTTCTCGACTTGGTCTGCATTTTGGCTTGAGGAATTGTCATTACTTTAAACTAGGGAAATTGATATATATTAGATATTTATTTAATAATTTATGTAATTATATTAAATTTAGATGACTTCCACCCCTTACTTCAATAAAATGCAGGGGGGGGGTATTGCCAAATTTTCAAATCTGACATGTGAAATTGATGACTTAGAAAAATTTTGGTGATACCCACCCCTTGCTTCAATAAAATGCAGGGGAGAGTATTGCCAATTTTTTTAAACAGATATAGATTTTTTTTGACTTGTAAATATTTTTGTGATACCTGTCCCTTACTTCAATAAAATCCATGGGGGGTTTTGCCAAAATTTCTTATAAGACTTGTGAAATTCTTGACATGTAAGAATTTTTGGGATACTGGTAAAATGCAGGGGGTAGTAAAGCCAAATTTTCATATAAAACTTTCAAGATTTATGACATAAGAGAATTTTTGTGATACCCACCCCTTAATTCAAAAAAATCCAGGGGTGGGGGATTGTCAAATTTTCAAAGGAGACTTGAAAATTTTATTTAAAAAAAGAATATTTAACATTAAAATATGATATTTCAAGAAATACAGAAAATAATTTTAAAATTTATGTACAAATAAATATGAACACATGAAGTGTGAAAGAAATAAAAGAAACTAGTCAACAAAAAATTTCATTAATTGTTCTATTTCTTCAACAGATTTTTTTGCTTTAATGCATTCAATCAAGAAATCTTTCTTTTTAGAACTTTCTTGAAGATCATGCTTATACTTCATCTGTTCCATTAAGTTTTGATGCTCGAGTGTTTTTTCCTCTTTTTTGGATTTTTCAATACTAAGAGTTAACTCGAACTTCTTCTCCTCCAAATCTTGGACCCGATCATCCTTCTGTAAGGAGAGCTCGTACTTCCTCTCTTCCAAATCTTGTACTCTGTCATCCCTCCTTAAAGAGAGCTCGTATTTCTTCTTTTCAAAGCTTAGAGTCTCTTCAGCAATTTCCACTTGTTCTAGAGTGAGAATAAAAATTAACATAAAGTAGAAGAAAAGCAGAGTAAAGTAATAAGAGGTATGATATCACTTACCAGCATCACGTTTCTCTAAAAACTGTTCCATCGAAGAAAAAGGTGTTTGTGATGAAGTATCACTTTTTCGTCTTCTTTGGGAGAGGAAATTTAGACTACTTGAAGCCCTTCTCTTTTTGATCAACGTAGCATTTTCTTCCTCATCATTGTCACTAGCTTCAGACTCAGTTGATTGAGGATCCTGGGTTTGTTCATCAGCCTTTTAAGAAATAAGAAAAAGATAAGTAAATAAAAAATAGAATTGATAAGATAAAAGAAAAAAGAAACAGACCTGAGTTAGATTTGGTTGGGTTAAATCACCTATAGGATCTACAGAAAAGCTATCTAGATATGTCTCATTCAAATGAGGGGAGACTTGAGTGGAGGAAGAGGATGGGAAAAGATTTGCTTCAACATCATGTTTGGAGATAGGATCTTCTCCATCCAACATGTTTACAGGATTAACATCAGCTCTCTCTCCAAAAATTGCATCCATCTCTTTAAAGTAAGGACATAAAGAATCAAGTTTATCATCTATGGATTTTATGCCCTTAATTATATCATTGTCGGTAATCCCAAAACCAGTGGAAGATGAAAGAGCCTTTGCCTTCTTGTATTTTGCTTGGTAATGCTTGAAGCGTTCAGACATCTGTTTAGGCAAAAGATCAATCCTTCCCTTGGTCTTATTGCGTAATTCATTTGCCATTAGAAGATAGCCATTAACTTTTGATGCGGGGGGCCGTCCTACTTTAGTGGCATACTCAGTACCAAAACAAGAATCATAGTTAGATTTGGTTTTCAGCCAGTTGATAAGAATGAGATGGTCATCTTTTTTTAATTGAGCAGTCTTTGATTTCTTGGCTGAGCCGGGGAAAGTGGGAGTAGTGGAATTTGAAGAACAACTTGGTGATGGCTGCCTTTGAGAAGATCTAGGACGACGAGGCATGTTAAAATATAAATGAAGATGAAAAGGAGCAGAAACAAGCAGATGAGATGGTGAGGGGTTCTGAGTGGATAGAATGGACAGGATGGGACGAGAATGTGAGTGTTCAGCAAGGTAGAAGGCATATCCAGAGAGTAGTCTAAGATGTGGTTATGGCAGAAAGTTGTGCAACATGTGGTTATGACTGAAAGTTGTCCAAGATGTGGTTATGAAAAATTGAGTAAAAAAATGTCGGATAAGAGGTGAACATTGACACGTAAAGTGTCTAATAACCCAATGATTAGCAAAAATAATTGCAGAAGATAATTGGGGTATAAGGATTTTTATCTGCAATTAATTTAATTGCAGATCCCTGAACATTGATACCCCCTATTAGGTATATTTCACTTAGGGTGTAGTGATAGAAAGCAGGCCACTTTTGAAAGTGAATTGTATGCAATATCGATCCACAAAACTGCGGCCCATTTCAACCCACAAGCAAGCCAATGTCCCTTCCCATCAACGACAAAAGATTCGCCTCTCTCCACTCCGATCCTCGCTTTATCCGTCCCAAAAAACTTCTTTCTCAACCAAATCCTGATTCTCGCTTCTCAACCCTCTTCGATCCTTCTTCAGATCGTCAGTACCATCTGTCATCCCACTTATACCTCTCTCTTTCTTTCTCACTCACCTCCTTGCCTCTTGCTTACAGCTCTCAAAAAACATGTCGATCGCTATGGAAGACGTCTTGCTTCATCTAAAAATCATCCTCTCTCACTTCAATCTCATCCACCAGCACTCTCTTCTAACATTAGAAATGATGATCCACATGATTCAATCGATTTTGCGCGTGGTCAAGTCTTGCTCGAAAGCTCCGATGAAGAAAGCTGCAGTCAGAGTAATCATGATGTAGTTTCTTCTGAAGACGAAGATGAAGATGTAGATGTAGAATTGGGTCCACAAACAAGGCAACGTAAATTCAACAGAGAAGGCTCTTATATCTCTGTTGACCTTGATGAAAACAATTTCGTCCACGAAGAAGAACCTCCTGAGCCTGCCACTAGTCAGCCTGTTCAAGTGACAAACAGATTGGCGATTGTCAATTTAGACTGGGACAATGTCAAACCTATTGATCTCTTCAAGGTAGCTTCATCCCTTGTTTCACCCACTGCCCCACCTCTTTCCGCCCTGGGACCCAAACCTGGAACAGTGGATGAAAATGGCAACTTCATCAAGCATCCGCTCCAAGGCACTGAAAAGATTAGGGTCGCACGCGGCCAAGTTTCTAAAGTCTCAATTTATAAGAGTGAATTCGGTAAAAGTCGAATGGCACTAGAGGATCTTCAAGGTCCACCCAGAGAAGTCTTTAAAACCACTCCTTCTGATACTCGCCGTCAAAAACCCTCTTCAAAGGCCCCACGCGACTCTCTAGAGGAAGACTTTTTTCAAGAAGATGAAGGAACTGAGTATGATGAGGAAGCTCTCAGAAAATACCAGATTGATCGACTGAGATATTTTTATGCCATCATCGAATTTGATACCTCTGAAGCTGCCAGGCATGTTTATGAAGAGATAGATGGCACTGAATTTGAGAGAACGGCCAATATTTTTGATTTGAGGTCTGTTGTTGTTGATCCTAATATTTTTCTTTATTTATGTTTGGACTGACGAACTTATGAGTTGTCAGTTATGTTCCGGAAAACATGAAATTCGATGATGCAGACTTATTTGATGAATGCTGTGAGGATTCTGCACAGTACTCTGGTGTCGATTATGTTACAGATGTTTGTTTTTCGTGCCTCATATTAACATTCAACACTTTAACTTTGTCCATTGTTTTGATTTTTATTGTTATTATTTTTGTGTGCTATCTTTTATTTCAGGCGTTACGGCACTCTCGAGTCAAATTGACTTGGGATGCAGACGACCCACATCGCGCTAAAATAACACGGATTAATACTCAGAAGCTCACAAAAGAACAACTTGATGAAATCGATTACTCTGCTTATCTTGCGTCTGCTACCAGCGATGACGACAGTGATTCGTCAAATTCAACAAAAAGTCCAACAAATAAGTCGAATAAAGATAAAAAGCGCGAAAGACTTCGACAAGTGTTTGGGCTAGATCACCTTTTTGCTGAGAATGGAAATACTAAATCATTGAAAGAAGATGATGATTCTGGAATGGAGATCACTTTTGCGCCGGCCCTGGATACACTTGTTAAAGCTGATGAACAGAATGAAATGAACACGTTAGATCGATATAAAATGAAGCAAAAAGAAAGGTTACAGAAGCGGAAAGAGAGGCGAAAATTGAAGGAGGAAATGGCTGCTAAAGAAGAAGAAGATGATGATGAACAAAGCTCAGAAGATGATCAAGTTTTTGACATTACTTGGAATCAATCATCAACAGCAACATCACCACCACTATCGAACGCCAAAAGGAACACGAAATCCAACGGGAAGCTTGACGTACCATCAAAGAAAAAAATGAATGATAAGACACAAAAAGCGACTGATGCAGAATTATCTTTACTGCTGGATTCTGATTCTGATAACTATTTTCCAGACGGAGGAGGGGGTCGGAAACATTTTAACATGCATGATTTATTGAAAGCTGAAAAACTACAAACTAAGAAATCGAAGCATTTAAAAGCTAAACATAGAGAATTGTTAGAAAAAGTTAAAGCAGATGATTTTAAGTTGGATACCAAGGATCCAAGGTTTGAAAGGGTTTTCAGTGATTATGAGTTTGCTATTGATCCATCTAATCCTCAGTGAGTGTTTGCTTTGCCTTTCTTACTTCACTTTCTTTATTTTTTTAGCTATTTTTTTGTGGTTAAGTTGCTGATAAAATAATGTTCACATTCTTTTTTTTTCTCTCTCTCTTTTCCTTTCCCTTGTTTTTACGAATCTCCATGATATCTATACCTATATATATATATATATATATAGCTTTAAGAAAACTAAAAATATGACTAACTTATTGGAAACAGCGCAACAAGTGCGCAAAGCTAAAACAATGAACCAATCTTCTTCTCAACTTGTCGTCACTACTGATGGTAATAGTCATTCGAGTAATGCTAAGGGAGGTGGAGGGTTAGCTTCGTTGGTAGATTCAGTTAAACGGAAAAGTGAACAGTTTAATACTGTTAGTTCTGGTAAAAAGAGAAAGAAAGTAAAGAGTTGAATTGGTCAACAAATAGTTTTATGATGATAAGAATGAATGATAATATGAATGTTAAATGGAAAGGAGGGATAAATACATATGTATGGTTGATGGTCTAAATGAAAAGAAATTAAATTAAATTGAAGTTATATGGCAAAAAAAAAGAAGAAGAAAAAAAGAAAAAATACAATTAATTGTTAAATATGTATTTTTTTTCTTAATAAACATAATTTTATAATCTTTTTTCATGTGTTTCATATTTCATGGGGGTAGGATAGTTAATTGGAAGTAAATGGTTCATTATTATTATTATTATTATTATTATTATTATTATTATTATTATTATTATTATTATTATTATTATTATTTTATTTGTATTATTTATTTATTTATTACTGAAAAAATAGATGAACATGCAAGTATTTGTACAACTAGACCAAGAAAGCTTTGTGAAAATGCAACAAAAAAAATTACAACTTTTAACCTCTTCCCACCCTCCTGTTGGGACATGATGCAAGCATGCAATGGTCTAATTAATTTAAGAACAATACCAAAGTTTATTTTCAAAAAAAAAAATAATAATACTTTGTAGTGCAAAGTTAAAATGTACACTGTGGGGATATATATATATATGTATATATACATACATTTAGGGGGTATCAAAGGTATAAAATTTGTAATTCTTTTTAAAAAGGTTGTGAACAATACAAAAAATAAAGGTGAAGAGTTGACATTATTTCTCAGTGAAAAAGAGTATTATTATTATTTTTTGGGGGGGTCACAATATGTATATATATATATCATGGATTCTGACCAGAGCAACCATGTTATGCAGGATGATGTGTGTCAGCCAGTAACTTATTGAACATAGTTGAACTGGTCTGATTAACATGATTACTCAAATATTACATTACTTAATCATTAAAATACTAAAATATTAATAATTATAATTCTTTAAGTATTATATTGTGTGTAAATAATATTAACTATATTACAATAAATGTTATAGTTCTTAAAGTTGTTTTTAAATTACTCAAACATTTTGGTTTTAATTTATTTAAATTTCATTTCATTTTTATAAAAAACTAATTACATCAATAAAAACATGCAAATAATTTAATAAACCTATGGTAAAGCTGTAGATATAAGTCCATGTAATTACTGGAACTCAAACCTTTCTTGAAGTTGGCTAGAGGGGGGCCAGGGAGAGCAAGGAAAGAGGCTTTAGTATTTCCTTTGAACTTGAAGGGATAATTTAACTGTGTTGTTTATTCAACTTAAATTTAAAATATCTTAATTGTATTAAATTCTAATTATTTTATTTTAATTAATTTAATCTTTCAATTTATCTTTTAATTTCAGTCTTAAAATAATTTTATATTAAAAACTTAATTTCACTTATCAATGATTTTGTTGACTTCAACAAAATTCACATTGTATTACATTTTTCTTTAAAAGGGTTTCTTTTATATTGTTTTAGAATCATCTCTTTTTACTTATTCAAATTTATTAATTTATATACATTAGACTTACATAAATAATAAAAATAATTTATTTTATAATTAAATTCTTTATTTGAAATTTTTCTGTTCAACATGAATAAATAACAGACATATCATATTATAAAATTATTACTCAAATTATTCTGCATCAGGCCATTCTACTTTATTATCATCTCATTATCCTAGAAACCAAGTAAATTTACATACTCACTGACCATATAAGCCAACAATTGGGGGTCTTTCCAAATTTCAAAGGACAAAAAATCATATCTTAAGGATGAAATAAACTTGCATGGTCAATATAATACATTCCAAAGGGTCAAGGATAATCAGATTGGACCATTGTATTGTGGATTGAACAAGTTGAATAGGATAATTAATAATAAAAAAGGTGGAATAAAAACATCAAAACTAAAGTTAGTAAAGAACAACAAACATCAATTTTACTTAACTAACCGGTATACAGTTGCCAAGTTGTAAATCAAAATTCGTCACAGGAGAGGCTCAAACCAGGGAACGTTGCATTTGGAATATATACTACAAAATACACCACACAATATTTGGGAAGGACTTGCCAGCAAGTCCTCAACTTGAAGTCAGATGGAACTTAGATGGAACTCATACTGAGCTTTACTTTGAACTCATCTTGCATTCTTTTCCAAGAATGGATGAATCTTTACTGAAAGGATAGTGAGATTTTAATGCACAATTAATAGAAATAAAATAAAAAGATCTTAAGAATCAAATTAATTCACAGTATTTTTTAATGAAAAATAATTCAATGTTAATTTTGAATTGAAATTGATCAATAAAAAGATAGATAATTGTATTATTCATTACAAACATAACACTTTAAACCTGCTTAATTATTTCATTAATTTTTTTTTTTTTTTTTTTTTTTGGAAAACATATAAAACACAATCAGTGACTGATTTTGTTGAAAACTCCTGTCAACTCTGAATTTGAAACTTTTATTTTGAAGTTTAGACTGTATAAACTGATTTTTTTTTTGATTTAAATTTATAATTTTTTGATGATGCATTATAATTATTTTCAGTTAAATTAAGTTATCTAAAAAAACCACATTGAACCATCAAAATTTAATAATTTTATATCCTAGAATTCAGTGGAAAACAGACGCAACTAAAGAGTTCAAATATAGGAATGTGTTTTTTCGTGATTTCTGACTCAATATAGGAGTCTCACACCTTCTTTATACTAAGTACTATTATTTTAAATATTAATTGGATATATTTCTTGAAGGAAGTCCAATTCTTATGATAGTAGAGTTTGATCCAGTTTTTGAGATTTTCAAATTCAAAAGGATGATCAAAGGTAAAATAAAATTAATTTCTGCCTTTTACAGTTCTATAGATTTGTCAGCTAGGCTACTAACCTTACACAGTAAATAATTAATTATTTACTAGAGTAGGGATACACCTTTACCTCTGCTTTAATTAGTTATACTTAATTTATAAATTAATTATACAATTTTAAATAATTAATAAGTAAAGATAAGTAAAGATATAGCTCTATTGTTTCCTCATATTTTTTATTCTTTGACAGATTCCTCATGACAGCTGAAAAGAAAACTAAAAATATTAAATATTAAATCAAACATTTTTATTTTTCCATTGACATTTACAGAAATTTAAAATAAATCAAAAATTTAATGGACATATACAGATAAATACTGTATGTGGGTACATTCTTTAAAGAACAACTATAAATATTTGAAACATCTATCTGTGGAATTGTTCTTTCTCTGATACTCATGTATATAGAATTTTGGTTCCATAGTTTCTCTCCTTTTTGCCTATATAAGGCCTCTCAATCTGGCTGTTTTCTCTCATTCCATTCTTACTTTTCAAACTTATTATATATACACAAACCAAATTTATTAATACTGTTACTACCTTAGTATTTACATCTGTGTACTTCTAAGCTTTTTAAAGTAATAATAATAATAATCTTTTACCTTTTCATTGAGTATTAAAATATAAAGAAAAAATATGTACCTCTTTTTGAAATCTTGAGTTTTCCTCACCTTTCATTGCTGTTGGACCACCGTAAAATCTTCTAGACCAAAAGCACCCCTTGACAATATTCCTCAAATACTAAAAATTTTATATGATAACCTTATTGAAATAAATACATAGCTGAGATTATGGAATTTTTTATGATATATTTTATCACCATTTAATAAGAATATTATGAGTTGGTAGAGTTATTTCATGAATTGAAAAATTAATTGCTACTCAGTAAATCTTTAATGTGAAAAAAAGACATATAAACTAAAATAAATCTTAAAGATAAAATAAAAATAAAAATAAATTTTTTTTAAAAATGTAATTCTAAATCTAAAGTGTGCTTGAGTATTATTTTTTGGGATAATAAAAGTGCTCACCAAGAAATATAAACCACACATTTAAATTAAACTTCTGGTGTGAAAAGAGGAGTTTAAAACTTAATTTTAGATTTTATTATTTTTCAAGGACTTTTTTAAGTAGGTGGAAGTGGTGTTGTTTATCATTCTATCAGTTTCTTATTGAAGATCTACTATATGATGTTTATTTTGTACAAGAGATACAATAGGTGTTGTTAAATATCCCTATGGGAAAAGAATAGCATAAAAAAGATTAAATTTTGGTTAATATAAAACTTACTGCATATTCTAAATTAATAGACATAAAACCGCAATTTCATGGTGTTCAAATATAAATAAATAAAATGGCTCAGGTATACACTTATACTTTCTAGAAAAATGAATTATCAGAATTAATTCAAAACTCAAAATTAAAAACTTAATCTCAATTAAAAGTATATGACTTAAGGATTTATCAATCATTTATACGAAATATAATACTTACACAGATAGGTTAACATTATATTATGGTGCTATCCAATGTAAATGTATATGATACAAAATCAATATGAAATTTCATTAGAAAAAAAACAATATTAATATTTATATTAATTTGAATTATGGAAAATATATAACAGTATTAATTTATATTTATGAAAATTTATTCAATAAGAGAATCTTTCATCTCTTCAGTAACTATTTCAACAAAAAATTAGGTTTATACTTTTATTGCATAAAAATATCAATTTATGTAATGTTATTTATTCCCTTTTATAAAAAATCACCCAGGTTATATTTTTAGGCTTCACTTGAGCTTATATATATAAATCCAAAAAAAAGATAATAAGAAGCACCTAAATAATTTGTATTTAAAAAAATCCCATCTTTAATTTTTTTTAAAAATTAAACAGAAGATCTCCTACCTTTTATGAATCTTATAATTTTTGAGTCTTTATCTTATTAATTTTCTCAACCTATCATACCAAAAAAAAGTCATATTAAAATAATAGAAAATAGAATTACAGTCAATTTTTATATAATTTTTTTTCAAAATGATCAATCACCTCTATTTATTTTTGGAACTGAAAATTATGTAATTTATAACTTTTTGATATAAAAATACACTTAACTTTTAAATTAGAAAATCAAATATAAATTTTTTAAAAATTAATTTTTTTTCTCGTAGTTTAACTTTGATTTAAACACAGTTTTACAACAGATCTCACTGGTAGTTCAATCTAATTTCAATAAATAATAAGTTATATATTGATTAAAAAACTTGTATAGTCCTTGAAGTTTAAATAGTGTAGTAAAATAAAGGACTCAAGTGGTTTATTTTTTTACTTAATTGATAATAGTACATATGTTAAGAAATCTTGCTTATTTTATTTTCTCAAATTCAGATTTATTACAGGTACTTATTTATGTATGTATAGTAATCCTAAAAAAATATCAAGCAAAAAGTTATAACATTTAAATATATTTTTTGTTAAATGTTTATTTGGATACAATAATTTAATTTAAAAATTTTTGTTGTCTCATAAAAAGAATTAATCATTAAAATTACATTCAAATAAATTAATCTCATGAAATCAATAAGAGCATTAATTGAAAATTTTAACATAGGTTATGTTCATTTTTTCAAATTTTTTATAAAAACATTCCTAATTTTTTTTCTATCTAATTTGTAGTTATCAGAAGCTTTTTGCAAAATAACTTCTAAGAATGTAAAACAGTATTTTATGGCTAATATCTGTAAATTAATAAATATTCTTTCATAAATTTAAGTCTTTAATGCAATCAGCCAATAAATCTGTATTGTTTAAGGATTGAGGTGTACATGTAGAAAGACAGTAGAGTTATTGATTATTTTATAAGATAGAAAAAAAGAGCTGGAAACTGACAGGGTGGACTCTGTTGTTTGGCCAAAGAATAGAGTCCACCTTCAGTTTTTTTCTGCCTCCTTTGACACACTTTTTACCTTTCCTCACCTTTTGATGCTTTTTCACCCTTCCCCTTTCAAAAACTATTCTTATAATCTTTCTGCACTCTACAACCCTCCTACACTATTTTATAACACTCCTCACCTCTCCCCTCCCCTCCCCATTCACTTTTCACCCCACCCAACCCCTTTTCTTTCATCCTCATCCTTCCTAACCCCTTTTAAATGCCTCACTAGCCCAAAAAATCCCTTTTTACTTGTTTCTCACCCTTTTATTAACTCCTAAACTCTATAATATCACCTTTGTACCCCATCCTATTCCTCTTGCTTGCATATGCACTTTTTTTACTCTACACCCAAACCATTTCTTCCCCACCACAATCAAGCCTTATTTAGTCTACCCCACCCCTTTTGCTTTCTAAAAAACTCTTTTTGCTTCCTATGGAGTAAAACAGGTGGAAAGGAGATATAAAGAAGTGAGCTTTTGTGAGATAGGATTGATATAGGAGTAGAGGGAATCAAAGTGGGTAGAATGGGGATGAAAAAACAGGAGGTGGGGTGAGTTAGGATGAAGGGGGTTGGAGAATGGGGGAAGAAGGGTAGGGTAGGTGTCAGTATAGTCTAGTATATGAGTATGATATAATAGTGTTTATTTATGGTCCTACTACTTATTGATAAATGATTTAGTGATTAAACCTCAGGGGAAGACTAATAAAATAGTTATATTCAAATAAAACTCACAATACTTGGATTTAAATGCGTGCTAGTGGTGGAAAATAGATGTATAAAATATAGTTATAGCTTATATAAAGATAATATCAATTTATAATGGCTTTTATAATATATTTATGAATGCTAATAGTTGTATAGTAGTGTTTGTTTGAATTGTAGTAATTGAATGATGATAAATAACTGTCAAAATCCCTTCTTACTTATACCCAAATCCACTGGAGTGCACAGACCTTCAATCCAGATGATGTCACTGCTATCCCCAGCAATTACAGCACTGTGAGGGCCCATCACCTCCCCATGGCGTCCACTTCAAGCAGTTTCAACACCCAGACCTCCAGTAAGGACCCTCCATCACTATTAATAATAACACAGATCTATACCATAAATAGAAAATCCAGATAAAAGCGGATACCATGAAGAAACAGGTAAAATAAACAATAAAAAAGAGATTTAATGAAACCAAAAGCACATAAAGGAAACAATTAAAATGTCCAAGCCCCCAATAACATCCCCAAGCATCCATATTAACCCAGAAATGTCCTTCCAACCCATAAATCCGTGAATAACCATCCAAGGAAGTAAATTAAGTTGTCCAAACTGGGTGTATGTGCCTGATATAGGTGTCTATGCTTCTGTAGGCGTTGTGAGTCCACTGATTTCGTCCATATGACCTAAAATAAGCAGAAAAACAAAGGTTATAGGCTATTAAGGGGCTAAAACCCACTTTTATACCTAAATATACATAATATACTGCATATTTCACTGAATATGAGATTTATGTATACATATAAGCTTATGTATGTCAATAATTACTTCATATCACTTAAGATAAGTATATTATGACTCCATTAACACCTTAATAAGTATTATTAGGCCATGGATAATCTATTTAAACTATTATAAGTTATATAATAGAATAATAATTATATATATATATAATAAAATAATATATATTATTATTTTAACCTTATTTTTAAGATATAAGCTTAATTTACTTAAGGTTATCTTATTTTAAGCATAAGAAATACTCAGTCCTAGGGATATCTAGGCTGACAGTAGGGGAGAGGAATGGGGAGAGTAAATGTGGATTTTGAAGAGGGAGGGGGTTCTAGAGGGTAGGAGCATGAGATGCACAAGAGCAGAAAAGAAAGCAATGAGAAGAGTAATCTTTAAAAAATAAAATAATATAAATATATACTAAATTATAAGGAATAGAAAGTGAAATGGTGTGAAAACAAAAAATAAACCTATAAGCGTTTCACACTTTTTAATAGCCATATTTTTTATTCCCATAAGTGTTTGGCAATTACTTGTTTGATATAATGAAAACAATGGTAAGTTATTTTTTTAAAAAAATAGTACCCATATATTTTTATTAATTGTGAAGTATGTATAATAATAAATTTTTTAACTTATAAAAATAACTGAATCTGTTGGAAATTCATATTAAAGAGCTCTGAATCTCCCACATATATTTTCAAGCATGAAAAATCTTCAAGAATATCTATTCATACAATAAGAACAAATATGTATTTTTGAAAAATTTTACTGATAAAAATTTGATTAAAATCATCAATTCAATGGTTTTTTTTTCTTGGATAAGTTTTTATAATATTGGATAATATCTATATATAAGTATTGCTTAAAAATATTATAAAAATTATAAAAGTTTTCTTATTTCAATACATATGAGAGTTTTATTATCTTATAAGAATTACTTTTTTTAAATATTTTTCATGTGCCAGCCTGGTTGGGTAGGGGGGTTAAATTTTTTCAATATTCCTTCAAAAATTCCTGTAGTTCAAGCCTCAAGATTATTGTTACCAATGATTTCCTGTGCTTCAATAAATTTTCAAAATAGCTTCAATGTGTTTTCAGTGTAAATTCATTATTTCATCATTATTGTTTCATCACTACCTCAATGTTTACTCAATTTTATATGAATTTGGGTTCAAGGTTTCAGACAAGCTTGAAATTCAGCCCCCCATATTGCATGGTGATAGTTGTACCTTTAAGGTGTACTATAGTAGTAAGTAATTTATATACCATTGTCATTATTTCAACCTTTATGTTGACAGAGTAATTTTAGTATCTAGAATTACTGACACCTCAATTTTTTATTTAAATTATATATATATAATATTTTATTTTAAATACATATTAATATTAAAATTTTTATATATAAATAATATTTTATGGGATATATATAATAATTTAAATAAAAATTACTTAATAATTAAGATCTCAATAATAAATTTAGTGTTGTACTGAATTTTTCAGGTCTTTAACACAGTTAGAAATAACACTGAAATGAAATTATTTAAAATAAAAATTACTTAAAATAAAGTAATTTGTTAAATTATTTTTTTTGTGAGTAAATTTTTTAATTAATTAAAAAACATATATTTTAAAAACTGAAATAATTATTATTTAGAATAAAATATTTCTGATAAATCACTCTAATAATGGGTGATGATAAAGAAATTATTGTAAGTTTAAGAGTCAGTATGTCTGATTATAAGAATATTACACAAAGAAAGTATGATAAAGGATATTTTCAAGGGGTCCTATTGGTCTAGAAGATTTTAACAGAGGACCAACAGTGGTGAAATGTCGATAACTCAAGAAATTAAATCAAGGCACATAGGGTTTTTATCTTTATGGTTTATTACTCAAATAAAAGATAAAAAATATTATTATTATTACTTAGATGGTTTATATTTATAGAATAGTAGTTACTAAGGCAGCTATAGTATTAATAAAAGATGTTATTGGTGTATATAATAAAAAATGTGAGTAGTAATGGAGTGAGAAAAAACAACCAAAATGGGAGGCCTTACATAGGCAAAAGGAGAGAAACCACAAATTTAAAAATTCTATATACAGGAGTATGAGAGAAGAGAATATTCCAGAATAAAATACGGTTAATATTAAGGTTTTTCTATAAAGAATATATCAATATACTATATTTACTTTTTATGCCAAATTATTTGATTTATTACAAAGATCCTGTAAATGTCACCCCTAAAAAAATAATTTGAATTTTGTTTTTTAGTATTGATATCTTTTTATTTTACCTCTCACCTGTCATGAGGACATTGATAGGGAATAAAAACATGAGAGACATTAAATTTAAATAGTTGATTTACTTTTATCAATTAGTTAAATCATTGTAAGTAAGTTATAAAGTATATATAATAAATAAAATAAGAATAAAGGCATGGCTCCAACTTATTAAATAATTAATTATTTACTGGGAAAGCCTAGTAGCCTGGATGACAGATATAGTCATTCAGGAGTCCAAACCCTTAGAGCAACACAACTCTTCAAAGATAGTGGAAAAAATACCACCAGGACTGAAAATAAAAAAGATTTCAGACAAGAAGAAAATCAGCAATCTCTTCTCAGTACTAAAAAGTCACAAGCAGGAGTGAATGAAGCTCAAAGAAAAGGTGGGAATTATAGAGGAAAAAATCACAAAAATTATCAACCCATGGGAGATATTTTTCACCAGCCAGAACAATCAGGCTCCAAGCACACTATAAAATTACTCTACCCATCTAGAAGATTCAAAGAACTCAGGTGTGGTAACAGTTGAAAAATAGAATTAGGACAGGATAAACTCAAACTGTGACAGAATCCAAAACCATAATCAGGTAGGTCAAACCAGAATACCCTTCTAGGTCCTTCAAGACCTCCTCTTACACCAGTGAGACATCACCATCCCTAAAAGGGAAAGATAAAGCTAAAAGGAAATATTCCTCAAAAACCTGGGTAAGAACTCCTCCAGATGGATTAATTAGTTCAAATACTGATAAGATTTACTTAGGTTAGAGTGATATTAATGAGGAAAAAATAAAATATGATAGGCAATCAACTTAGCATCCAATTGTAACTACTTTTCATGATGGTTTCACATTATCTTTTAATAATAATGTTGCAATATTATCAAATGAAGATTCAAGTATTGAAGTTAAAATTACAGATGAAATATCAAAAATCATTGGTGATCCTGTAGAAAATCCTATAGTACTAGCTATAGGCATTGACCAAGAGAGTTGGAGAAAACCGAGAGAGAAAATTCCCTGTCCCTTTAGAAAAATAAAGTGAAATTTACCTGCTACAGTAAATTGGTTCCTGTTTGCTAAAGCCCCTTTTCCAACACACTTGACTGCCTGATCAGCCAAGAAAGTAGTCCCCAGACAGACTACCAAACCAAATAACTGAAATGTAGACCAATGTCCACATCAGAGAAAGCAATGATACTTGATGTAGGTTGAAAATCCACACTAGAGAAAATAATAATACTTGATATAGCTTGCAAGACTATACCAGAGAAATCAGTTGCCAAGTTAAGTTAAATGAAGAGTTCACCTTGCAACAAACACAGCCAATTGTGGCCAAAAAACAGTGAAAACTGAGTGGGGAACAAGGATATCACTTCTGGAAAGTTGTATGAAAATTAAAGTTGCCCCAAAATGTCTTATTCACTATTTACACACAGAACACTATCTAAAAGCCCATGCACACCAATAAATTTGGCGTTCTTGAGCGCCAAATTGCATAAAACCCCTCTGGAAACGCTTCCCAGCCTTCTAGTACCAAGGCGGGTTGTCCGCCCAACGTCAGGAGGCCCGCCTGAGGCGGCCGGACCACCCTGAAGCCAGAAAACCACCAAAAATCTCCAAAAATACCCAAAATACTTAGAAAAATCTACTACAACTACTAAAACCATTAAAAAACATAATTAGGCTATAAAAACATAGTGAAATAAAATGTAGAGAAAATTTAGCTCATTCTAATGGTACAAAGCACTCAACCCTATGACTTAAGGTTATCCCATAAAACACAAAAAACAAAATTAAACAGCTATCTTTTAAATGATAAATGAGAAATAATCCCTTTAATACTTAAAATCTGAAAAATGTCATTGAGACATAAAATATAGAGAAAAATTTGGCTATCCAATGGTAGTACCCACATCAGCGCAGTCTCAATATTTGCTGAATAAATCCAGAAAAACACCCAATTATTAACCAATTTCATTTAAGACATATCAAAATAACACCAAATAGACCCACAAAGTGCTCCGCCAATGTTTGAAGACCACATCCTCCCTCCAATAGAGAATGTCCACATTTTCCTACATCACAACCACCATGTTCAGCTTTCTTTCAAAATCTGCTACTGAAATGGGTCCTTGCCAATACTGCATTGAAAAAAATCTCATCTGTACCATCACACCACCGGCTCATCCCTACAGAACCTACTGTGATGCCTGTCACTCTAGGAAGTAGACTTGTTTCAGACCTGGTCCATTGTCCTCTTCAACATCTTCTCCTCCTCCTCAACCTGATCCACCTTCTACCAACACCAAAAGATCCAGACTATCCATCCTGATCCCCAGACAGGTCAACAAATTACACCCTTCAGAAAAGAGTGCCAACCCCACTAAAACAACTAGCTCTACCATCCCTGGTCCTTCTGATAGTAAGCACAATACTTCTTTATACTGAAATTCAATCTGACAAATTTCCAGTTCATTTCCATCCTGACAGTGATGATGACAACGTGGGAACCATTGAAGCACCCCCACCTAATCCATTGCCCACCATCAAAGATAAATTCCAAAAAAAGTCTTCTCAACAGAAGCATCTCATTCTAAATTACTTACAATTCACTCCTTCCAGGAATCCACAGGACCTTGAAAAAAGGAAGAACCTCATTCACCAGTTCAAAGCCAATGTTGAACATTTTGTTACATCTCTTGATTCTTTTCTGCCTCTTGACTTAGAAATAAAAAAATTCTTGACCTCTCCAGACTTCCTGAATGTAGCTAATCATAAAATAGAGTTCCTCAGTTTACAGTCTTGGGGGACTAATCCTCAGTTTTAAGTCTTGGGGGACTAACAGCCCTCATTTTATAGTCTTGGGGGACTCAAAAACCCTCAATTTATAGTCTTGGGGGAAACAAAACCTAAATCAAAAAGAAAGAACCAGAGATCAAAAAATTAAAGACCAAAGAAACAAACTAAAATTCTGGGGTAACTGTTCTACAGAGCAGCCAGCTCATCAGTTACCCCCACACTTGCCTTAACAAAATTTAGAGACTCCCCCTTGGATGCCCTCTGCCAGAATCACACCAGCTCCCATTATCAGTTTATAGTCCTAAAGGACTCAACCATTAAACCATCCTCAGTTTATAGTCTTGGGGGACTATACCAATTTTCAGTTTAAAGTCTTGATTGACTGACCACAGTGTTCAGTTTAAAGTCTTGATAAACTTTTCCAGTGTTCAGTTTAAAGTCTTGACAGACTAACAGATACACAGTAGTAACAAAAAATAAAAATCTTGAAGCAATGTTAAAAAAAAACCAGCCAGTTTTAAGTCTTGGAGGACTACCAGTGTTCAGTTTAAAGTCTTGAAGGACTACAGAACCCATAGAGGATTCAAATTCTTGAAATAAAATTGTAATCATCCAATTTAAAGTCTTGGAGGACTACCAGTGTTCAGTTTAAAGTCTTGATGGACTAAAACCTGTGAAGAGAAACCAATACTAGGATTAAACCAAATTAATAGAAGGGGTTGGAAACAGACAATCTGGGGTAACTGTTGATAGAGCAACCAGCCCATCAGCTACCCCCACACTTTCCAAAAAAAATCTAGAAGCCCCACCCATGGGTACCTTCTAACAAAAAAAATTTTGCAACAAAACAGTTTCACAGCATCACCAAAATCTATCTGCTACTCTCCTATAAGTCTCTCCAAAGCCTCTATGACCAAGATCTTCATGCAAAGACTTCAACACCAACCCTTTACCCTTCTTCTGAGTCACCACCACTTGAGGATTTGGATGTCTCCTCCTCATCAACCTCCTTCCTCACACATAGAAGCCAGAAATTTTATTCCTGATTGCCACCCAAGTATCATAATCACAAATATATGCCCTCTCCAAGGTTAACAGATATTCAACCATAATAAAATAAAACACAGTCTGACCCCAGGTCTCATCTTCAAAATCCAAAAAAATAACATCCAAGGGTACAACCCTATCATAAAAATCACCAGTGAACATATGAGCAACACTACCAGCTCATCCAGGACACCAATCCCTCAATTTTGGTACATCCATTTTCTTCCACTGAATCTTTGGAGAATCCCGTTCACCAAAAAAAACACCGTTTTCCAATCTTGAGCCATCCCAAACAACAGACCCATCTTCATCAACAAAAACATCCATATTACCAGAATCAAGATTGGAAACAGCCAGTTTAACCTCTTGGTAGAGAAGTGAACAATCATCCAGTTTAGCCTCATGGCAGAGGAAAGAACAATAATAAAGTTTAGCCTCTTGGGGCAGGAGAGAAAAATCTTCAGCACCCATTGCACTGGACCTTACCACTGGGAAATCTTCATCAAATTCTTCAGAGTCTGAATCTTCATCTGTGGGTGGTCTCCTTGATAAACCATCTGGCATTGTAAAAGTCTTACCTGGCTTGTGCACCAGGTCAAAAGAAAAATGTTGAATAAATGCCACTCAACTATTCATTGGAGCATTTGGAAGACTAGGTGTGTTGATCATTTGAGCCCGAGATTCAGCATCCACCTGCAGCTCAAAATGCTGCCCCCACAAAAAGTTTTGTAGCTTCTTCAAAATTTTTGCTACACCACACAATTCCAAATTTGGCTGAGAATACTTAGATTCCACCTCGTAAAAAACCACAGACTTGTACCTTACTGGCCTGAACTTCCCAGCTTTATCTTCCTGAGACAAAACAGCACCAGCAGCAATATAACTTGAGTCCACCACCAGATAAATTTTTCCAGCTTTTCTTCCATAATACAACTTATGAAGAATAATATCTTCACCCACCACTTTCTTCAACTTCTGAAAAGCCTCTTCACACTCTTCAGTCCATTCCCACTCCGCATCTTTCCTGATCAACCTTCTTAAAGGTAAATCCAACAAAGAAAAATCTTTAATAAAAATCCTGACATACACACAAACCCTCAAAGATCCCCTGACTTCAGTAGTATTTTTAGGCCTTGGCCATGACTGAATTTTATTAACTTTTTTCTTTTCCATAATACTTCCTTCTTTACAAACCACATGACCCAAAATTTCCAGAGCAGGAACAAAAAAACAAAACTTTGACCCAGAAATTGTCAGACCAGCCTCTTCAATCCTAAAAAATACTCTCTCTAGAGTAATTGCACATTCCCAAACAAATCTCCTTATACCAGGGTTTTCCTTCAGCACCACATTTCCATAATCAGTGGATGGTCCTTTGATCCCACCATAGTCAATAAAAATACTAGGATGAGTAGGAACCTCATCCTTTAAAATCCAAGCCATTTGTGCTTCATATACTGCTACTGAATTACTTGTTCCTTGAGGCAACCTAGTGAGCTTAAATCTTCCCAGAGGAGTCTCAAACGTCGTAAGTGGCTGTGAATCCATGTGAAGTTCTCTTTCATCATAACCACCTATAATATCACCCAAAAAATAACACACCCTTCCAGAAAAAGCTTCCACAAAGTCTTCCACACTTGGTGGCATTCCCACATCCTTGATAGTGACTCTATTCAGGGCTCTAAGATCATGCACTACCCTTAACTTCCCATTCTGTTTCTTAACACAGAAAACCGGACTTGAGTAACTAGAAGTTGATTGTTCATACAATCCTTTCCTGAATCTTTCCCTAACAATCTCCACAAAATCATCCCTGATAGAAGCTGGAATTGAAATAGGTTTTATTTTCCAAGGTTCATGACCTACCACAGGAGTCAAGTAAGGTTCCCCCAAAGAGTGTTTCAATACACCCCTTTCCTCCTCAACAAATGCAACTGCCTTCTCCCTCAGCACAATAACATGCAACAACAACTTCTTTTCCTCATCAGACAACCACCCATCAAGACCAAAATTAACAACTTTCAAACTTTCCACAGTCACCCAAGCAGTTTCCACAAAATCAGGAGGACTCTTCACCAGCAGAGTACAGTACGGATCTCATGAAAACGGAGGTCTCTTCAAAGGAGCATTCAAACCTACAGGCATAGGCTCATTGACAGGCCTAATCTTGTGTGCTACCTTCTTATACTTTGCAGCTCCTCCTTCAACTTGAGGGATCACCAGGACGTCTTCACCACCAGACCTGGAACAAAAACCAAGGTCTTCCCTATTTCTCACATGTGTGGCCAAGGTAATGTTTTTGAAAGGTGTACAAGAAACCCTAGCGGTGCACAATTGGGAGGACTTACTTTTAGACCCCAATCTCACCACTCCACAACATTTCTGCAATTCCACATCTTCATCCTCACTTCCATCTTCTAATTATTCAAATCTTGATTCATCTTCTGAATCACATCTTCTAGAATTGTGAAGATTATCCTCATGCTGGAGGCTCAAAAATTGATCTTGATGATCTTCTTTCTTCAAAAGCTTATTCAGTTTAACTTCATGCTGGAGGACCAAAAATTGATCTTGCTGATCTTCACAAAAATAATTTTTTTCTTCTTTTTTTATTATCTTCAGATTTTTCTCTTGCTTTTCTTCAGTTATCTTGAAATTTTATTTTATTTTCTTGAGTTTTCTTCCATCCTACAAAAACAACCAGGGGTCTCCCCAATTCTCACAGACATGTCCAAGGTAATGTTTTTGAAAGGTGTAGAAGAAACACTAGCGGTGTGCGATTGGGAGGACTTACTTTTAGACCCCAATCTCACAACTCCACAGATTTTTCACATATCTTTCAATAAATATATATAACCAATCATCTTTTATGAACTTTTATTAAAAATAATTGAGAATATTGAGAGAGAACAGATACTTGATTAAAAACATGAAGAATACTTTCAGAGAAGAGAAACATTAAAAAAAGAAAGTTGAAAATCAACTTGGTATATCTCCAAGAGAGCTGACCTACTACAACCTGGGATTTCCTCATCTTGGGGAGAGGTTGTAGCACTAGGGCAATCAGCCCTCATCACTCTAAAAAATACAGACGCTCACTAGAGCCTGAGCCACACTCCAAGAAACCAGAGGCGGCACCCACTTCCTTTCTTCTTCTACAACAATCCATGCACTGGCACATTGAACACTAGCCAGGCCTTGTCTCCCAACCATCATCTCCAGAAGATGACAGCCTCATGTGAAGTCTTCTTTCATCTTCACCAGTCAACTCCAAACTGATTCCCATATCAAACTGATAACCAATTCTTGTTTGAAAATCTATCAAGAATGGTCCACCCAAAACAGCTTTTACATTACCTTTGGCAATGTAAAAATGAACCTTTCCTGAGGCTCCACCAACATCCAGCTTCACAAATTAAGCTGTTCCAATCAACTCAGTGACATGGCCACTAATCCCTCTTAAATTTCCACCAATTCTTGTCTTGATGGGGAGGCCCAGATGAGTAGCCTCAAACAAAGAAATCAGGTTGATCTGAGAACCTGAATCAACCAATGCCCAAGCCTCCCTGCCATTCAGAGTGACATTGACATAACCCAGGGGTGCAAAAAAATGAGTTTCCAACCCCTCACCAAACTTCTCAGCAGAATCACAAATGTATTCCACCTCCCCAGAAGAAACCCTTCTCCTGGTCAACAACTTTTTCTGTCTATCCACCAACCCAGGACTAATAGCATACAATTCCACATAAGAAAAGAAAAACTGACCGTGATTCATCCTGTCCAGAACAGAGTCCATAACATTAGATTGGCCAGAAACTACTGGCCTCTCAAAGTGAGCCCTTGGCTTCACTACCTTTGTCCTAGACAATTCTTGAGGACAAGAACCACCAACAGATTTACCATCAAAAGTAATCAAACCAGATCCATCATCAGAACCTCTAACTCCAGCAGGCTTTGGAAAAGAAGCCAAAGGGACACCCTCCTCAGAGTCAGAATCAACTTCCATAGGCATTGGCTCATCATTAATGTCCAATGCACCAAAACTAGGGGGGGCACATATCAGCAATACCCTTGGGCATCTTGTACAGCTCCTTTTTGCTGTACTTCCTCCTAGATGCACTCAGCTTAAAATCCACCTTTGAAGGCTTAGGTTTTGGTTGGGCCTGAGAACTGCTCTTAGGCCTTCCCACCTTTCCAGCTTCTACATCATAGACAACAACCTAGTAATCACCACTTGACTGTCCACCACAAGAATAAAACTCCAATCCACCAAAGGAAGTAGTAAAAAAAGACCTTGTTAACCTCCTTCCCTTTTCCCTTGATATCATCATCTGCCTTAGCAGAAGACTTCCCCTGATCGGGAATATTCTCAAACCTTGACCTCCTCTGGTTAAGACCACTCCTTCTCCTGACCAAATCAACAGGCGTCTGCCCCTCACTGGGATTCACAAATGAACCACCAGGGAACTTGAACACCCTGCAATAAAACTCCACCTTTTCTTCTGACACATCTCTGTTCAGAGCCCAAAAATTATTGGACTTGTGCCCCCTCCTACTGTAATAAGAGCAGACCCAAGGATCACTCCTACCAGCCCTCCTATCAAAATTTCTAGGCTGAGAAGGAGCCTTATTGGCTTCTTATACTCCTGAACAAAAATATGCAGCTGTTTTGTCAGATCAGCCAACTGCTCCACCACTGGGTCCCTTTCCTGTTTAGGAACCTTCACAATATTCTTCTCCTCCTTCTTCACTCCATTCTCCTCTTTGTACAAAGCCTCACTGACTTTGCTGACATATTTGGCACACCCCTCCTGATAGGTGTCCACAGCCAATAACTTCAAATGGGCCTCCACAGCCTCCTTCATCTTGTCCAAGGTAGGCAACTTCTGATCCCAATTGGAAAGAGTCTTCATCAAGTCCTTCCTTGAAAGCTCCTTCAACACATTCATTCTGACATCTCTAGCCAAGGCAGACCAAAAACATCCTTGGAAGCATTTTCATGTGCCAGCTCCTCCACTTCCACCAAATATTCCACCACAGGATCAAAATGTAGCAGAAAATTCCTGTAACTGTGCATGCTATCAACACCACCATAAGAATTCCATTCACTGACAATCTTGTTTAGATCCACCATAGTGAACCTGAAACCCCATCTATCCACCGTCTCCCTACACATTAACTTCCAGTCCCTCTTCTTGTAGCCAGACATGGCCACAACCTCCTTCTCCACTGCCCTATCACCAATGAAGAAAATAATCTGCTTCACCATGTACAGGTAAGAAGCACCATCCACACCAGAAGCAGTTTCATACTTCTCCATAAACCACTTCACATCTTCACCATTAAACTTTGTACCATCCCAAGTTTTAATCCTAACACACTCCCTAACCATCACAGCAGGAGGACCTTCCCCCCCCCACTGACAGTCACCACAGGAATATAAGACCCAGAATACATTCAAAGACAGCAAAGATTCGAAAGAACTAGCAGGTTCCAACCCACGTTGGGCGCCAGAAATGTAGACAATCCTATAGTACTAGCTATAGGCTTTGACCAAGAGAGTTGGAGAAACCCCAGAGAGAAAATCCCCTGTCCCTTTAGAAAAATAAAGTGAGATTTACCTTTTACAGTCAATTGGTTCCTGTTTGCTAAAGCCCTTTTTCCAACACACTTGACTGCCTGATCAACCAAGAAAGTAGTCCCCAGACAGACTACCAAACCAAATAAATGAAATGTAGACCAATGTCCACACCAGAGAAAGCAATAATACTTGATGTAGGTTACAAATTAACACCAGAGACAGCAATAATACTTGATATAGCTTGCAAGACTATACCAGAGAAACCAGTTTCCAAGTTAAGTTAAATGAAGAACTCACCTTGCAACAAACACAGCCAATTATGGCTAAAAAACAGTGAAAACTGAGTGAGGAACAAGGATATCACCTTTGGATGATTGTATGATAATTAAAGTTGCCCCAAACTGTCTTATTCACTATGTACACACAGACCACTATTTAAAAGCCCATGCACAACAACAAATTTGGCATTCTTGAGAGCCAAATTGCATAAAACCCCTCTAGAAATGTTTCCCAGCCTTCTAGCACCAAGGCGGGCAGTCTGCCTGATGTCAGGAGGCCCACCTGAGGCGGACGGACCACCCTGAAGCCAGAAAACCACCAAAAACCACCAAAAATACCCAAAATACTTAGAAAAATCTACTACAATTCCTAAAACCTTTAAAACACATAATTAGGCTATAACAACATTGTGACATAAAATGTAGAAAAAATTTAGCTCATTATAATGGTACTAATCACTTAACCCTAAGACTTAAGGTTAGCCCATAAAACACAAAAAACAACATTAAACAGCTATCTTTTTAAATGAAAAATGAGAAATAATCCCTTTAATACTTAAAATCTGAAAAATGTCATTGAGACATAAAATTTAGAAAAAAATTGGGGCTATTCAATGGTAATACCCACATCCCCACAGTCCCAATATTTTCTGAATAAATCCAGAAAAACACCCAATTATTAAACAATGTCATTTAAGACATATCAAAACAACACCTAATAGACCAACAAAGGGCTCCGCCAATGTTGGAAGACCACAATGCTTATGATAAACTTGAGAGTAATACATTAGATGCAAATTGGAAAATCAACCATAGGATGAATAATTTAATTCAAAACTTTGGCAAAAAATAGAATCAATTTGAAATTTCTCATGAGTTGAGTATTGAAATCACTGAAAATGTTATAAAAATTTTAAGAAATAAAGTCTATCAGAAAAGAAAAGAAACTGTTGATGAAATGAATAAAAAATTAACTCTTTGTTAAAATGAAAATCAGTCTTTGAAAGATAAAATTTTCAATATGAGCAAAACAATAAATTCTATGAAAAATCAAATGGCTTCATATAATTAAAAATTACAAATGAATTAACCAAAACACACTTTATCAATTCATAACATAAATGAGACATTATCTGAAATCCAAATTATGAGAAAAAAATATTGAGATTAGAAGAAAACAATGCAAATTTGTCTTATAAATTGACCAAGATGAAAAATGAAAATATTAAAAATAAGTTGTCAAAAGGAAAAATAAGGGAAAAAAAACTTGATAATGTTTCAGAAAAAATATTACTAGAGGAACTTCCCCAAAGTTCTTTAAAATAGGAATTATCTGGATATATTGAAAAAATTTCAGAATTATTAAATAATGATAAAATTATTAAAAAATCTGAATTAACCGATCATCAAAAGAATTGGCCAAAGATAACTCAATATCTAACTTTTGAAGGTGATTCTGCTCCAGTCTGGTAACATTTTATTCAAAAAGTTGATAATTTAACATCCTCATACAAATTACCAGATGAAGAAATTACTTCAAAACTAATTTCTTTATTTACTAATGTTGCATTGATGTGGTATGAGCCAGTTCTTATGGATAACATAGAATACTCATGGGATGAATAGAAAAACCTGATTGAAAAACAATTTGGTTATTCATAATTTAGATTACACCCACTGAGATTATATAAAGAGAGTAATTATTATTCTAATTCATATGAAACACCTATAGCTTTCTTAATGAAGCTAGCAAAAATGTTGAGAGCCATTGATCCAAAAATGGATTTTGAATTATGGAACCAAAGAATATTGTTTAAACTACCAAATTAATTGAGGGACTTGGTGGTAGCCAGGTCTTAAAATACTTTTAAAACTCTTTTTTTTATGAATATATGTAATGATGTTTTATTAAACCATAGATATTAACCAAAAAATAGTGTGCAAAAGTATAATAATCAAATGATAGCCAAAAATCTGGAAATAAGAACCCTGATTAACTGGTTAAAGCTTCTTCCCCAATTTCTCCTAAAAGGAATAATACAAATACTTGTGTAAAATGTGGAAAACTGTCAGTCAGTTGTCTAGAAGAAGGTAAGAAAATTAGGGGAAAAGGAGGAGAGAAGAAGGAGGACAAGGGAAAATAAAAGGAATAATTTGTAATTGGATATTTTAATTTTATTTAAGAGGGAAAACAACGACGAGCAACTTTGAGAGATGACAAAAGCTTAGTATTTATTAATAATAATATTATTTAATGTAAGGGTTCTGCGCGGCAAACACTTTTAATCACTATCAGACTTAAAGCAACCTTTAATTTGTTATATAGACTTTTAATTAGATTTGTATTACTAATAAAAAAAATATAAACGTAATAAAATAGTTATTTAATTTGTTGAGTGTTTAATAAGTGATGAGGCTACAGGGGATTATCCAAGGCCCTTTTATAGGCAATGGGTCCTCTGAAGCGCTACTATCTTTGTAAATACAATGATTAGAATGAAGTAAAACAAATATATCAAAAGAGTAAATGAAACATAACAATATAGAGAAAAACATGAAACAATTAATTAAAACCCCAATTAAGAATCCAATTTTCCCGTCATTGATTCCCAAATCAGTAAGTGAAAAATAGTGAATAACTAAACAAGATTGGAACATAGGAACTATGAGAAAAATAATTCCAAACAGATGGTACAGTCTGATTAAAGGACATTTTAAGTGAAACAAAAAATAATTTGACGCAACAAAACATGCAATTAATCTCAATTTAGTCCAAATTAATTTATTTGTTTTTTCTAACACAATTAAGGGTCAAAAGAAGCGTCATTAATTATTTTTTAGTATCATATGAGAGGTATTATTTAATATATAAATTTAAGTAATTAATTTAAATATATTATAAATCAATTTTAAAGTTATAATTATAATATATGTTTTTCAATTAATTAAATATAAATTTATAATTATTAAATACATTAAAATGCGCCATTATTTGTAGAATATATTATATTATGTTCAATTTAACTGTATATAAAAATATATATAACCAATAAATTTAATGTAACACTTGTATACAATAAAATTCTTATATAATTTCATTATGCAATAAAATATTAAGTTATATTCATTAAATACAAGTCTTACCCACTCTTTAAGGTTTTATAATTTATATATCATTTACTGGACTCCTGGAATAGCCTGGCTGACAAAAACAATGGCAAAAGGGTCATTTTTGTGATAAAAAGATCATTCTTGTAGAAAAAACTGAACCAGAAGATAATGAAGAATCAGAATATTCCACAGACATTGAAAGTGATATTTCTTATGACCAAGATAAAAGTATCTTTATGTTCAAAACAGATATCCAATGTGTTAATAAAGATTTACCATTATTGGAAGGAATTTTGTCTAATGTTGAGGATGCAAAATTCATAAAGGATATCACTGAAAATGCTGTAATCATTACCCCCATGAAATTTCCTGTTTTAATAAATGGTGTAAACACTGAAATTAATTTAGATTAAGTGGCTGGAGGAAGTGTTGTTTCTTTATCAGCTTTAAAGAATATTTATAATGATTATGTTAATAAACTAGAAACTGTTTCTTCAAGAAATTGGAGAGGATATGGTTCAATTTTAAAACCTGTAGGAGAATATTCTGCTTCAGTTTTCTTTAAAAATACTCATGGGTATGTTAGAGCAGTTTGTACATTTATTTTAATGAAAAATGAAAGTTTAAGTAATTGGTTTATTATGGGAAATTATATTCTAAAAAAACATTGAATAAAATTGGATCCAGAAAATTAATGCTTTACTATGGGATACAATGGTAAATGAAAAATTAAAGTATTATCTTCTTCACCAAAACTTTCAGCTCTTGTAAATAAATGTCACAATTTAATTCAATTAAAAGAACAAACTCTGAAGAATTAAGTGCTCTTCCAATAGAAATTAATAAAGCTTCTTTTGGAGAACAATTGAATGAATTTGATCAAGAATAAGTTATTGATCTAGTAGAATCTCTTCCAATGGCTTTTGCTTATGGAAGTCATGAGTTTGAATTATTTGAACATGAAATGAAACTACAACTAACATGTAACTTGGAAGAGATTCCACCTAGCCTTAAAAAGAAGCCTTATCCTGATTCTCCTACAAAAAAGAAAGATATTGAGGATAACATTAAAACTCTTTTAAGTATGAATATAATTAAAAAAGTAGATGTTACTCCAAATTATTTTGTAATTTCACCGGTACTAATATCTTATGAAAAAGATGAAGTTAGATTTTGTGGAGATTACAGAGCTTTAAATACCTATACAGTTGATGATAATTATCCTTTACCAAGAATAAATTCTATACATGCAACTTTAAAAGGAGAAAATTATACCAGCTGTCTAGATGGAGATAAATTTTTCATCAAACTCCTGTTGAGAAGTCATCATAAAATTTTTTTTTGATTGATACTCATATGGGAAATTTATAAATATATAAGAATCTTTTTGGTACAAAAAATGCACCTTCAGTATTTCAAATAGTTATGGATAACTCATTCCATCAAGAAATAATGGAAGGATGGTTAATAGTATAAATTTATGATATAATTATTTCCTCAAAAATTTTTTATGAACTTATTATACACCTGACTAAAGTCTTCCAAAATATGGATAATATAAATATGACTCTAGCTCTTAACAAATGTAAATTTGTTTTCATTCTTTAAATGTTCTGGGACATGTTCTGTCAGGTCTACAAATTTTTGTGGATCAAAATAAAGTAACAGCCATTGAAAATGTTGGTCTACCTACTTCTTTTAAAAAAATTCAATCCTTTCTAGGTATGTACGGTTACTATAGACAGTATATAAAAATTTCAAAGTAATTTCAGCACCTTTAACAAATCTAGTAAAGAAAGATGTTTTTTATATGGGATGATTAAATACAGAAAGCTTTTGAAAAATTAAAAAGATATTAAATTTCAGCACCTACTTTAGGGTTACCTGATTTTACAAAACCTTTTGTATTATATACAGATGCAAGTATTGTAGGATTAGGAGCTGCACTTCATCAAAAACAAATGGTGAAAGAGAAAGTGTCAGAAGTGGTTATATGCTATATTTCAATAACCTTGGAACCAAGTGAGATTAAATATGGTGCAACTGAATTGGGGTGTCTGACAGTAGTATGGGCTTTGGAAAAATTGCATTACTATTTAGAAAACCAAAAAATTTGAGTTAATCACTGATTTAAGTGCTGTGAAATCATTATTAAATATAAAAACACTAAACAGACATGTGTTTAGGTGGCAGCTTGCATTTCAAGAATATAGAGGAAGAAGGACTATTCTCCTTAGAACTGGTTTACTACATTCTAATGTTGATATGTGATCAAGACTTCCTTTTTCAAACATGATTCCAACACTACTTATGTACCTGAGGAAACAATTATTCCTATTTTTGGAGTAAAAATAGTAGATACGGAAGAAGAATTAATGCTTAATATTTTTGACTTATATAAAGATGATGAAAATTTAAACAAATTATCAATTATACATAATGATCCAAAAAATGCATCTGTCAAACCTTTGATAAAAACTTTATCAGTAAAATATCAAAAGACTTTTGAAAAAGGAAAATATTCTTTGGAAGATGACTTCATATACTACAGAAGGAAACTTAGTAATGTAATAGTTATATCTTGATCAATGAAAGATATTATTCTTAAATTATGTCATGATGACATATTAGCAGGGCATTTTGACCTGGAAAAAACCATAATCAGATTAAAAAATACTTCTAGGTGAGATACTATGTCAGAAGATTCTAAAAAATATGTTGAATTTTGTGATTCATGCCAAAAAACTAAATAAAATAACTGGTAGAAGAGCAGGATTAATGCAACAAATTGAAGGTCTAAATTCACTAAGTCAAATAATAAACATGCACTTTCTAACAGGCCTTCTAACAGCAATAAAGATAACTTTAACTCATGTTGGGTAATAGTAGATAGATTTACAAAAATGTGTAGAATCATTCCTACCCACTAAGATGTTTCTACTAAGGAATTAGCTTTTATATGGTGGGATAGTATGCTTAATACAACTGGATTTTCAAAAGCTATTATCACTGATAAAGACACAAAATTTACATCAGAATTTTGAACTTTCTTAATAAACATTTGTGGTTGTGAATTAAAATTATCCACAGAACATCATCCACAGACTGATGAATTGGCTGAAAGGATGATACAAACCTTAGAAGACACAATAAAAAGATATTGTGCTTTTGGTTTGGAATTCAAGGATAATGATAAATATATTCATGATTAGGTAACACTTCTTCCAGGCCTTGAATTTTCTTATAACATTTGTCAAGGTACACTTTTGGTCTAGAAGCTTTGGTACGGAGTTTGTATGAAGATTTTAAGGATTAATTGGACTCTCAATAATTTAGTACGTATTTCTCAATCAAAGATGATGTTTACTCAATGATAAGAGTTAGATTTAAAATATTAATATAAGTTATAGATTAGAATTACGTACTTGTAAATACTAAAGATATAATATATAAGAAATAAGTGTTATATTGTAGTTGTGGTAATAAGTAAGCTGGTAAAAAGAATGATCAAAAAACAACAAAAATAGAGGCCTTTTATAGGCAAAGGAGAGACAAATCACGGCAATCAAATTCTAAAAACAGTAGTATGAGAGAGAGAAAAGAATATTCCAGAAGGAGTATTTCAAATAATAAAGTTATTCTAAAAAGAAGGCTTCAAAAAGATGTATTTACAGAGTATGTCAGAAATACATCAATTTATTTAATATTTACTGTAGAAGTCAATTCTAAATAAGAAATTTGAATTTTTTGTATATATTTAATATTATTTGAATATTAAAATCTTATTTTATCTTAATATCTATTTTTTAATATAAATTTTTATTTTTTCCAACCTGTCAAATGAGCACAGTGTTAGAGAAAAATATAAGGGACAATTTTATATTTTTAATTTTAATTATTTATTTAATTTTTTAATTTTATCATTCTGTAATTAGTTAATTTATTATAACTAATTTTAATGTAACTAAATTATAATTAAATAATAATTAAAATGATAAGGTGCGGCTTCATCCAGTAAATAATTAATTATTTCACTGGGTAAGTCTAGTAGCCTGGCTGACACTCCCTCACTCTAAAAAAAACAATTAAAAAAATGCTATGATTTTCTCTTTTTATACTTTTTTAGTAGAGTAGGAAGATTAGATATCTCCTTCCCAGGTATCCAAGAATCATATTCAGATGATTTATTCTTGAATCTCAATAAGTATTCTGTACCTTTCTCAGCAGTGACTATTCTGTCATTTAAAATTTTTTCAATTTCTGCTGTCTCAGTGATATCATTTGGGGTTTTCTTTGCTCTACCCCTCCTTTTTGGAAATAAATCACTATTGGATGTGTAAGGTTTGAAAAGAGATATTGGAAAAACAGGATGTTTTCTGTCATATGGAGAATACAGAATAACTTCAACTGCATTATCTCCAATCATTCTTCTGACAACAAATGGACCAACAAATGGATCTTTCAATTTGTTATTACCTTGTAAGTTGAAGTGGACTGTAGAAATCAACACTTCATCACCCTTTTTATAAGTGTATTCTTTATGGGATTTGTCCCATCTTTTCTTCTCATATTCAAATGATTTTTCAATACATTTTTGAGCATGATTTCTACATAGTTTTTGCATTTGAAGAAAAGATTTTACACCAGGATGTATATCCAATTTAGGTATTTTGTTATTGAGAATTTAGGCAGGAGTATTAGGAACATATCCAAGCCAGAGCTCAAAAGGCTTTCTTTGAGTAACAGAATGAACAGTGCTATTATAAGCAAATTCTAACCCAGGAAGTAAGGTAACCCAATCATGAGTGAATCTGTCATTATCTTTATACTCAAGGCCAAAGGCACAATATCTTCTTATCATGTTCTCTAAAGTCTGAATCATTCTTTCAGCTAAACCATCAGTCTGAGGGTGATGGACAGTAGAAAGTTTTAGATCACAACCACAAAAATCCATCAGAGACATCCAAAATTCAGAAGTAAATTTTGAGTCTCTGTCAGAGATTATGGCTTTAGGAAAACCAGCAGTATTAAACATATGAGACCACCATCAGAAAGCTAATTATTTAGTGGAAACATCCTTGTGGGTAGGGATAAATTTACACATTTTTGTGAATCTGTCCACAATAACCCAACAAGAGTTATAACTGTCTTTACCAGCAATAGGTAATCCTGTTTCAAAATCCATGTTTATTATCTGCCATGGAGCATCAGGAGGTTCAATATGTTGCAATAATCCTGTTCTTTTACCAGTTAATCTTTTTGATTTTTGGCAAGAATCACAAGATTCAACATATAATTTTGTGTCTTCAGACATATTAGCCCACCAAGCAGTGTTCTTAATTCTGATCATTGTTTTGTCAAGATCAAAATGTCCAGCTAATATGTCATCATGACAAATTTTCAAGATGATTTCTTTCATAGAAGGAGGAATAACAATAACATTACTCAACTTTCTTCTATAATATAGATATCCTTCATCAATTGAAAATTTACCTTTTTCCAAAGCTTTTTGGTACTTTGGTGGAAGGGTTTTAATTAATGCTTGTATTGAAGCATTCTTTGGATCATTTAATATGGTGCATAACTTTTTCAAGTCAGTGTCCCTATCATATGATTCCAGAATAAGCTGTAATAGCTCTTCCTCCATATCAACCACATATATCCCATGAATATGAATAATTTCATCCTCAGGATCATAAGCAGGATTAGAGTCATCATTTGGCAAAGGTAACCTTGATAACATATCCACATTTGAGTGAACAATACCAGCCCTATGAATAATTGACATTCTCCCTCTGTACTCTTGAACAGCCAGCTGCCATCTGAACATATGTCTGTTAGGTGTTTTCAAGTTTAAAAGGGATTTAACTGCACTGCAGTCAGTGACAAGTTCAAATTTCTGGTCATCTAGGTAATAATGAAGCTTTTCTAGAGCCCATACTACAGCTAAACACTCTAATTGAGTAGCACCATATTTCAATTCACTATTTCTCAGGGTTCTTGAAATATAACAAATTACTACTTCTGAAACTTTATCATTCATCACTTGTTTTTGATGGAGGGCAGCACCAAGACCAATAAAACTGGCATCAGTGTACAAAACAAATGGTTGATTAAAGTCAGGTAAAGCAAAAATTGGTGCTGACATCAAACAGTGTTTCATAGTGTCAAAGGCTCTTTGTCTTTCACTATTCCAGACAAAAGCAACATCCTTTCTGGTTAATTGGGTAAGGGGTAAAGCTTTGACTTGGTAATTTTTAATATACTGTCTATAGTATCCACACATTCCCAAAAAACTTTGGAGCTCTCTCACTGTTGTAGGAGTCTTCACCTGTTGTATGGCTGCCACTTTGTTCTGGTCAACACATATCTGTAAGCCTGAAACAACATGACCAAGAACTTTTAAAGAATGGAAACCAAATTTACATTTCTTCAAATCAAGTGTCATATTTATTTCATCCATTTTCTGGAATACTTTACACAGGTGTTTAAGATGGTCCTCAAATGTTTTTGAGAATATAATGATATCATCAATATAAACCATCACCCATCCTTCAATTATCTCTTGATGGAATGTGTTATCCATTACCTTTTGGAAAACTGAAGGGGCATTTTTAGGGCCAAATGGCATCCTAATATACTTTTAAATACCCATATGAGTGGCAATCATCAGAAAGTTCTGAGAATTTTTCTCAACAGGTACCTGGTGATATCCCTTATTACCATCCAAACAGCTGATATATTTAGCACCCTTTAAAGTAGCATGTATAGAGCTGATTCTAGGTAAAGGATAGATATCATCAACAGTATAAGTGTTTAGTGCTCTATAATCACCACATAACCTGGCTTTATCTTTCTCATAAGAAATTAGGACAGGTGAGATAACACAATATTTAGGTGTTTCAACTACCTTTTCAATAATATTCATTTTTAAAAGGGTAGAGATATTATCTTCAATATCTTTTCTCTTTGTGGGAGAAGCAGGATAAGGCTTCTTCTTTAAACTAGGTGGTATATCAGTTAATGGGCAAGACAATGAAAGTTTCATTTCCTCTTTAACTAATCCCAGTTCATGTGACCCACGAGCAAAGGCCATAGGAAAAGATTTTATCAAGTTAATGATGGAAGCTTTATCCTCACCAGAATGTTGTTCTCCAAAAGAAGCATTGTCAATTTCAGACAAAAGGGCTTGCATTTCCTTTGTAGATCTTCCTTTATATTGAACCACAGAATTACATGTGTTCAATTCTGGTTTTAATAATTTTTTAGGGGAGGAAATTTTAAATTTTCTCTTCCCATTCATCCCCATTGTGAAACATTGGTTTGAAGGATCCAATTTTATGCCATACTTGGTTAAAATATCATTCCCTACAATAAACCAATTTCTCAAGTTATCATTTTTCATGACAACAAAATCACAAATTGCTCTTAAAAAACCATGGTTATATTTAAAAAACACTGTGGCTTTGTATTTACCAATGGGGGACAAAACAGAGACATACCCTCTCCAATTCTCAGAAATGATAGGCATCAGTTTAGATTTATAGTCTTGATCTACTGAAGCAAGTGCTCTTTCAGATACTACACTTCCTCCAGATCCAGAATCCAGAACAACTTCAATGCTGGTTCCATTGATCAAGACTGTTGCCTTAAGAGGGGCAATAACAATTGAGTTATCCTTAATGTTCTTTATGATCTCAGCATCCTCAACTGTAGATAAATCATTACTATCAATGTCAATAGTATTTAAATAATGAATATCTTCTTCCAGAATCAAGATTTCTTGTTGAGATTCATATGAAATATTGCTGGCACAATCACTTGATGTATCATCCAGTGCCACTGCGTCATCAGCATGCTCCTCTGTTTGTTCTACAAGATTTATATTCTTGTCACAAACATGGCCTTTCTGCCAAGGCTTGTTGCACTTGAAGCAAGTGTTTGTTGCATACTTCTTTGGTGCAACAGGGGCAGAAGGTTTACCAACCTTTTCTAGAGGTTTTTGTTTGTAAGTGGAGGGTTTCTCCAAAGGGGTCCTAGGAATGAATCTTCTTGCATCATACTTATTGTTTAGAAGTATCTCATTGCAAGTATTAATGAAAGAAGAGGTTTCTTTGGAGAACTCAGTCCTAGCCACTATCAAGTCTCTCAGAGACATTGGTAATTTATAGAGGATCCTGTCCTTCCATAAATCAAACTCCATATTTGGGTCCATTGCCCTTAAGATTTTTACAAGTTTCATTAAAAACTCAATAGGTTTATCAGTAGAAGAGCTATATCTAGTTTCCTCATACTGCCTTTGTTGAGCCATTCTGAAATTGGAGCCACCAAATTGTGCTTTAATTAATTTCTTCCAATCCTCCCATGAGTAGTCATTCCCATCCAGGAGAACAGATTCATACCACATCAGGGCAACATTAGTGAACAAAGAAATTAACTTGGACACAATTTCCTCATCTGGGAGTTTGTAAGAATTTTTTAAGTTATCAATTCTGCAAATAAATTGTTGCCAATAAGAGGAAGAATCACCATCAAATGTTGGGTACTGGTCAAGTTTTGGCCAATTCTTTTGATTTGAAGGAGTCTCCTTAGTACTAGCTTGTTTCTGAGTAAGAAGCAGCTGTAATTTCTCTAATTGTGCTGAAATCTCATTGTTTAATCCTTCTGTTGCAGATCCTGGTGCATCATCAGTTTTTGATGGAAACTCAGTGTTATCAACAGATATTTCTGGAGCTATTTTTACTTTAGATGAACTAGCCACAGGTACTATTTGAGCATCCTGCACTATATGTTCCTTCACAGAAATGTCAGAATATTTTTGGTCATTTACCAATGAGTTCAATTTTTCTTCAATGGTTGTTAGTCTTGTTTTCATTCTTGGAAGACTAGATAAACTCTCATTGATAGTTGCAAAAGATAACTGATTTTTATTTTTAAAAGATGACAAATGGTCATTCAATCTTTTCAGATTTATCTTATCTATCTCTACCTCTTGGCAACAGGTAGATACAGTATCTTTTAGTTTAGACAAATCATTTTTTATATTTTGCCATAAAGAAACTTTCTTTTCATGGGTTGCTTTGTAATGAGACAATTCATCAGAGACTCTCTGTGCTTCACTTCTTAATGCTTGATAACCCTTATCAGTTAGCAAACTATTATATCTCTGAGTAAATTGCATATTGTTCATTATATGATTTTGTTTGGCAATAATATCTCTCAAGTGCTCATCATTAATTCTTGCTACATCTGGAGTGTTTCTCAATAAGGAAACTGAGTAACTTTAAAGACTCTCATAGAACTCAGGGTCAAGAGTTTCATCAATCACAGCCATATCAGGATTAATCATTGAGGTAGCAATTAAAAGTAATGGATTAGATACATGAGATATCTGTCTACTATTTCCAGCCTCTATAGGTCTCAAGGTTTCATCCTGCCTTCCAGATTTACCTGAAGGAACAGAGTCAGCCACAAGAAAAGGCACTTGAGAATTAATAGAGGGACGTACCAGGGTTTGCTGGGTATCACCATATTGGGCTTCCTTCTTCTTTTGCCTCCTTGATAAGGGTGGGGAGGAGTGGGGTTGGCCTGGGTGGTCCTTGATGGACCTACCTGAGGTAACTGATGCTGGTTTGAGCCAAGTAGTCCCACTGAGTGTTGAGCCAGTCCCACTGCCACTTGGACACTTCCACCATCTCTTGGGACTGGGGAGCCAATTGTTGTTGATCCCTGGGAGGAAGAGGTTTCTCTATCTCTTGGAGAAAAGTATCTGATCTTCTCACCTTTTCTTCCAAGGCATCTACCCTTACATTTAGTCTCAAGCTGTCTGTCCTTAACTTCTTTATGTGGGTAGAAAGATTCTTTACCTGCTGAGACAACGGCATCTTTTTTATCCTGAAGCCTTTTGGAAGCTCTTCTGGTGGGTTTGTCATGGGCTAATGATCCTGAGTATTGTCCACTAGGATTTCTACTTCTTCCATCTCTACATCCTGTTTGGGGCATGGATTTATTAGTTTGAGAAATTCTTCTTGTTAAAGGAGAACTTACAGAAGTAGGCTCATCAAAATCAATTAAGTCTAGTTCTTCTTCACGTGCAGCAAAACCTCTTTGGTCAGTCATTTTAAGATTCTACCGAAATGAAGCAAAGAGACAATAAGATTAATTAGTCTTTATTTTTAATTTTTATTTAACAGAAATAAAATAAAAAATAATAATAAAAATTTTTTTTTTTAGGATAAAAAATCAACTTAAATAAAATTAATTTATTAATAAAAAAAAATTTAAAACCAGGATTATAATACAATCAACTGTAGAAATAAATTAGAATTTTTATTAATAATTTTTTATTTTCAGGATTTAAATCATCTAATTTATTACCAGGATTTATTGTCAACTGAAGTAATTAAATATTAATCTTTATTAATTAATTTTTTATTTTATTTTAACTGATCACTTAACTGCCAGGACTTAATGTCAACTGAAGTAATTAAATATGAGGTTTTATTTTAAAATTTTATTACTGATCACTTAACTACCAGGACTTAATGTCAACTGAAGTAATTAAATATGAGTTTTATTAATTAAAAAGATTTATTGAATTACCAGGACTCAAAGTCAAATGAAGTAATTAGATGTGAATTATTTATTAATAAAAAAATATTATTGTCAGGACAATTTGTCAACTGGAACAATTAAAATTTAAATTAATCAGGACAAATGTCAACTGAAAAATTATAATAATTAATATTAAAATATAATTATTTAATTAATAAAAAAAATATTATTGTCAGGACAATTTGTCAACTGGAACAATTAAAATTTAAATTAATCAGGACAAATGTCAACTGAAAAATTATAATAATTAATATTAAAATATAATTATTTTATTACTTCTGGGACTAAGAACACTTATTGCTCTATTATGGTCAACCAGGAAAATAAAAAAAATATAATAAAAAAAATAAATTCCAAATTACCAGACACCTCCCCCTGTAAAATGAGCAAATTAATGCCACTTACAGAGTGCTGAGTAAAAGGAAATACATAGCAAATGAAGAGTGAAGAGTAACCCACAAATAGTAATATCAATAATTACCACAATATATACGACGTTTAGTCAGTATATGAACCTAAGTTTTGGAGCGCGGTTCGATTCCCATTTGCAGCAAAAACTTTTATCACGTGACGTATGACGTTTGTCGTTTTCTCGCCTTCTCTCGTCCTTTACAGGTACTTGTACGCCGATGGTCCCCTCGATTACGCCTCAAGTAACGTTGCGCAGTCGATATTTTGAAAGGATCCCAATTGTCAAGGTACACTTTTGGTCTAGAAGCTTTGGTATGGAGTTTGTATGAAGATTTTAAGGATTAATTGGACTCTCAATAATTTAATACGTATTTCTCAATCAAAGATGATGTTTACTCAATGATAAGAGGTAGATTTAAAATATTAATATAAGTTATAGATTAGAATTATGTACTTGTAAACACTAAAGATATAAAATATAAGAAATAAGTGTTATATTGTAGTTGTGGTAATAAGTAAGTTGGTAAAAAGAATGATCAAAAAACAACAAAAAGAGAGGCCTTTTATAGGCAAAGGAGAGACAAAGCACAGCAATCAAATTCTAAAAACAGTAGTATTAGAGAGAGAAAAGAATATTCCAGAAGGAGTATTTCAAATAATAAAGTTATTCTAAAAAGAAGGCGTCAAAAAGATGTATTTACAGAGTATGTCTGAAATACATCAATTTATTTAATATTTACTGTAGAAGTCAATTCTAAATAAGAAATTTGAATTTTTTGTATATATTTAATATTATTTGAATATTAAATCTTATTTTATCTTAATATCTATTTTTTAATATAAATTTTTATTTTTTCCAACCTGTCAAATGAGCACGGTGTTAGAGAAAAATATAAGGGAAAATTTTATATTTTTAATTTTAATTATTTATTTAATTTTTTAATTTTATCATTCTTTAATTAGTTAATTTATTATAACTAATTTTAATGTAACTAAATTATAATTAAATAATAATTAAAATGATAAGGTGCGGCTTCATCCAGTAAATAATTAATTATTTCACTGGGTAAGTCTAGTAGCCTGGCTGACAACATTACTGTTCATTCAGTAACTAAACAAAGACCTTTTGTGTTATGGTTAGGATATGTACAAAGAATTCCAAGATCTTTGATAAATAAAAACTTACAGGGGTTATATATACATGCTGGTTCTAAGTCTTCTCCTCATATGCAACAATTATGTAGAAATCATGCACAAGAATGTATTAAAAATGCATACCAATATGAGAAGAAAAGATGGGACAAATCCCACAAATAATATACTTATAAAGAAGGAGATGAATTTCTTATTTTTACAGTAAATTTCAACTTAAAAGTTTACAATTAACTATAAGGTCCACATATTTGCCCATTTGTTGTAAAAAAGATGATTGGTAATAATGCTGTTGAAGTTTTATTATACTCTACATATGATAGAAAACATCCATTATTTGAAATCTCTTCAATAAAGCCTTACATTTCAAATAATCCTGATTTATTTCCTAAAATAAGGAGAAGACCAAAATCTTAACCTTTGGAACCAAATGAGAAAGCTGAAATTTGAAATATCCTAAATTAGAGAAATCTTACTAGAAAACGGGGAACTGAGTATTTATTAAGATATAAAGGAAAGACAACTGAATTTGATAGATGGATTCCTGCTAAGGAAGTATAAAATTTAAATATTCTATTAAAGAAATTTAAGAAAAAAATATAAACATTTTTTTAATGATTTTTTTATAGTGAGGGAGTGTCAGCCAGTAAGTTATTAAAAGTATTAAAACTGGTCTGACTAAAATGATTACTCAAATATTACATTACTTAATTATTAAAATATTAAAATATTAATATTTATAATTCTTTAAGTATTGTAGTGTGTGTAAATAATATTAACTATATTACAATAAATTTTATAGTTCTTAAGTTTGTTTTGAAATTATGCAAACATTTAATTTTAATTTATTTAAATTTCATATCATTTTTATAAAAAAAAATTACATTAATAAAAACACACAAATAATTTAATAAACTTATTGTAGAGCTGTAGATGAAAGTCCATGTAATTACTGGGACTCAGACCTTTCTTGAAGTTGGCTAGAGGGGGGCCAGGGAGAGCAAGGATGAGGCCTTGGTATTTCCTTTGAACTTTAAGGGATAATTTAACTGTGTTGTTTATTAAACTTAAATTTAAAATATCTTAATTGTATTAAATTCTTATGCAACTCTTCCTCCTCTGCAAATTGATGCTCTCTCTATGCCGCCTGAGCCACCTACTCCTCCCCTGGCTCCAGAATCCCCTCTTCCAAATCCTTCACCACTTTCTCCCTCCCTTATTCCTCCTCCTTTCAATGCTGATCACATTCCCTTCTCTCCCTCCTCCCCTTTCTAGACCCTATCCTTCCCTGAATAAGGGTCATTACCACTTTCCAACACCCCTCACAAGACTCCCTGAACATGGCCCCTCATCTGACTCTTTAACAGAGGCTTGTGATGACCACCCAGAGCTCTTTTACTCAAATTAAACAGTACGCCCCTCTCAAACTGAAGGTTCCCAGCCCCCCCCTCTGCAAAGACAACAAAACCCCATTTCTGAGGGTTCAGCCACTCCTGATCTGTCACCCCAAAGCTAAAACACCCCTCTCCCCATCTTCCTTGATCCAGCCCAAGCCCCTAGCTTTCTGGACACCTAAATCCACAATACCACTAGAGCCTTCATCATTTTTGGCCTCACTTCAGACCCCCCAGTTTCTCCTCCCCCATCTTTAGACCCTAACACACCTTTTGCTTGCATCATTAAACATGTTGGTCTTAATCATGCCAATGACCCCAGGGTTCTGATCTTGTATCTCAACAACCTCTTGGGCACCATCAGGGAACCCCCCAGAAAGGGTACACAAACAAATGCACATATGTCCACCATGTCTGATATTAGGGCCCTTGCAACTTCTCTGTCCCCCCTTACAAATCAAGCTGTTTTTCATGAGATGGTAGGATTTGGGTTCAGAGGAGAGGAGGAGAAGTGCTATGGGTACAACTCATTGTAATAGGCAGGTAAGAGGGAAATTTTATAAGGGGATCTTAAGGAGCAAAAGCTGTGGGGCACTCCTCATAGAACAAATTTTTTAGTAATACAGTTACTTCTAAGTCTCTGGTAATTTTAACCCTCTCTGTTGGAAGCCCTAAGATATTTAACCTTAGTCAATCTCACTGCTGTATCAGCATAGTCAGTCCCATCATAGGCTAGCATCAGCTCTAGTAGTAGTCTGCCCTCTTAGGTCTTACAATTTTGTCTGATCTATAACTGGTGCACTACAAATAAATCATGAACCGCTCAGGTAAATAAAATGCAGTGCTCCTTGCTGCAATACAAGAGCAGATGGTATGTTTTAAAGAACAGAATTAAAGACTCATGGAACGTCTAGCAGAGGAAAACCCCTCATATTGTGGCCCCACAGAGGAAGAGTTGGATTCTACTGTAGCCCAAGCACAGATACTTTCCACTACACTAGTACCACCCTTCAAAGACCCAAAGATTTCAGTTCCAGAAATATTTGATGGAAAGCAAGGCCCCTGGGCAGATCAGTATGCATCACAGGTTAACCTCTATTTTATTCTCAAAAGTCATCAGTTCACAGAGGAGAAATCAAAAATTGTATTCAGAGTATCATACCTCACAGACAAGGTGGCATGTTGGGAAAGGCCAATTATACAAAAGAACTCCTTGAAGGTGCCAATTCAGCACCATATTTTTCCAGTACATGGAAGCATTTGAGCTATAATTTTCTGATACTGATTTAGCCACAACCTTGGAACATGTTTTAAACCAATTACACCAAAAACTCTCAGTCGAAAAGTACATGTCGGAATTCTGGATCCGCAAAAGCTATGTCACAACATGGGGAGAAGGGGTGCTCATGTTTCACTTTAGGAATGGGCTCTCATCAAGAATCAGAAAATCCCTAATCAGTAACCCTCACATAAACTCTTTCAAAGCACTCATGGAGCTGGCTATTAAAATTGATAACAAGCTTACACATCAGTTAATGGGTGGTAGGAGTGGCACTTGTCAGTGGGGCCAGTAATAGGGACCCAAATGTCATGAATATTGACACAGTAGATGCACAGGGCAATAGTGGGAGAAAAAGGATTTTAGATGAATAACACCAAAGAAGAATGAGTAAAGTTTTGGTTCTAAGGTGTGGAGGTAGTGGTCACTTGGAAAGGGAGTGTAGAGTGAAAATCAGGTTTAGTGAAATGGATGATAGCACAGGAAAGGCACAGGTAAAAGAAAGTGCTTGGGAGTGAAGGTTATTCCCTCCTCAAAAAGAATAGAGGGAAAATATAAGGTAATTTAGTAGAAGAATTATCAGCATGTAGGCCACTTGTGGTAAATGATAATTGTATTATACAGAGCTTTTCTTTAATGAACCTTGATGCCACAACAAATGTACAAGCCCTGATGGATTTCAGGGCCACAGAGTGTTCCATTTCAAACAAGTTTCTATAAATAAATAAAAAGAATAATTGGAACACTGCAGGCATCTAATTATTTTTTATGAAACCCCAGGTGGGGGAGGAGAAGTAAAAGAAAAGGTTTGTTGCAGATTCAGGTGCAATGGAAGGAAAGCTAAGTGCAAGGCATACATGGCAAACCTGAAGGACAAGTATGATATGGTACTGGGGATGACATGGCTGGACCAGTATGACCCACAAATTAACTGGAAGAAAGACAAGGTTCAGATGGGAAGTAAAGGGAGAACTGGTACTAAAGTATCAGCCACCTGGCCCCTTCAGGGGTCAGGGGCCCATCCCCTCAAGTCTTCTAATGTTTTTTTATCATCAGTTGACTTTCCACCAAAACTGATGCCTCCTCTTAATTCTAAGCAGAAAGCTTGGGATGGGTCACCAAAGGGGAGCACCAGAGAAAAATAGAAAGGGATGAAGCATGCCAAGAGGAGGAGAAGGGGGAAGGCAGATAATGGAAAGGTGGATGGGAAAGAGAAAGAATATGAACCCTGACCCCTCCAAGAGAGTCTACTGGTGTTTTATTATCATAATTAGACTTTCTGAAACAACTCACACTTTCTCTTGATGCTAAGATTCAGGACTTGGAGGGGTTGCTAGTGGAAGAGGAGGAGCTGGAATGCAATGCAACAGCATGGAACATATCTTCCAATATTGCAGCCACGTTCCAGTCCTCAATTCCAACAAAAAGCCTCAAGAAAAAGGTTCTTGAAGCTTATTTGGAGCTCTTATTGCTGTTTGAAGACAGATAAGTCAAGAACCTACCATCTCTCCAACTGTAAAAATTTTCTATTGATCTGGTGCCACGTGCAACTTTCCAATTCATCCACATAATCCCATTGTCAACATTGGAGTCAACAGCACTAAAAGAGATTATTGATGAGGATTTAAAAAATGGTTGCATCATAGAGTCAAAATGTCTCAAGGCAGCCCATGTGATCTTTTCAGATAAAAATGATGGTTCACTGAGACCATGTATGGATTTCAGAAGATTAAATGTGCTGACAGTTAAAAACAGATACCCCCTTCCACTAACTAGTGAGATTATTAAAAATATCCTAAGTGCAGAGGTCATCACATCCCTTTATCTTAGGGAAGGTTTCTATAAAATAAATGCGAAAGAAGTTGATGAACATGAACTAGCATTTTGTGCCAAAAATAACCATTTTGAATGGTTGGTAATGCCATTTGGTCCATGTAACACACCTGCCTTGTTTCCAACAACTCACCAATAGCATATAAAGAGATAGGATAGGAATATATGTGGAAGTTTATCTTGAAAAAATCTTGATTTACTAAATATCAATAGAGGAACATCATATACATGTGAAAGATTGTTTTTAGTGCTTGAAGGAGGTGCAAGTATGGTGAAAACCAGAAAAATGTGTCTTTTCAGTAGATGAAATCTGTCAGTGTGTGCTAGTATCTAAGTATTATTTAATAGTAAATATTAATGGTCCTACTACTTATTGTTAAATGATTTAGTGATTAATACTCAGGGGAAGACCAAAAAAATAGTTATTCTCAATACAAACTCATAATACTTGGATTTTAATGTGTGCTAGTCACCACAGGAAATCTGGGGGTGAACTGCTAGCAATTCCCTCTATTTGAAACTATCAGGAATTTATCAAGAAACAGTTGGGAAACCATTGTTAAACTGTCAGAAATATGTTTTTAAATCAGATGAAAAAACATTGAAAAAATAAACTGTCACAGATTGAATCCAGAACAATCCCTCCTTGAGCAGAGCTTAGGAACCACATTGAAAATCAGTTAATCTCAGTTTTGGCAAAAGGTTGAACAACATCACTTAGCATACCTTAATATTCAAATATTAAACTTGAATATATGTTGTGTGTTTGATATAGATGCATATGCATTTGAATTAGCATGGTGGATACTTATTGCATGTTAAAAATTGATGTGAAATGCCTATCCAAAGTGTATGCATAATGACTATAAAGAATAAATATGCATAAAAATATGCATAGTAATTATGCATAAAAAATATGCATAGTTATTATGCATAAAAATATGCATATTGAATATGCTTAAAAATATGAAAATTGAATATGCATTAAAAAGATGCATATTGAATATGCAAAAAAAGATGCATATATGTATATGAATAAAATATATTAATATCCATATACATCTGTATAATGAATATGCATATTCATAAGCATAAATATGCATTATGATTTAAAAATGCAAAAAATGATGCTTAACAAGTATATTTTATGCATAAATAGAAATATGCAATATGAATTCATATTGCATAAAAATAACACTGGCAAACCAACTTGACCAAAACACATACTAAATTTTCATTCTGGACTAAAGGTGTGAGGGAAGGAAGAAAAACAGTCTGACATTAGAAAAATGCTACATGCACTCATTTTGTGGCAGAGCAAATGAGAAGTGCTGAATTATGGTTGGTGCCCATAATTTAGTATGATATCATAATTTTATTTAACCGTTTTCAATATTGAAAAGACTTTTGGTTGGTTGGTATGGATCTAGCTGTGCCAGGGTCTAATATAATTATTTTATCAATTTCTTAATAATTAACAGGTTTTAATACAAAAACAGGTTGTATTTTTTGTGGGATATTAGATATGATAAGGTCTTTTGTGAAAAAAACTTATATTGTTTAAAAATATTCCTGAATCAGATGTGGGATAATCACTACAAAAATTTGTAGTACTTTGGGCAATAAAATATATGCACAAGCAGTAAAGAAAGGACTGAGTGAACCCTTTTTGTGCAGTGGGAATCATTAGAATGGAATTATGGATGAAAAATGTAATTAATTATTACTATTTTATTTAATCAAAAAATTTATAATTTTAAAAAGAACTATTGATTCATTGGTATTTGACCTTTGTGCCTCACTCATATTTATCATTTGATTGATTTTTTTTCACCATTATGTTATTAATATTATAAGTATAGCAAAAACTCATGTGCCAAATGCATAGCGGGTGATGTTAAAAAATTATACACCTGAGGTCAGGAAGAACAACAGGTGGATGATTCAGCTAAACAAAACTAATTGTAGTGAAGTTTAATAAAAAAAGGTTTTTTTGTTGCCATAAAGAGAATTGATCCTATCTGACTGCACGTGACTAAAAGTGTCAGTCAGTCGTCTAGAAGAAGGTAAGAAAAATAGAAGAAAAGGAGGAGAGAAGGAGGAGGACAAGGGAAAATAAAAGGAATAATTTTTAATAGTATATTTAATTTTATTTAAGAGGGAAAACAACGGCGAGCAACTTTGAGAGATGACATGTGCCAAATGCATAGCGGGTGATGTTACAACTTTTATAATATTAATAAATAAAGGTAAAAAAATACGAAAATGATTTGTTTTACAAAAAATAAATTGAAATCCAAAAGCAATATGAGGGATAAAAAGGTAAAATTTAAGGCATCAAATATGAAATAAAAAATTAAAATAAAATTACTGCCATCAAGAGCAAGTAGACATGTTGGGGCAAATGCCAACCAGTGAGGCTAAATTTGGACTAAAATTGCTTTTTTGAAAAACAAAAAAGTTCCAACCTGAGGTTTAACAAAACTTCAGCAGAACCATTTGGCCATATCAAACAGCTTCTAGTGCAATTATTGAGATAGAATTGATCACACCAGACTGCATGTGACCAAAAGTGTCCAGCACAAGTTCAGCCAAACTTTTGCTGGACACATTTATGACGGAGAGTAGCTAGGGTAGAATATTTATTCAGTTAATCCGGTATTTCTTATAAACATGTCCATTGGTATTTGATCTTTGTGCCTCACTCATATGTATCATTTGATTAATTTATTATTACCATTATATTATTAATATTATAAGTATAGAAAAAACTCATGTGCCAAATGCATACCAGGTAATGTTACACCTTTTAAAATATTATGAAATAAAAGTAAAAAAAATTGAGAATAATTAGCTTTACAATAATTTAAATAGATATTTTAAAAAAAAAGAGAAATAAAAAAGTAAAATTAATCTCAAAGAGATCAATTGTGAAAAACAAAATACTAGTAAAATTCTTGCTCTCAAGAGCCAGTAGAAGTGTTGAAACAAATGGGAGCCATCAGGGATAAATTGTAATAAGTGACATTTTTTTTAAAGATAAAAAATTATACACCTGAGGTAGGGAAGAATGACAGGTGGATGATTTAGATAAACAAAACTACTTGTAGTTAAGATTGATAAAAAAAAGTTTTTTTGTTGCCATAGAGAGAATTGATCCCATCTGACTGCACGTTGTAGACAATCCAATAGTACTAGCTATAGGCCTTGACCAAGGGAGTTTGAGAAAAACCAGAGAAAAAATCCCCTGTCCCTTTAGAAAAACAAGTGAGATCTACCTGTTGCAACAAATTGGAGATCTGTTTGCTAGACCCTCTAATTAAACACACTTGAACCCTTCAAAAGTGAAGATAATAGTCCCAGACAGACTACCAGAAAGAGTTGAAATGAACAGTAATATATTCCAGCAAAACACAAGCCAATGAGACAGTGAGGAACAGAGAGGTGATGAGTAAAGAGATAAGATGATCCCCCTAAAAATCTTCCCACACACGCATCATATAGCCAGTGCACAGACCACCCTGACCGATTCCCCACCCAAAATCCAGCCAAATTGAATAAAAACCCTCCAGAAGCGCTCCCCAACCTTCTAAAACAGAGGCAGGCGGGCCTCCCAACATCGGAGGTGCAGCCTAGGGGCGGGCGGGCTGCTTTTAGGCCCTAAAACACCCATACAACCAATAAAAACCCTAAAAACCCTAAAAACCCATAACTTCACTAATAAACAAGATAAAAACACATAAGACATACCAAAATGAAAAGAAAATAAAGAACAATAAGCTGAGAAATAATAAGTGACCCTAGCTTAATCCTACATAAGCACCACTAACAAATAAACATCCAATAAATACCAATAACAACACCATAACTACCCTATAAAACATGGTAACCACCCATAAGGGATACCAAAATGAAGAGAAAAGAAAGGACATCAAGCTGAGACATAATAAGTGACCCTAGCTTAAGCCCTCCATAAAAACTACTAACTATCACCTAAAGATAAAAAAAACACTAATAACACCATAACCCCAATAACACCCTACATACCAAATACCCCCAAATATGCACTTCAAAGGCCTACCCAGGTTTGGATCACCACATCCTCCCTCCAATCAAGAATTTAACCATTCTTCATTCACCAAAAACCATGTTAAAACACCTCTTCAAAATCTTTACAAACAGCCCATTTCTCTCTTCCACCAGATCCTATTCATCCTAAGTGAACTTCTGAACCAGAAATCCAAGCTTCTTCTTTAAAACTTCATTTTCACCATGCCTTTAAATTAAATCTATCTCTGTGAAAAGAATCTCTTTCTTCTGTTCCAGAATCACAACTGTGGCTGTATCAGCTTCCAACGTTGAAAAGTGATATCCTGTTGACAAGTCTTCCTGACTATAACCTTCTACCAGCATAAAAATTTCCTCATTTTATAGTCTTGGGGGACTCACAATCTCAGTTTAAAGTCTTGGGGGACTAAAAGCCCTCAGTTTAAAGTCTTGGGGGACTAACAGACCTCAGTTTAAAGTCTTGGGGGACTAACAGCTCTCAGTTTATAGTCTTGGGGGACTCCAAAAATCCTCAGTTTATAGTCTTGGGGGACTGAAAAAACCTGAATCACAGAACCCAGAACCAGAGATCAGCCAGAAAAAGATTTAGAGAAGTAAATAACTTTCTGGGGTAACTGTATATAGAGCGGCCAGCCCATCAGTCACCCCCAAACTTGCCTTTACAAAATTCAGAAGTTTCCCCTTGGATCCTTCTGCCTTTAAACTTCCACATCACACTGCCTCCCATTCCTCAGTTTATAGTCTTGGGGGACTGAACCAACAACAATCCTCAGTTTAAAGTCTTGGGGAACTAACACAGTTTTCAGTTTAAAGTCTTGACAGACTACTTCTTGACAAAATCTTGAAGCTAGCCAGTTTAAAGTCTTGGAGGACTACTAGATCCACAGTAGTAGAATTAAATTCTTGAATGAATCTTTAAAAACCAAGCAGTTTTAAGTCTTGGAGGACTAACACAATTTTCAGTTTAAAGTCTTGATGGACTTACAACCCTCAGTTTAAAGTCTTGATGGACTTACAAATCTCAGTTTAAAGTCTTGGGGGACTAACAGCCCTCAGTTTAAAGTCTTGTGGGACTAACAGCCCTCAGTTTAAAGTCTTGGGGGACTAACAGCCCTCAGTTTATAGTCTTGGGGGACTCCAAAAATCCTCAGTTTATTGTCTTGGGGGACCTTCCATAAAAAAAATCATGAGATTATAATTAAAAGATCAGTTTAAAGTCATGAAGGACTTTCCAGAAAAAAAATCTCCTTTAACAAATAAAACAAAATAAAATGGTATCCCCCAGCCAATTGATGAGCTGATCCCCTGATACCTTACCCACATCCAAGTGCACCTTGATGTGGTCACACCTAAAAAAATTTAATTTTTTAATTTTTATTCTGACTCCTCCTCTTCTACCAAAAACATTGCCAGAGCTCTATCTTTAGCCTTCAAAAAAACATAGCCTCCATAAAAAAATTAAAAGAAAAAAAAGAGAAAAAAAGAAAATAATCTTGAATCCACCACTTTCACAGCCAACACCCTAGAACCACATAGCAAAGCCAGCTCAAGGTCAACAGAAGAGATCACTGGGTGGTCTCCCTCCAATAAATAAAAATGATGGGAGACCACCAGTGATCTACCACCAATCCAAAAGCACCAAAAGACATCCAAGGCAATCTAGTTTAAAGTCATAGAGGACTAAAAACCTGAATCACAAAAAAAACAACACTATAATTCAACTAGAAAAAAAAAACCAAAGGCTTGAAACAGAAATTCTGGGTAACTGTTCTACAGAGCAGCCAGCTCATCAGTTACCCCCACACTTGCCAAAATAAAATCTAGAAGCCCCCCTGGGTACCTTCTAACAAAAACACAACATCCAACAAAATTAAACAAAACCAATAAACATGAGGGGTCCAGCACTTGAATACCAAAAGAATTTCCAGTTTAAAGTCATGGTGGACTAAAAACCTGTTAAAGAAAAAAAACCAATACTAGAATTCAACAAAATTAAGAGAAGGGGTTGGAAACAGACAATCTGGGGTAACTGTTGATAGAGCAGCCATCCCATCAGTCATCCCCACACTTGCCAAAATAAAATCTAGAAGCCCCACCCCTGGGTACCTTCTAACAAAAAGGATTTTCCAACACAAATCTTCTCCCATAAAGAACCAAAACCATTAAAAAACCATTAAAATTCTTGAAAGCCAAAAAAATCCAATTTAGAAATAAAATTTTGCAGTTTAACCTCATGCTGGAGGTGAAATAAAACCAATAATCATCATTTTTATCTTCATTTTATTTTAAATAAAATATCCATCTTCACTTGAATTTTTCTTTTCTTCCATCTTCATTATACTAAGATTTTTTTTTTCATTACAGGTGGGCCGCCCAAAGTCGGAGGTGCCGCCTGAAGCATCCCAGCCTCCCTTTTTTATATAGAGACTTGAACCAGAGAGACTGAAAAGAATTGGACAAAAAAAATCCTGACCAAATACATAGAGACTAAATTAAGCAAAACCAAAACAAATTAAGTAGTTTATCCTCATTTCGGAGGAATCAGATTCTTGAAACCCCAAGGTTTAAACCAATAAGTTTTCCCCTAGGGCTTGAACCCCCTAAGCTCCTCCTCCAATTCTAATATCCCAAAATCAGACCTCCAAACAAATCTTCCATCCTCCTCCATACACTGAGTCTACCATAGTTCACATTACCAGAATCCATAAATTCTCCACCCTGTGAAACATCTGGAACCTCCACCACATCTTTAAAATCAACCTCCATACCAGTGAAATCCAAAACATCACAATTTTCCGTTTCCCTATAGGAATATTGCAAGAATCTGAAAAATCCTCCAGAATAACATCCATAACATCAAAATAAAAATCCTCCTCCAAGCAGATACCTTCTGATCTTGAGGGAACCACTTGAAAATAATCTTCCTCTATGAGAAAAAGATCCAAGACAGAATCTTTCTGACCATCCAAAAATTCAACCGATACATCCTCCTCCAATAAGCCATTATCTGAACTTGAGACAGAAAAATAATCATCCAACAGAAACCATTCATCCACCACAGATTCCTTCTCAATATCCCAAAATCCTTCTTCATGACCAGACAAGTCCTCCTTCCCACATAATTCACCCAAACATGAGGAAATACACTGATCCTCCAGTGTGTACATTTCCAAAACATCCAGTGAAGCACATTCCTGAGATCCTATGGAATCCTTTAAAAAATGAAAAATCAGTTTCACAAACATCATCAGACTCCTCATCTTCCAAAATTGATGGCTTCAACTCCTCCCTAGAAACTGAATTTTCCACCACAGTCTCCTGAACCTCTCCATCCAACAGGATTTCCTCTCCAGATTCCACATCCCTATCCATCATACCATCCAAATATCCAAAAATAACCTCCTTCAGAATAGCCATACCAGGAATCATATTTTCCCCATTTGGAAGAGTCTTCATCAATTCAGCCTTGGAAAGAATCTCCAAAACCTCAACCTTTACATTCCTGCCCACGGCAATCCAAAATACATACTTGACCCCATCTTCATGTGGTAATATATCATTATATACCAGATAATCAAGAGCCTCCCCAAACTCCTCCATAAATTCCCCAAACTGAGAAATGGAAGTTACACCACCTTTCAATTCCCACTTCCTAGAAATCTCATGAAGATCCAACATTGAGAAAGTAGTAGGCCACCTTTTAACCATTTCAATCTTCAACTTTCCCCAGACCTGACTCCTAAATCCTGCCATGCCAGAAACTTCCTTCTCCACCTCTCTATTACCAATGAAAAAGATTACTTGCCTAACCATGTCCAACAGTGAGGCCCCATCAATCTCAGAAGCAACCTCAAACCTAGCCAAAAACCCCTTTGCATCCTCTCCCAAAAACCTTGAACCATCCCAAGACTGAATCCTAACCATCCTAGGAATTCCAAGTTACAGCCTCCAATCTCCACCAAAGATAGCCAAAGTCCCCCCAAGAGCCTTAGAGACCTAGGAGGGACCAAATCCAACAGAAAGAAGACCCCTAGACCAACCACAAAGAGATATAGAACCAAATACAAAATCCACCAAAGGAGATCCACCAAGGAGAGAAGCCTAGATCAACAGAGATTCCAAAAAGCCTACAGATTTGTACCCCATGTTGGGCGCCAGAAATGTAGACAATCCAATAGTACTAGCTATAGGCCTTGACCAAGTGAGTTGGAGAAAAACCAGAGAGAAAATCCCCTGTCCCTTTAGAAAACAAATGAGATTTACCTGTTGCAGCAAATTGGAGATCTGTTTGCTAGACCCTCTAATTAAACACACTTGAACCCTTCAAAAGTGAAGATAATAGTCCCAGACAGACTACCAGAAGGAGTTGAAACGAACAGTAATATATTCCAACAAAATACAAACCAATGAGACAGTGAGGAACAGAGAGGTGATGAGTAAAGAGATAAGATGATCCCCCTAAAAATCTTCCAACACATGCATCATACAGCCAATGCACAGACCACCCTGACAAATTCCCCACCCAACTCCAGCCAAATTGAATAAAAACCCTCCAGAAGCGCTCCCCAACCTTCTAAAACAGAGGCAGGCAGGCCTCCCGACGTTGGAGGTGCCGCCTAGTGGCGGGCGGGCCACTTCTAGGCCCTAAAACACCCATACAACCAATAAAAACCCATAACTTCACTAATAAACAAGATAAAAACACATAAGACATACCAAAATGAAACGAAAATAAAGGACAATAAGCTGAGACATAATAAGTGACCCTAGCTTAAGCCTACATAAGCACCACTAAGCAATAAACATCCAATAAATACCAATAACAACACCATAACTACCCTATAAAACAAGGTAACCACCCATAAGGGATACCAAAATGAAGAGAAAAGAAAGGACATTAAGCTGAGAAATAATAGGTGACCCTAGCTTAAGCCTCCATAAACACTACTAACTATCACCTAAAGATGAAAAAAAACACTAATAACACCATAACCCCAATAACACCCTACATACCAAATACCCCCAAATATGAACTTCAAAGGCCTACCCAGGTTTGGATCACCACAACGTGACAAAAAGTGTACAGCACAAGTTCAGACAAACTTGTGCTAGAAACTTTTATAATGGAGAGTAGCTTGAGTGGAACTTTTCTTCAGTTCATTCATCTTGTATTTCTCATAAACATGTCTACTGGTATTTGATCTATCTGTATCATTTATATTTATCATCCAATTAATATTTTATCACCATTATATTATTAAAAATATTAGTATAGCAAAAACTTGTGTGCAAAATGAATACCAGGTGAAGTTATACCTTCAATAATTTTTTAAAATAGAAGTTGTGGTCTTCCAACATTGGCAGGAGCCTTTGTTGTGTTCTTTGGCACTGTTTGTGCATGTCTTAATTGGCATCTGTTGAAGAATTAGGTGTTTTTCTGGTTTTATTCCGTGAATATTGGGACTGCGTGTATGTGGGTACTATCATTGGATAGCCCCAATTTTTCTCTATATTTCATGTCTTGATAATATTTTTGATATTCTAAGTTTTGAGGGGTCATTTCCTCATTTTTCAGTTACAAAAGATAGCTGTTAAATTTTGTTTTTCATCTTTTATGGGCTAACCTTAAGTCTTAGGGTTAAGTTCTTAGTACCATTAGATAGGGCTAATTTAGCTCTATATTTCATGTCAAAACATTGTTATAGCGTAATTTTGTGTTTTAAGGGTTTTAGTAGTTGTAGTGAATTTTTCTAAGTAGATTAGGTGTTTTTATTGGTTTTCTGGCTTCAGGGAGGCCTTGCCGCTTCAGGCGGCACCTCCAATGTCGGGCGGCCGCCTGCCTCTGTTTTAGAAGGTTGGGGAGCGCTTCTGGAGGGTTTTTATTAAATTTGGCTGGTACAGGTGCCAAATTTGTTGGTGTGCATGGGATCTTAGATAGTGGTCTGTGAGTACATAGTGAATAAGACAGTTTGGGGAAACTTTAATTATCATACAACCATCCAGAGGTGATATCCTTGTTCCTCACTCAGTTTTCACTGTTTTTTGGCCACAATTGGCTGTGTTGGGTGCAAGGTTAGTTCTTCATTTAACTCAACTTTAGCCACAGGTTCTCTGGTATAGTCTTTCAAGCTATATCAAGTATTATTGCTGTCTCTGGTGTGGATTTTCAGCCTACATCAAGTATCTTTGCTTTCTTTGGTGTGGACATTGGTCTACATTTCAGTTCTTTGGTCTGGTAGTCTCTCTGGGGACTACTTTCTTGGCTCATCAAGCAGTAAGTTTGTTGAAAATGGGGCTTTATCAAACAGGAACCAACTTACTTTAGCAAGTAAATCTCAGTCTATTTTTCTAAATGGACAGGGGATTTTCTCTCTGGTTTTTCTCCAACTTACTTGGTCAAGGCCTATATCTAGTACTCAGGATTGTCTACATTTCTGGCGCCCAACGTGGTGATAGAACTTGCTAGTTCTTTGAAATCTCGGTTTTCTTTGGTTGGCTCTTTTCGGTGTTTTGTTCTGGAGGAATGGCTTCTTGTTCTTCTATTCCTGTGGTGACTGTCAGTGGGGGAGATGGTCCTCCTACTGTGATGGTCAAGGAGTGTGTTAGGATTAAAACTTGGGATGGTACCAAGTTTAATGGATAGGATGTCAAGTGGTTTCTGGAGAAGTATGAAACTGCTGCTGGAGTAGATTGTGCTTCTTACCTGGACATGGTGAAGCAGATTATTTTCTTCATTGGTGATAGGGCAGTGGAGAAGGAGATAGTGACCATGTCTGGCTACAAAAAGAGGGATTATAAGTTATTGTGTAGGGAGATGGTAGATAGATGGGGTGTCAGGTTCACTATGGTGGATCTGAAAAAGGTTGTCAGTGAATGGCATTTTATGGTGGTGTTGGTAACATGCACAATTACAGGAAGTTTCTGCTAAAGTTTGATCCTGTGGTGGAATATTTGGTGGAAGTGGAGGATCTGGCATATGAAAATGCTTCCAAGGATGTTTTTTGGTCTAACTTGGCTAGAGATGTCAGGATGAATGTGTTGAAGGAGTTTTCAAGGAAGGACTTGATGAAGACTCTTTCCAATGGGGATCAGAAGTTTCCTGCCTTGGACAATGTGAAGGAGGCTGTGGAGGCCCATTTGAAGTTATTGGCTGTGGACACCTAACAGGAGGGGTGTGCCAAATATGTCAGCAAAGTCAGTGAGACTTTGGCTGAAGAGGAAGTTGAGGTGAAGAAGGAGGAGAAGAATATAGTGCAGTTTCCCAAACAGGAGAAGGACCCAGTGGTAGAGCAGTTGGCTGATCTCACAAAGCAGCTGCATATTTTTGTTCAGGAGGCTAATAAGGTCAATAAGGTACCTTCTCAACCTAGAGATTTTGATAGGAGTGCTGGTGGGAGTGATCCTTGGGTCTGCTCTTATTGTAGCAGGAAGGGGCACAGGTCCAATGATTGTTGGGCATTGAACAGGGATGTGTCTGAAGGAAAGGTGGAATTGGATGGCAGGGTTTTCAAGTTCCCTGATGGTTCAATTGTGAAGCCCAGTGAGGGGCAGGCTCCTGTTGATTTGGTCAGGAGAAGGGGTGGTCTCAATCAAAGGAGGCCAAGATTTGAGGAGATTCCTGACCATGGGAAGTCTTCTGGTAAGGAGGATTATGATGTCAAGGGAAAGGGGAAGGAGGTCAATAAGGTCTCTTTTTCTACTTCCTTTGGCGGTTTGGAGCTGTATTCCTGTGGTGGACAGTCAAGTGGAGAATTCTTGGCTAGTGTTTATGATGTTGAAACAGGGAAGGTGGAAAGGCCTTAGAGAAGCTCTCAGGCCCAACCAAAGCCAAAGGCTTCAAAGGTGGATCCAAAGCTGAGTGAAGCTAGGAAGAGGTACAGCAAAGAGGAGCTGTAAAAGATGCAGAAGGGTATGGCTGACATGGGCCCCCCTAGTTTTTGTGCATTGGACATGAATGGTGAGCCAATGCCAATGGAGGTTGATTCTGACTCTGAGGAGGATGTCCCTTTGGCTTCATTGACAAAGCATGCTGAAGTTAGAGGTTCTGGTGAGGGATCTGGTTTGGTTCCTGTTGGTGGTAAATCTGTTTGTGGTTCTGGTCCTCAAGAAGCTTCTAGGACCAAGGTACTGAAGCCAAGGGCTCACTTTGAGAGGCCAGTGGTTTCTGGTCAATCTAATGTTATGGACTCTGTTCTTGAAAGGATGAATCAGGTTCAGGTTTCCCTTTCTTATAGGGAATTGTATGCTATCAGTCCAGGGTTGGATGATAGACAGAAAAAGTTGTTGACCAGGAGAAGAGTTTCTTCTGGGGAGGTGGAATACATATGTGATTCTACTGAAAAGTTTGGTGAGGGGTTGGAAACTCATTTTTCTGCTCCTCTGGGTTATGTCAATGTCACTCTGAATGGCAGGGAGGCAAGGGCATTGGTGGATTCAGGTTCTCAGATAAACCTGATTTCCTTGTTTGAGGCTACTCATTTGGGTCTCCCCATCAAAACTGGTATTGGTGGGAATTTGAGAGGGATTGGTGGCCATGTCATGGAATCGGTTGGAAATTCTGAGTTTGTGAAGTTAGACGCTGGTGGAGCCTCAGGGAAGGTTCATTTTTATATTGCTAAGGGAACAGTTAAAGCTGTTTTGGGTGGGCCAATCTTGATGGATTTTCAGGCAAGAATTGGTTATCAATTTGATTTGGGAATCAGTTTGGAGTTGACTGGTGAAGTTGAAAGGAGACTTCACATGAGGTTATCATCCCCTGGAGAGGATGGTTGGGAGACCAGGCCTGGTTTATCTTCAATGTGCCAGTGCATGGATTTTTGTAGGAGAGGAAGAGAAGTGGGTGCTGCCTCTGGTTTTTTGGAGTGTGGCTCGGGCTCTAGTCAGGGTCTGTCTTTTTTAGAATGAGTAGGGCTGATCTCCCTAGTGCTACCACCTCTCCCCAAGATGAGGAAATCCCAGGTTGTAGTAGGTCAGCTCCCTTGGAGATATACCAAGTGGATTTTCAACTTTCTCTCTTTAATGTTTCTCTTCTCTGCAAGTATTCATCAAGTTTTTTATCAAGTCTCTTTTCTCTCTCAAGATTCTCAATTATTTTTAATTCAAGCTCAAGGAAGAAGATTGGTTATATATCTTTATTGAAATATATGCAGAAACGTTTTGGGGTGGTGAGATTGGGGTCTAAAAGTAAGTCCTTCCAATTGTGCACCTCTAGGGTTTCTTCTACACCTTTAAAAACATTACCTGGGCCACACCTGTGAGCATTGGGGAAGCCCCTGGTTATTTTTGTAGGTCAGAAGAATACTCAAGAAAAGAAGATAAAAATTTCAAGATAATTCAAGAAAATCAAGAAAAAAATCTGAAGATAATGAAGATAGAAGATTCAAAATATTTTTGTGAAGATTGTCAAGATCAATTTTTGGGCCTCCAGCATGAGGTTAAACTGCAGAAAATTATGAAGAAAGAAGATCATCAAGATCAATTTTTGGGCCGCCAGCATGAGGATAAACTGCACAATTTTAAAAAAGTTGATTCTGAAGATGAATCAAGATTTGAATATTTGGAAGATGGAAGTGAAGATGAAGATTTGGAATTGCGGAAAAGTTTAGGAGTGGTTATATTGGGGTCTAAAAGTAAGTCCTCCCAATTGTGCACCACTAGGGTTTCTTCTACACCTTTCAAAAACATTACCTTGGCCACACATGTGAGCAATGGGGAAACCCTTAGTTTTTTTTCCAGGTCTGGTGGTGAAGATTTCCAGAAGATGCCTCAAGTTGAAGGTGGAGCAGCAAAGTAAAAGAAGGTAACGCAGAAGATTAGGCCTGTCAATGAGCCTATTCCTGTGTGTTTGAATCCGCCCTTGAAGAGTCCTCCTTTGTCTAGAGATTCGTACTGTACTCCTTTGGTGAATAATCCTCCAGAATTTGTAGAGACGGCTAGGGTGACTGTGGAAAGGTTGAAAGTTGTTAATTTTGGTCCTGATGGGTGGTTGTCTGAAAAAGAAAAGAAGTTTTTGTTGCACGTTATTGTGCTAATAAAAAAAGCTGTGGCTTTTGTTGAGGAGGAAAGGGGTGTGTTGAAGCACTCTTTTGGGGAACCTTTCTTGATTCCTGTGGTTTGTCATGAACCTTGGCAAATCAAACCTAATCGGATTTCAGCTGCTATCAGAGAGGATTTTGTGGAGATTTTTAGGGAAAGAGTCAGTACTGGGTTATACAAACAATTGAAATCCAGTTACTCAAGTCCGGTTTTCAGTGTAAAGAAGCAGAATGGAAAGTTGAGGGTGGTTCATGATCATAGAGCCTTGAATAGAGTCACTATCAAGGACGCTGGTATGCCAGCAAGTGCAGAGGATTTTGTTGAAGCTTTTGCTGGAAGGGTGTGTTATGGTTTGGGTGATATTATGGGTGGTTATGATGAGAGTGAACTTCATACGGATTCAAGGCCTCTCACAACTTTTGAGACTCCTTTGGGAAGATTTCAGCTCACTAGGTTGCCTCAAGGAGCAACTAATTTAGTGGCAGTATATCAAGCACAGATGGCTTGGATTTTGCAGGATGAGGTTCCTACTCATGCTGGTATTTTTATTGATGATGGTGGAATTAAAGGACCATCCACTGATTATGGTAATTAGTTGTTAACAGAGAACCCTGGCATAAGGAGGTTTGTTTTGCAATTTGCAATAACTCTAGAGAGAGTATTGTTTAGGATTGAAGAGGCTGGTTTGACCATTTCAGGGTCAAAATTCTGTTGTTGTGTTCCTGATTTGGAAATTCTGGGTCATGTGGTATGTAAAGAGGGAAGGATTATGGCAAAGAAAAAGATTAATAAAATTCAGTCATGGACAAGGACTAAAAATATTACTGAAGTCAGGGGATTTTTGGGTGTGTGTGTATATGTTAGGATTTTTCTTTGTTGGCTTCACCTTTAAGGAGGTTGACCAGGAAAGATGCAGATTAGGAATGGATGAAGAGTGTGAAGAGGCTTTTCAGAAGTTGAAAAAGGTTTTTGTGGAAGATATTTTTCTTCACAAGTTGGATTATGGTGTTGGTGCTGGAAAAATTCATCTGGCTTTGGAATCAAGCTATATTGCTGCTGGTTCTGTTTTGTCTCAGGAAGATAAAATGGGAGGGTCAGGCCAGTAAGATATGAGTCTGTGGTGTTTAATGAGGTGGAATCTAGGTATTCTCAACCTAAGTTGGAATTGTGTGGTGTAGAAAAAATTTTAAAGAAGATACAGACTGTTTTGTGGGAGCAGCATTTTGAGCTGCAGGTGGATGCAAAATCTTTGGTTCAGATGATCAATACAACTAGTCTTCCAAATGCTCCAATGACTAGGTGTGTCAGTATAGTATAGTATATAAGTATGATATAATAGTGTTATTTTATGGTCCTACTACTTATTAATAAATGATTTAGTGATTAAACCTCAGGGGAAGACTAATAGAATAGTTATACTCAAATAAAACTCACAATACTTGGATTTAAATGCGTGCTAGTGGTGGAAAATAGGAGAATAAAATATAGTTATAGCTTTTATAAAGATAATATCAATTTATAAGGGCTTTATAATATATTTCTGAATGCTAATAATTGTATTTTAGTGTTTGTTTGAAGTGTAGTAATTGAATGATGATAATAAACCGTCAAAATCCCTTCTTACTTATACCCAAATCCACTGGAGTGCACAGACCTTCAATCCAGATGATGTCACTGCTATCCCCGGAAATTACAGCACTTTGAGGGCCCATCACATCCCCATGGCGTCCACTTAAAGCAGTTTCAACACCCAGACCTCCAGTAAGGACCCTCCATCACTATTAATAATAACACAGAGTCATACCATAAATAGAAAACCCAGATAAAAGCGGATACCATAAAGAAACAGGTAAAATAAATGATCAAAAAGAGATTTAATGAAACTAAAAGCATATAAAGGAAAAAAATAAAATGTCCAAGCCCCCAATAACATCCCCAAGCATCCACATTAACCCAAAAACATCTTTCCAACCCATAAATCTGTGAATAACCATCCAAGGAAGTAATTTTAGTTGTCCAAACTGGGTGTATGCGCATGATATAGGTGTCTATGCTTCTGTAGGCGTTGTGAGTCCACTGATTTCGTCCATATGACCTAAAATAAGCAGAAAAACAAAGGTTATAGGCTATTAAGGGGCTAAAACCCACTTATATACCTAAATATACATAATATACTGCATATTTCACTGAATATGAGATTTATGTATACATATAAGCTTATGTATGTCAATAATTACTTCATATCACTTAAGATAAGTATATTATGACTCCATTAACACCTTAATAAGTACTATTAGGCCATGGATAAGCTATTTAAACTATTATACATTATATAATAGAATAATAATTATATGTATATATAATAAAATAATATATATTATTATTTTAACCTTATTTTTAAGATATAAGCTTAATCTAGTTAAGGTTATCTTATTTTAAGCATAAGAAATACTCAGTCCTAAGGATATTTAGGCTGACAAGGTGGGTGGCATTTATTCAACATTTTTCTTTTGACCTGGTACACAAACCAGGCAAAACTTTTACAATGCCTGATTGATTATCAAGGAGGCCACCTACAGAGGAAGATTCTGAGGCTGAAGAGTTTAATGAAGATGTTCCTAGGGCCAGCACAAAGGGGGCTGAAGATTTTTCTGACCTCCCCCAAGAGTCTAAACTGGCTGGATCTGATCTTGATTCTGGTGATCAGGATGTTTTTGTTGATGAAGATGGAGTTGTTGTTTGGGACAGCTCAAATTTAGAAAATGGTGTTTTTGTTAGTGAAATGGATTCTCACAAGGTTCAGTGAAAAGAGAAGGATGTGCCAAAATTTAAGGATTGGTATCCTGGTTGGGCTGGTCAATTGTCTCATGTTCACACTGTTGATTTTGATGACAGACTTGTACCCTTGGATGTTGTTTTGTTGGATTTTAAAGATGAGACCTGGGGTCAGTCTGGGTCTTATTTTATTATGGTGGAATATCTGTTGACCTTGGAGAGACCAGATAGTTGTGATGATGATACTTGCGTGGCAATCAAGAAGAAGAGTCCTGGATTTTATGTGTCACGAAGAAGGTTGATGAGGAGGAGACATCCTAATCCTCAAGTTGTGGCGACTCAGAAGAAGGGTCAAGAAGTTGTGTTGAAGTCTTTGCATGAAGACCTTGGTCATAGAGGCTTTGGGGAGACTTATAGAAGAGTAGCAGACAGATTTTGGTGGCCTGGTATGAAGTTGTCTGTGCAGGGTTGGGTTCAATCTTGTGAAGAATTTCAAAGAAGAAGTCACTTGAAACCTAAAGAGGTTGGCCGTGCTACTGGTGAAACAACTGTTTTTGGTAGAGTCAGTCTGGATGCTGTCCATATTAAAGAGGGCAGGTATAAATAATTAATTTTTGCCAGGGATCATTTGTCTGGTTGTGTTGAGGCAGTGCCTCTGGTTAATTTGACTGCCAAGAATGTGGCAGAGTTTTTGAAGAAGGAGTGGATTTTTAGGTATGGGTTGATGAAGTTGGTGACTGTTGATGGCGGGCCAGAGTTTGGTGCCAAATTTAAAGAAGCTGTGGCTAGTGTTGGTTCCAAAGTTAGAGTGGCTACACCTTATTATCCTGAAGCTGAAGGAATGGTTGAGAGAGGCCATCAAGTTATCAAGAATGCTTTGGTAAAGCTGTGTGGGGATAGTGCTGAAATGTGGAGGCATTATTTACCCTTGGTGTTATTTGCTGATAGGGTCACTGGGAATACAACGACTGGCTATTTTCCTTATGAGTTAATTTTTGGTCAGAAAGATTTTTTACCAGTGGTCTTGGAATTGATTGGGATGAGGTGCACTCAACAGAAGAATTGCTCTGTGCCAGGATGCAACAGTTGGAATGTAGAGAGGAATGTAAAGAGAAGCCATAATCTAGAATGATGAAGATTAGGAATCAATAAGTCATATACTGGGACAAGAAGTTGGCTCATAGAATCAGGAATCCCCTGAAACCTGGTTGTTTGGTTTTGGTTTATAATAGAAGTTTGGAGAGTCAGCAGGGAAAATTTTTGCTGAAAGATGGAATGGACCTTACAGAGTCAGATCTCAGGTGTCTGGAGATTCTTATGTTTTGGAAGAGTTGGATGGTGCAGTCTTAAAGAAGAGAGTGTCTGCAGATCAGGTGAAGAGGTTTTATCCCAGAGGCACTAGAAATGAAGAAGATTGACTCCACAATGAGGATAAACTATGGAACGTTATTTAAATTTTGGAATTTTTGGTGTTTCAGAGCAACTTTTGTGTTGGAAACTTTTTGTTAGAAGGTACCCATGGGTGGAGCTTCTAGATTTGATGTTGGAAAGTGTAGGGGTAACTGATGGGCTGGCTGCTCTTCAGAACAGTTACCCCAGATTGTCTGTTTCCAACCCTTTCTCTTAATTTTGTTGAACCCTAGTATTTTTTTCTTTTCAGAGGTTTTAGTCCTCTATGACTTTAAACTGGAATTTCCTTTGGTTTTCAAGTGCTGGACTCTTCACTCTTATTGGTTTTGGTTTATTGTGTTGGATGTTGTGTTTTTTTAGAAGGTACCCAGGGGGGGCTTCTAGATTTTATTTTGGCAAGTGTGGGGTAACTGATGAGCTGGCTGCTCTGTAGAACAGTTACCCCAGAATGTCTGTCTCAAGTCTTTTGTTTGTTCTAGTTGAATTCTTGTTCTGTTGTTTATTATTCAGGTTTCAAGTCCACTATGACTTTAAACTGGTTTGGGATTGGCTTATTTATCTTTGGTTTTTTTGGGTTGGTGGTGGATCACTGGTGGTCTCCCATCATTTTTACTTATTAGAGGGAGCCCACCCAGTGATCATTTCTATGGACTGGACTTTCTCTTACTGGACCTTCTCTTAATCTGGACCATCCATGGAGCTGGACTTTATTTGATTTTTAGTTATGATTTAGCTAGATAGTAGTTTCAGATTATTTTCTTTTTTCTCTTTTTTTATTTTAATTTTTTTATGGGGGTTGTTAAAATTATATAATAAAAAATATAGGTTGTTACCACATCAGGGTCACCTGGATGTGGGCAAGCATTGGTGAGGAAAGGCTCATCAATTGGCCGGGAAATGATATTTTATCATTTTATTTTATTTTATTTTTATTTTTATTAATGTCATTTTTTATTTTTTATTCTCATTATTACCCTTAATTTATGTTTCCTATTTCAAATAATTTAAATTATTTAAGGTGTATCCACATCAAGGTGCACTTGGATGTGGGCAAGGTATCAGGGGATCAGCTCATCAATCAGCTGGGGGATACCATTTGTATTATTTTTTATCTTTTATTTTATTTCTTTTATTTTTATTTTATTTATCAATTTTTAATTTTAGTATGTTAGTAGACTTTAAAGAAAAAAAATCAGAATTTATAGCTATTAATTTTTATTATTTAATTAATATCATGTTTTTAATCTTTTTGCAGGAGCTCATTGTCTGGATGATGAAGTTTCTGGAGGCTGGTCTGGATTATGATGTTGTTTTTGTTTTTTGTTGGGGTTGTGGGAAGCACTGTGTTCTTTGAAGTGCACCCTGCTGGAGAGATTATATGGATTATAATGGGAAGGAATGGGTTTGGATGGAAGTTCAGAAGAGGAAGAAGAAGAGGCAGGAATGGTTTGTTGGAAGGTGTGCTTAATGATCCCAGACATCTTCCAGTGGTCATCCAATGGTTGTTTCCTCAAGATTTTCTCAAAGTCATTTAAAGGTCCATGGAGGGAAAAGGCTTTCAGCATGTTTGAACACATGGTGCTGAGGTGTTGTTTCATGTCTCCACAATCCAGGGTCAAAGAAGTTTCTAGAGGTTGGCCAACTATAATAGTAGATTCAGGAGGAGGGGTGCCAACTAGACAAGAAGAATTGGATCAGTAATTATTTTTGTTGAAGAAATTGGATGAATTAATGTGGTACTTAGAGATTGGAAGCTCATCAAATTTGTAAGTGGCCAGAATTTGCGCTTCTGAAGATTTTGGAATGGTGATAGTAGGTGGATCAATCAGTGAAAGATATGGATTCTCTTTGTCTTCATCTAAAAGGTTTTGAGAAGGTGAAATAGGAGGCTGATGTTCCTGGGGCCTAGTTGGAGTAGCAGGCCTGTTTTTTCTGTTATTAATATTTCTGCTTGATTAAGTTGGATGGGGTTCTGGTGATGGAATACCAGGGTTGTTATAAGATGGGTCAGGAGAGGGTGATCTGGAAGAAGATTGATCTCTTCTGGATGAAGCTTTTGAAGGAATGGAACTGTCAAAAGAATAGTTGGCTGATAGAGGAAATGTGTAGTTTCGTTGCCTTAACTGGTGGCAAAGTTTTTGTTTTGGTGCAGTGTTGGGTGCTCTGGTGTTTTCCTGGGGTCCTCTGGAAGGTCTCCTAGAAGTTTCGGAAATTTTGGAGTTTTTGGACCTTAGAAAGGTTGTCTTCATTTCTTTGGTAGCAGTGGGAGGTGGCTGCGTGGAGTTGCTTTTGTTGATTGGAGGAATTTGGCTGTTTTCTGGTTGTTTTTGGAGGTTTTGAGCCTGATTTTCACTGTCTGGTGAGGTGGGCGGCCTGCCCAACGTCGGCCGGTGTGGTACGCACCTCACAGGTAGCATAATTTTAGACCAATCAGCGTGCGTAGTCCAGGAAGGTCAAAGGGAGTTAGTGCAGTAGGTAGTGCTAAAATATAATATGTATTTGTGTGTTTCAAAGAACAAAGGAAATGGAAGAGTGGAAAATGATTAAGGGTTGGTGCACTCAGATTTTTCAGCAAGATGTGCCGCACAATGGGAAATTGTGTGTTATTGATTTAGGACTGTAAAGAGCTAAAAAATATGGATTTGGACTCTTCAATAACTATGTGTTACAGATTAAGGAAGGATTTATGGCTTAAGGACGACTCAAGTGCATAGTATACTGCACCGCGGATAGTTGGGTAAACTTACTGAAACAGGTAATAAAGGAGGCTAACTAGTTAAGTGAATCGTCAGAACTATGAGCTTAGTATTAAAGAAAGGAGAGTGGGGACTCAATCACAAAAATACCCAAGAGTCAAGGTGACTAGGATCAGCGTTAGAATGGGTCAAACCTGAAAGTAGTGCTGAAACATAAAAAAGGTATAGTCAAAAGCGCATATGTGGAGTATGAGTGAAACAAGTTAATACTAGTGTTAGTAATCATAGGGTATGTTTTAGGCGCTTTAGTTGCTACAAGCAGTGTACTTAGTTTACTAATAGATTAGTTATTGTTTTACTAATGTGGCACTAAAGCCAGCGCTGGAGATCCACTAGGGAACTGTGTCTTGAGTACTGGAAAAATATAAAAGGAGGACTATTTGATAGAGATAGGGGAGTCTTTTTGTAAGTAGAATATAAGAGGAATAGAATAAGTGAATTAGAGATATTTTTCTGAGTCTTTTATCATTCGCGTTTCTGTGTGGGTATTTCATATAGTATAGTGAAAAGAGCGCAACATAGAAAGAATATATAGATTTAGTAGGATTGACTATTATTAGAGTTATTTAATTGCTATAATAAGGCATATTCAAAGAGAGCGCTTCAAGAGAGAGTAGCTGTGGATATTAGTACTTGTTAAGAATATAAATATCCAGATATTAATACTTTTTTTTCCTGATCTCTAAAACTCATCTCTCAACTTATAAATTTTCTAATCAAATGTTAGTGTTACACATTATTGCGTTGTATTTAAAAATAAGAGTGGAAGGCGCTTCTTTTTAGAAATTGAAGAAGAGAACCAACCAATCTTGCATTGTGTCTACTGCTTAGTACTTTAGAACAGTCTACAATTGGTGTCCCAACAGTGGCATAATTGTAACTAGTATTTTTTAATTAGATTGTTTGGTTTTTCAGGGTTTCATCAAGAGGACGTAATCAAGCCGGCGCTTCAGCGGAAGAGTTGTAGGGTCTACAACAAGTGGATCCATAGCCGTTGTGGTAGCCTAAAGTTTAGTACGGCACCTAAATATGTAAATGGAGTTATTACGGCGTGCAAGATTGGCGTTATTATTTTTTATAAAAAGGGTTTTATTTAATTTCTTGGAGTTTAAAATATGAAGAAATTGGTCACGAGCGAATGCCTACACAAATACAATTTATTTTACAGAGAAAACTTATTTTTACGGTCTGAAAAATTTATAAGTATCAAGTCAAGTCACTCAAGAACCTTGGGAAATTTTCCCAGAATTTTTACTATTTTTTTTATATTTTTAAATGAATTTTAAAGTTTTATAGAAATATTTACATTTTCAAAAATTACTTAACTTTGATGAATTTTCACGGGGTAACTAGAGCTGCGCAGACTACGAAAATTAGTTTGGTATGTAAAGGGGAAGTAGCTCTATTATGTGTAATTTTTCTAGATTTTTTATTATGGTTTTAAGGTTCTAAATTGAGTCCGGAAGTCCGGACGGACTCTGTACGGACTCCGTACGGGCTCCGGATTGACTCTGGAAGAGCTCTGGAGGGGAAAACTTAGGCACGTGACTAGGAATACTTAAGCGCTTCTCAAACTCGAAATTTAGAGGGGGGACACAACATACAGCTTAATCTTTTACCACCACGGTCTCATTTTTTATTACTCAACAAATTAAATAAATTGTAATACCCTTATAACTTTATATTTTATATATAACATTTTAGAAATACTACTCAACAATTTAAATCACACTTCATACAGGGTATCTTTAGAAAGGTCTTCACCACTGGGACTTGATTATTGCTGTCTCATAAAAATTCAAATTATTATAAAAACATAAAAGTCAATCTTTTCATATCTTTCACTGGTACACCTTAATTGTTGTTATCAGTATTTCTTTATCAACAGCCACTTTCTTTAAATCTCAATAAGCATTAATTATTTTAGAGTTTCATTATTTTCATCAATCAGATCCAAGTATATTGGTTAGCTTAGTGATTTAGAATTCCAATTTTGTTATTTTTATTGGAAGGACGGGGTTTTCGGCTAAATCCACATATCTCCTCCGGATTCTGCTTACAGCAAGGCGACTGTAAGAGTTTACCTTACCATAGTTGGCGCCCGACGTGGGGTTCGAAATCTCTAGCTTTTTCTAGGACTTACTTGGATCTAGGACTTTCTTAGCCTGCAAGAGGCTTATTCTCTGGAACTCAAATTGGATTTTTGTTATTGGCCTGCAAGAGGCTTGTTATTTTAACGGTTGTTAACGCTTTTCTTATGTTTTGGGATGTCTTCTACTAGTGGAACTGCTGTGTTGGCTTCTGGTGTACCTGTTAGGGCATCAGTAAGGATTGTATCTTGGGTTGGGCCCAAGTTTTCTGGAGATGATTTAGAAGGATTTTTACATAGGTATGAAACTGCAGCTGCGATTGATGGTGCTTTACCTTTGGATATGGTGAAGCAGATTAGGTTCTTTATTTTGGACAGAGAGGTGGAAAAGGAGGTTATTTCTATGGATGGTTATAAAGATCAAGATTGGAGAAAGCTCAAGATGGAAATGGAAAAAAGGTGGCCAAAAGTTTATTCATTGGAGGATCTAAAGGATATAGCTAGGAAATGGGAATCAAAAGGTGGTGTAACATCTCTGCATCAGTATCATCAGTTTATGGTTGAATTTCAGGTGGTTCTGGATTATTTGTTGGAGTATGAAATTTTATTTCATGATAATGCATCAAAGTATATTTTTTGGGATGCTATGGGGGAAAAGGTTAAGAAATATGTTTTGATGGTGCTTATTAATGCGAATTTAATGAAGGATCTTCCCGATGGAGAAACTAGGATTCCTGGTATGGAGGTGCTAAAGAAGGTTATTTTGGAACATCTGGATACTCATAACTCTGTTGATTTGGACTCTGGAGAAGACACTGAGGTCGCTCAAGAGATAGAAGAGGATGGTTTAAAAGAACTAGTTTCTGATGAAATTTTGGATTCAGCCATTCCTGAAGATTTTGTCCAGCCTGAAGATATTATTTTTGTTGACTCTTCTGTTTGGAAAGAAGAGATTTTTGAAGATGAAGATATTGTTGTCATTAATGACAAAATTTTGGATGATGGGGATAATTTTGTGTTGAATGATTTGGAATCGGATTTAGAGGATTTTTCGCCTGAGTTTTTGTCTTCAGAAGCAGAGACTGTCTGCAATGAAGATATGGATATGGTGGATTTGTTACAATCTCAGGGAGAGATTGTTAAGGAGGATATAGTTTTCCCTGCACTAATAAAGAGTGTAGTGGTATTTGATAATAGAGTGCATAAATTGGATGCACTCATATTTTGGAAAAGGGTTGTTTATTTTTTATGTCCAATGGTAGGACAAATTATGGGGGTTTATTTTTGGGTTTTATGGAATCGGTGGATAAGCCCTTGGGGCAAAATTATGGATTATCTCCAGGGGATATCAAGAATTTAATTCCTCTGAAAGGAGGATAAACTACCTAAACTCGGCTGAATTTTTTTTTTTTTTTTTTTTTTTATCGTTATGTCTTCAATTTATTCAGGATTCAAATTATTATGGATGCCCTCATTTTTTGGGGTAGCAGGGGCTGATTGCTCAAATGTTGTAATCTCTCCTCAGGATGAGATCCCGGATTGCAATAGGTCAGCTCACTTGGAGATAATTCAAGTGGATTCTCAATTATTTTCTGTTAATATTACTTTGGAGTGCAAATACGTTTTGGACTTTTCTATATGTTTATTGGATTTACCCTGTTTTTCTATTAAATTTAAAAATGGTAAAAAAGGAAAAATGGGCCAAATTAGGTTGGATAAAAATTGGAAGGGTAAGTTTTATGACCTCCAGCAAGAGGTTAAACTGCAAAAACCTTATCAAAATACAATTAAAAATCTTGGTATAATTAAAACACAAAAAAATAATTTTTGTGAAAATTCAATTCCGGACCTCCAGCAAGAGGTTAAACTGCAATTATCTCCTTCTATTACGGACCTCCAGCAAGAGGGTAAACTGCGAAAATCTTATCAAAATCCGATAAAAAATCTCAGTATAATTAAAACACAAAAAAATAATTTTTGTGAAAATTCAATTCCTGACCTCCAGCAAGAGGTTAAACTGCAATTATCTCCTTCTATTACGGACCTCCAGCAAGAGGGTAAACTGCGAAAATCTTATCTAAATCCGATTAAAAATCTCAGTATAATTAAAACACAAAAAAATAATTTTTGTGAAAATTCAATTCCGGTTCTCCAGCAAGAGGTTAAACTGCCAACTTTCTTTACTGGTGATTTACTGTTGGATAAGGGAAGCAAAGGTGTTGGAAAATCTGTTTATAAATTAGACGAGGGAAAGGAGAAAAGGGTAAAATTTAAAAATGAAATAAAATATTTTTCTAATTTTTCTTATTCTGATTCTGACAATGAAGAAGATTCATTTGATGAAATTTTTAATAGCGATACAAAAGAAAATGTTTTACCTCAAGTTTATTTAGATGTGGACGCAGCGAAATATAAGAAGGTAGCAAATAAAGTTCGACCTATTAATGAACCGCTACCTGCTGAATTAAATCCACCTTTGAGAAGACCAAGGTTATCAAGAGATCCTTATGAAAGTCCCTTGGTAAAGAATCCGCCTGAATTTTCTGAGACGTCAAGAATCACTTTTGAGAGACTGGGTGTTGTTAATTTTGGACCTGATGGTTGGTTGTCTGGAGAAGAGAAGAAGTTGTTGTTGGATGTGATGGTCAAGCGAGAGAAGGCCATTGCTTTTGTAGAAGAGGAGAGGGGTGTGTTGAAGCATTCCTATGGGGAGCCTTACAAGATTCCTGTGGTATGTCATGAACCGTGGCAGCAGAAACCGATTCCTATTCCGGCTGCATTGAAAGAAGCTTATATCGAAGTTGTCAGAGAACGGATACGCACTGGACTGTATGAGCAATCAACGTCAAGTTATTCTAGTCCTGTATTTTGTATCAAGAAACCGAATGGCAAGCTTAGAGTTGTTCATGATCTTAGGGAATTAAATAGGGTTACAATAAAGGATGCTGGGATACCGCCTAGTGCTGAGGAGTTTGTTGAAGCGTTTGCAGGGAGAGTGTGTTATGGTTTGGGAGATATTATGGGTGGATATGATGAGAGAGAGTTAAATCTGGACTCAAGGCCACTCACTACATTCGATACACCACTTGGACGTTTACAGTTAACAAGATTACCTCAAGGAGCAACAAATTCGGTTGCAGTTTATCAAGCTCAGATGGCTTGGATCCTTCAAGATGAAATTCCACAATATGCTGGAATCTTTATAGATGATGGAGGAATTAAGGGACCAACAACCGACTATGATAACCAGGTGTTGGAAGAGAATCCCGGGATACACAAATTCATTTGGGAGTTTGCAATTACTTTAGAAAGAATCTTGTTTCGAATTGAAGAGGCTGGTTTAACTATTTCAGGTTCAAAATTCTCATGTTGTGTGCCAGCTTTAGAAATATTAGGCCATGTGGTATGTAGAGAGGGTAGGATTATGTCCAAGAAGAAAGTTAACAAAATTCAGTCCTGGCCAAGACCCAAGAATACGACCGAAGTTAGAGGGATCTTAGGCGTTTGCGTATATGTTAGAATGTTTATCAAGGACTTTTCTTCATTGGAAGCTCCATTGAGACGGTTAACGAGAAAGGATGCAGACTGGGAGTGGGATGAAGAGTGTGAGAAGGCGTTTGTGAAGTTGAAGGAGTTTGTGGGGAAGGATTTAGTCCTGCACAAGTTGGATTATGGAAAAGATGCTGGCAGAATTTATTTAGCAGTTGATTCAAGTCAGGTTGCAGCTGGGGCGGTTTTGTCTCAGATGGATAAAGCTGGTTACATCAGGCCAGTTAGGTATGAATCTGTAGTATTTACTGAGGTCGAATCAAGATATTCTCAACCGAAATTGGAATTATGTGGTGTGGCAAAAATACTGAAGAAACTTCAGCATATTTTGTGGGGGCAACATTTTGAGTTGCAAGTGGATGCGAAATCGTTAATCCAGATGATTAATTCCCCAAGTTTACCGAACGCACCCATGACGAGATGGGTAGCTTTTATTCAACATTTTTCGTTTGATTTAGTTCATAAGCCTGGCAAAACTTTTACTATGCCAGATGGTTTATCAAGGAGACCATCCACTGAAGAAGATTCAGACTCAGAAGAGTTCGATGAAGATATACCTATTATCAAAGCCAGCACTAAAGGAGCTGAAGACTTTCCATACCTCCCCCATGAGGTTAAACTGGCAGGACTATTGTGTTTAGATTATGATGTTGAAGACCTCCACCAAGAGGATAAACTGGAAAATAGTTTTTATGTTAATAAAGGTGTTGGAAAAGGTGTAGATAAATTCGGCAGAGAGGAGGTAGAAGAAGATGTGGTGTATGTAGAGGAAGATGGATTGGTAGTGTGGGATAGTAGTAATTTAAGGAATGGTGTATATGTTGGAGAATTAGAGAATTTAAATAAAAAGGTGGATAAAGAGAAAGAGGTATTTTTGAATACGGTTTTCGAAGGATCCAAAGGTTCAGAAGAAAAACGTCGACATAGCTCGATTAAATATTTATTTAGGGGTCAATGATTATTGGCTCATTCATGTGCAGGTGATATTGGTGATAGAGAAGTCCCTATTGATGTTATATTAATTGATTTTCAAGATGAAGTCTGGGGTCAGACTGGTTTTTATTTTTTGTTAGTCAAATATTTGTTGACTTTAGAGAGGCCAGAAGATTGTGAAGACGATGAATGGGTGGCTATCAAGAGGAAGTCATCTACGTTTTACCTATCTGGTCGACGTTTAATGAGGAGGAGGTATCCAAATCCTCAAGTAGTTATAACTCAACAGAAGGGGAAAGAATTAGTTTTGAAATCACTGCATGAAGATCTCGGGCATAGAGGCGTTGGAGAAACATTTAGAAGAATTTCTGATCGATTTTGGTGGCCTGGCATGAAGATGGCTGTTAAACAGTGGGTTCAGTCATGCAAAGAATGTCAAAGACGAAGTTATTTAAGGCCAAAAGAACCTGGACGTGCGACCGGTGAATATACGCTCTTTGGAAGAGTTAGTTTAGATGCCGTTCATATAAAAGAGGGACGGTATAAATATTTAATTGTGGCCAGAGATGATTTATCTGGTTGGGTAGAGGCAGCGCCTCTTATTAATTTAACTGCCAAAATGTGGCAGAATTGTTTTTGAATAATTGGGTATATAGGTATGGGGTGATGAAGTTGGTAACGGTAGATGGAGGTCCTGAATTTGGGACAGAGTTTAAAGAGGCCGTATTGAAAGTTGGATCAAAGGTTAGGGTAGCAACCCCATATTATCCTGAAGCTGAAGGCATGGTTGAAAGAGGGCATCAAGTTATTAAGGATGCTTTAGTTAAAATGTGTGGGACAAGTGCTGAAAAGTGGAGGCACTATTTACCTTTAGTTTTATTTGCTGATCGAATCACTGCCAAAAGGACGACCGGATTTTCACCATATGAACTTGTTTTTGGACAGAAAGCAGTTTTACCGGTTGATTTAGAAGCTGAATCATATCTTGGAGTTGACTGGGACACGGTCAAAACTACTGAAGAATGATTGTGTGCAAGAATGATGCAGCTAGAAAAGAAAGAAGAATATTTAGAAAAGGCATATTCGCGGATGATGAAGATCCAAAATCAATAAGTTAGATATATGGATGAGCGGTTGGCACATCGATTAAGGAAACCTTTGAACCCAGGAGATATGGTCCTGGTGTATAATAGGAGTTTGGAAAGTCAGTGGGGAAAGATGTTTGCAGATAGGTGGAATGGACCATATAAAATCAAGGAGCAAGTTTCCGGCGGTTCATATGTGCTAGAAGAGTTGGATGGAGTAGTATCAAAGAAGAGGGTAGCAGCTGATCAAGTGAAACGGTTCTATCCTAGAGGCACCAGGAGTGCCGAAGTCTTCCTCCGCAATGAGGATAAACTATGATATCAATGAAACTTTATGGATTCCTCCGCAATGAGGATAAACTATGACATTTATGAAATTATATGGACGAACTCCGAAATGAGGATAAACTACAATTTTAATGACTTTTATTAAATTTATACCTCCGCAACGAGGATAAACTATCTTCTTTTTTTTATCAAAATACTTTACTATCGTTACACTGTATATGGACAACGAAACTGTGATGAAACTTAACGAAATGCAAGAAGACCTTCTTTGAAATTTTCGAAAACTTAAAATTCTTAAAATATGGGTGAAGATAGTGTTGGAAATTTTTTTTAAAATTTATTGGAAGAAGTGTTCACAGGGGAACCTTCTTAATTTAATATTGGCAAGTGTGGGGGTAATTGATGGGCTGGCTGCTCTATACACAATTACCCCATAATGTTCGTTTCCAAAATTTTCCCTGTTTCTAGTTGAATCCTGGCTTTGTCTTTTAATTTTAGGAAGTCCACTAAGACTATAAACTGGAACGAATCAAGAGACACCGCTCTCAACGCTGGATTCAAGATTCTTTTATTTTATTTTGTTTTTGATTTTTTTATGTTAGATTGTGATTCCTTTTCTTTAATATATATTATGAATTATTGTAAAGGTGATGCTCACTGGTGGTCTCTAATCATTTTTATAAATTGGAGGGAGCCCACCCAGTGATCATCATTATAAAAATTATCTTCAAAAAACTTTCATTTATTTTCTTCTCTTTTCAATTTCTCAAAATTGTGTAACCACATCAAGTTGCACTTGGATGTGGGTATGATGTCGAGGGTACGGCTCATCAAATGGCCGGGGGGCATCTTTTAAAATTTTATTTTAAAAAAAAAATTTTTTTATTACTTTTTTTATTTTTCTTTTCACATTCGTTTATCTTTCTTTAAAAATTAAATTTTAACTTTTATTTCAAAACTATCTTTTTTTAAAAAAAAAAAAAAATTAAAAAATTAAAATTAAAAAAAAAAAAAAAAAAAAATCTTTTATTTTAAATGGTAAAAAAATAATAATAATAATAAAATAACTAAAAAATAAAAATAAAAATAAAAATAAAAAAAATAAAAATAAAAATAAGAAAAAAATAAGAAAAGGTATTTTAGTTTTAGGTAGTTTAGATGTTTATATTTTATTTTTCAAACATTATTCAAGAAAGCTACATACCAGGAAGAACACCATCAAGGGTTGTTATCTTTTGAAGAATCGAAATTAGAAAATTTAGAAGGACCTTGATCGATTTCCTGGGATTCGAATCTTATTTCACGGTCACGATAGTGTTGAAGCCAGTTGGCTATTTTGAAAAGGTCTCTTAACAGTTGCTCTCTCATCCAAGATTCTGATCTATCAGAGGGCGGGTATCGTTTGAAATAAGCGATAAGGTTATTAAAATTAGCAAAAAGCTTTTCAGACACTAGGTGAATTGGAACTCTAGGGAAGCTTGGATTAGGTTCTGGTAGTTTATAAGCAGAATATGAAATTGGAGAACCGGTGGACGCTTATCAAATTAAAATATCAGCAAATTAAAACCTGAAGATTAAGAAAATAAAAAGAGACAACTAACCTGTGTCAACACTATCATGATCATAGATAAATGGCTTACTTGGTAATGGAGTGGGACTTTTTATGTTTAGAAATGGATTTTTTATTTTTGATAGATGAGGAGGACTGGTGTTGGATTTGATGTTTGAAGTAGATGTTCTGGGCCTTTTGGATGATACAAGAGAAGATGAAGACTGCTGGCTATTATAGGACCTTTTGTGCTTCAAGATGTTGGAAGAAGGAGAAGAATTGTTAGAAGGTTGAAGCATGGCCTTGGGAGCAGCAAGAGTTCTTGGGGGAGTAGCAGCAAGTCTAGATTGGAGAGAAGGACCCAGAGGATTAGGTGATGGAGAAAGATTTAAATAGGCTGATGGAGAAAAAGGGATGGGATCTTTAGAGGTTGATGGAATAGGGGGTGGAGTAGAAGGTGAAGAAGAAGGAAGAGGTTTGCAGAAGGTGGCGAAGCTAGTAGCAGTGATGGGGAAAGAACCACAGTTCAAGCCAGAACATTTTCTTTTCTTCTCATAGCAGGATAAACAGGCCCTGTTATAAGTGTGCTTTTGCCAGTTAAAAGAGAAGATACATTCCCTATGGGTGAAGGCACAGTATTTGCAAGATTGATCAGCTGAAGCAATGAAGTCAGAAGGTTTCATCTTGTTAGGAGATATTTTTTTGAAGAAGAAAACTTGAAACTAGGATGAAGAAAGCTGGTGGCAAAATCTGGGTTCAAGGATAGAGAAGCTGTTAGGTCCACCAAGACCTTAAACTGGACTATTATCAAGTGTTAGGTCCACCATGACCTTAAACTGGATTTCTTATCGATTAAATGTTTGGTCCACCATGACTTTAAACTGGTAGTTCATTCATTGTTTAGTCCACTATGACTTTAAACTAGAAAATTAATATCTGCAGGATAATTCAACATTCATTGGACCACTATGGCCTTATACTGGATTACTTGTCGATCAAATGTTTGGTCCACTATGACATTAAACTGGATTATCAAATGTATTCAATCTTTGGTCAAGCCTAGGCCTTACTTAGGAATTTATCAAGTTATTTATGCACCTAAACGATCTTTGGTCCACCAAGACCATAAACTGGCAATCTATTATATGTTTGGTCCACCAAGACTTTAAACTGGAATGTCAATCTTGTTTGGATAACTCAATTCAATCTTTTAATTTATCACTGTCCACTAAGACTCTAAACTGGTTATTCAATTATTTCTGGAATTGGGTGCTGATAGCTTTAGGAGGTTAAAATTTTAGGTGGTGATGATGCTAAAGAAAGCATAATGGTTAATTAGGTAAAATTTTTGGCGCTTTAACATGGTCTAAAGTTAATATTATTATTGGAAGCCTGGCAAAAGTATTTTATGGGTTTGCTGTATAGCAAAGTTTGAAAATTGTGATGAAGGAATCAGAAGTTAGGATGGTAGTTGGATTTTAGGGAATGATTTTTTTTAGTGCCTCATAGTTAGGCCATTTTTTTTTGGTGTGAAGCTTGGAGGACCTTATGGCGAGATTGGAATCATAGAATTCGGCTCAGTGGGGGGCCCTATGAGGTTGGAATCAGGAGTATTCGGCTCATAGGAAGATCCACTCTCTCAATGCTGTGACAAGAAGGAAGACTGGTATATGGGAGTCTGAAGGGATTCAAACCTTGCTCTCAGTAGTGGAATCATCACAAGATTTATATTATTTTATTTTATGTTATATCAAGCCAGAGAAGAAAGAAAACATCATTTATGTTGAAAGTTTAAGAAGACCAAGCAAAAACAAAATTTTATCAAGTTATACTGTTAGAAAAGATAATTTCTTTGAAATTGTTCAACATCATTATCAAAGCTTTGCATTAAAATTCTTCTTTTCATGAGGTCTTCATGGTTATTAGCTGGAGTTTCTTGAAAATAGGCCAGCATTTTTTGTTTCAACTCATTAGTAAAGTCAAGAAAAAGATAGCGATGAAAATTTGGGTAATGATTGATATAGTCCGTCTTCACTCTACCAACATCATCAGTGTTGGTTATTTCGACAGCTAGAAGTTCAAATATGTTATAAAGTCATAGGTTTAGTCAATTTTGATTAAAAGTTTTTTTAGTAAGATAAATAGGGTCTTACATTTAGAGCCAGGAAACATAGTCTCAGCAAAGTTAGTTGGGGGTACTGGCATTATAGGATTAGGATCTTGTGAAGGCAAAATTAGGCCGGGATCCGTTGATGAAGATTGAACTTTTGAAGCTGTTTTTGATCTTATTCGTTTTAAGAAGACAGGAATTTTGGATCGCTTTTTAGAAGTTGAGGGATCAGGGAGAGCTGCTGGTCCTAAATATATGTTTGTTTTAGAAGGAACTATTGGCCGGTTGCATTTGACTTTTTTCACACGGCATAAGTCGCAAGCTGTTCTGCCAGGAAGTTTAGGGTTGGACATTAAACAAGGTACCTGGTATCGAGCGCAGAGTTCACATGGAGCGACAAGTTCTTTGGAAGACATATTGATGAAGATGAATTTTATAGTTGATTAAAGAAGATGGTGGTTGAAGGTTAAAGATGAATATTGTGTACGACCACTTATGCAAAGTTTTAAGAATGGGGACATTCTCAATTGGAGGGAGGATGTGGTAGCCTAAAGTTTAGTACGGCACCTAAATATGTAAATGGAGTTATTACGGCGTGCAAGATTGGCGTTATTATTTTTTATAAAAAGCGTTTTATTTAATTTATTGGAGTTTAAAATATGAAGAAATTGGTCACGAGCAAATGCCTACACAAATACAATTTATTTTACGGAGAAAACTTATTTTTACGGTCTGAAAATTTTATAAGTATCAAGTCAAGTCACTCAAGAACCTTGGGAAATTTTCCCAGAATTTTTACTATTTTTTTTATATTTTTAAATGAATTTTAAAGTTTTATAGAAATATTTACATTTTCAAAAATTACTTAACTTTGATGAATTTTCACGGGGTAACTAGAGCTGCGCAGACTACGAAAATTAGTTTGGTATGTAAAGGGGAAGTAGCTCTATTATGTGTAATTTTTCTAGATTTTTTATTATGGTTTTAAGGTTCTAAATTGAGTCCGGAAGTCCAGACGGACTCCGTACGGACTCCGTACGGACTCCGTACGGGCTCCGGATTGACTCTGGAAGAGCTCTGGAGGGGACGTGACTAGGAATACTTAAGCGCTTCTCAAACTCGAAATTGAGAGGGGGGACACAACATACAGCTTAATCTTTTACCACCACGGTCTCATTTTTTATTACTCAACAAATTAAATAAATTGTAATACCCTTATAACTTTATATTTTATATATAACATTTTAGAAATACTACTCAACAATTTAAATCACACTTCATACAGGGTATCTTTAGAAAGGTCTTCACCACTGGGACTTGATTATTGCTGTCTCATAAAAATTCAAATTATTATAAAAACATAAAAGTCAATCTTTTCAGATCTTTCACTGGTACACCTTAATTGTTGTTATCAGTATTTCTTTATCAACAGCCACTTTCTTTAAATCTCAATAAGAGTTAATTATTTTAGAGTTTCATTATTTTCATCAATCAGATCCAAGTATATTGGTTAGCTTAGTGATTTAGAATTCCCATTTTGTTATTTTTATTGGAAGGACGGGGTTTTCGGCTAAATCCACATATCTCCTCCGGATTCTGCTTACAGCAAGGCGACTGTAAGAGTTTACCTTACAATACCGTTATAAGAGGATAGCGTAGGGCTGTATTGTGAATATAGTCAGGTTTAATTACCAAGTGTGTGTTTTTGTGATCTCTGTTTCAATTTTATATTTCGGGAATGAATCCTACTGCGACTACATCTAGGGGATGTCACGAGAGGGTTAAATTGCCCAATTCTTTGGAATCATTGCCAAAGACGGTAACTACGATCATTAGGTGTAAAGATGAAAGCTTGAATTTTGCGGGCATTAATACCAAGAAGTTTTTACGCAGGTTTGAACAAGCAGCTGAAGTTCATGGAGAAACTGAATATGATATGGTGCGTCAAGTACTATTTTTTGTAACTAATGAATGCAAAGAAAATTTAGAGGATATAAAGGGGCATGAAGAGCGAAATTGGTCAGCCCTAAAAGAACAGATGCTCAAGAGATGGTCAAAGGTTACCGAGGAAACTAGGTATACAATGAAGGACTTGGATATCTTGGTAAATAGGGTCAAAGCTAAAGGGGGTGTTTGAGACCCTAAGGAATTAAAAAGATTTAGGGAAGACTTCGACTGAATAGTGGAATATTTAGTTAGTAATGAAGATTTTAGTGATGCTAATGTGTCTTTACCTTGGTTTTGTGAAGCATTAGCGCCAGAAGTTGAAGACTGGGCAAAAAGGCACTTGGATAACAAAGGAAAGCTGGTTAAAAAAAGGGACGGAAATTATATGTACCCTGGATTAGAAGAAGTAGAAATGGCAGTGGAAGCTGAAATGAAGTTGCATTGGGTTGAGTGTCCCGCAGCTAGGGTTGCTTTGGATAATGAGATGAATGAAGATGTGTCTGGCGTACAATCGCCTCCTCAGATGTTGTCTCCTAAAGTCAAATTTTTCACTAAGGAGCCAGATTCAGTTATGGCAAGAATTGATGAGTTGGAGAAAAAGATAATGGCAGCGGCAAAGGCAAAAGAATCGTTTAGGCCCAAGAGTACTCCTCAACCTTCACCTTTTTCTGCTATGGTGTGCTATTATTATAATAAAGAGGGGCATACTAGGATGAGGTGTAATGCGCTTCAAAAGGATAAAGAGGAAAAGGTAGTTTACAAGGACGGGACTACACTTATGTTGGAAGACGGCACTAAGCTTGTTAAAGACAAGGATTGAGGGATGCAAGCCATGGTCATTGATCATATTAATAGAAAGTCTATGGAAGGCAGGTCAAGCAAGGGGAAAGAGCCTGAAATTAAAGAGAAAGACAAGGATGCGAAGTCAGTCAACTTTGCAGTTACTTGCTCAGTGCTGTATTTTAAAGTAAAAGAGGGAGAAGTTGCAGCGCCACTTACCGCAGCGCGTTTGGAGATGTTTTCAGCAAAGCACCAGAAAATGGCCCCACCTACAATTACTAGGCCAAGAAGGACTGGCGCTAGGTATGCGAATCCAGAGGATATGGAGAAAGTAGGGTATACTACTAGAGAGAATACACCTGCACCTATCGAGGATGTTGAAATGGATGGTATGGAACCAGGTGGTTATGATGTGGATCATCAGGTAGAAGATCAAATGGCAATGTTGGAGGAGTCAGAGGTATTACAGCAAAGAGCGGTACCTGCTGAAGGAATTCCAGGAGAAAGGCATAATACTCCAAAGAACCCACCTGGAAGAGCAAAAGCTGGTGTGAAGGCGACTAAACCTAAATGGAGAATGCTGCTCCCGGTTCACTCTGATTTTTCTAAAGCGGCTGAGGATTTAGTTGCACAATGTTTGAAGACTACAGTCTCTGTTCCATTGGAGATGATGACAGCAGTAGTTCTGGATGTAGCGAATGGAATTGTGGATAAGTGCAGGGAGCAAAGGATTTTTAAGTGCGCTTAGTTTGATGTTGAAGAGCAGTAATTTCAGCTGGTTGTTGGATTACCTAGGGCACCAAATTATGCAGGACCCTTAGGGTATTTAACAATTACTGTAAATGGTAAGCAAATTAAAGCATTAGTGGATACAGGTTCACAAATCAACGCGGTGTCAGTGGATGATGCACTGGAGTGAGGTCTTCCTGTTAAAGACGGTGAAGGCACTGTCACAGGAATTGGTGGAGGTAGTTTACCTGTTATAGGTGTAGCAGAGTATGTAGGCACTAGAGTTGCAGGAGCAACAAGGGATATACATTTTTATGTTCCAATGGGTGTAGTTAAACTAGTTTTAGGCACGCCATTTTTAATGGATTATTCTGAAACTATAGATTATTGTTTGAATAAGACTAATGGAATAAGGATTATGGGTGATGATGGTGTTCCAGTAACAGCAGTCTTAGTAGAGCCCAAGGATGGTGGCTGGGAAACTAAGTACTCTGGAGCTGGGCGGTTAGAGAAAGAAAGAGAATTTTACGAGGAAGTCTCAGATGAGGAGATAGGGCAAACGCCAGGAAGGAGCCAACATTTTCATTAGGGACTGGCATTTTAGGTGTTACTTTCTCCCAGGATGAGAGGAACCCGGATAGTGACCAGTCAGTCCTACAAGAAGGGATACGTAAAGCAGTACTTCATAGGTGTCTTGGGAATACTACTGTAGAATGTATTATACCTAAGCTTTTTAATTTCTTTGATTATGGATATTGTTATACTTATATTAAAAAGAAAAGAAAAAAACAGGATTTAGGTGCAACCTGTAGTTATATTATAAAGGTTTTGATTTTAATTAATGAAGGAAGAAGCAAGAGCTGTTTTGCATCAAAGTATAAACCAGTGAATGTAGTGATGCCTTATTTGAATCCTCCTTTGCAGAGGCTGGCGCTGTCCAGGAATCCTTATGATACTCCTTTAACAAAGTTTCTGCCTGATTTTGCGCCTACTAATAAGATTACTATGGAAAGGCTTCAGATGGTTAATTTTGGACCAGAGGATTGGTTATCGCAGGAAGAAAAGAAGTTGTTGTTACATGTTATGGTTCTTAGGCAAAATGCTATTGCGTTTTCAGAAGAGGAAAGAGGTTTGTTGAAAAACTCTTATGGTAAACCTTATATTGTTCCAGTTATACCTCATGCACCGTGGCAGAAGAAGGCTTTTCCAATACCAGCGGCTATAAGAGAAAAGTATACAGAATTAATTAGGGGAAGGTTAAAGTCTGGCTTGTATGAACAGTCTATGTCTAGTTATTCAAGTCCAGTGTTTTGTGTTGTTAAACATAATGGTAAATTAAGGGTTGTTCATGATCTTAGGGAGATGAACAAGGTTACAGTAAAGGAGGCAAGGATGCCACCAACGCCAGAGGAGTTTGTGGATTATTTTGCGGGATGTGCATGTTATGGATTAGGTGATATTATGGGAGGATAAAATGAGAACAAATTGGATTAATCATCCAGAACCATGACGACGTTTGAAACACCACTGGGGCACTTCAGGTTGACAAGATTACCGCAAGGTGCAAAAAATTCTGTGGTGGTATATCAAGCACAGATGATGTGGATATTGCAGGATGAAATTCCAGAACATGTGGGAACTTTCATTGATGATGATGGTATAAAAGGACCAGCCAGTTATTATGATGGGGAAGTGTTAGAAGAGAATCCATATATTAGAAAGTTTGTTTGGGAATATAAGATTACTCTGGAAAGAGTGCTATTTAGGATTCAGGAGGCAGTATTAACAATTTCTGGGTCCAAATTTGCTTGTTGTGTTCCAGAGCTAGATATAGTGGGACATGTGGTATGCAAGGAAGGGAGAATCGATTCTGAAAAACAGAGGAATAAGGTACTTACATGGCCAAGAACAAGAAATACTAAGGAAGTTAGAGGGTTTTTAGGCATCTGTACATATGTAAGAATGTTTATTCAAGATTTTGCTTTGTTGTCTTCACCTTTACGGCACATAATGAGAAAAGATGTTGTATGGGAGTGGATGGAGGAATGCAAGGAGTCATTCAAGTTATTGAAAAGGATTGTAGGGAAAGATATTCATTTGAAGAAATTTCAGTATGGACCAGGCGCTGGGAAAATTACTCTAGCGGTGGATTCTAGTGTTTCCGCGGTGGGCGCAGTTTTGATGCAGGAAGATGGGGAAGGTAATGATAGACCTGTCCTTTATGAGTCTAATACCTTTACCAAAGTGGAGTCCAGGTACTCTCAGTCCAAGCTGGAGTTGTGCGGAGTAGCAAAAATTCTTAAGAAGCTACAATGGATGCTTTGGGGGCATCATTTTGAGCTGCAGGTTGATAAACTATCGTTGGTGCAAATGATTAGTAGCCCAAGTTTACCAGATGCGCCCATGACAAGGTGGGTAGCGCAGATTAATTTTTTTTCTTTTCATTTAGTCCATAAGCCGGGAAAATTGTTCACTATGCCAGATTCATTGTCAAGAAGACCGTTGTGTGAAGCGGACTTGGAAGCGGAAGAATTTGGAGAAGATAAGAGATGGGTAAATGGGATAGATTATTGTTATTACAGATTTGATAGTAACGTCTGTGATGACAATAAACTAGCAGGCAGTATCGTCCGCGATGACAATAAACTAGTAACGTGGAATGTCCGTAAAAATCTAAAACTAGAAATTGATGATGCGAAGGATGTTTGTAGCAAGGGTAGTCTGCAACTGGATTTAGGGGACGCTGAAGCTAAAGAAGCGACAAGAAGTGCGCAAGGCAAGGTAGTGGAACAGTAAGATGATGAAGATGATTCAAGGGGAAGTCATGACAGTAGTACTCATCTCGAAGAGGGGAGTATTTTGAATACAACGCATCTACTGATGAGGGAGTAGAGTTGTTAAGGTTATATTTGGAAGGTAGCAGTTGACCAGATTTTTGAAAAAAAAAGGTTTGGCGCAATATTAAGAAGCCTGCTAAGGGTTACTTTATTAAAAATGAGAAGCTATGGAAGAATCAAGCTTTGTCTCCTCAGTTAGCTGTTCAAACTAGGGAAGGGAAGGAGAAGATACTCAGGGAGTTGCATGAGAATTTAGGACATAGAGTTCAAGATGAGACGTATCACAGAGTTAGGGAAAGATTCTGGTGACCCAATATGAAGAATAAAGTAAAAGATTGGGTTAAATATTGTCCTGAATGTCATCAAAGGAGTTACAGAAAGCCAAAAGAGAAAGGTAGAGCAACGGGCAAAGATACTGTTTTTGGTAGGGTCAGTTTAGATGCAGTTCATATAAAAGAAGGATGCTTTAAATACTTGGTAGTGGCCAGGGATAATCTATCAGGATGGGTTGAAGAAGCACTGTTGGTAAATCTTAAGATGAGTAATGTAGCTGAATTTTTGAAGAAAGAATGGATTTACAGGTATGGGGTAATGAAGATGGTAACCCTAGATGGTGGCGCTGAATTCGCTGGAGAATTCCAAGAGGTAGTAAAATTTATTGTCGCAAAGTTACAAGTTGCAACACCATGTTATCCTGAAGCAGTGGGAATGATTGAAAGAGGGCATCAAGTTATAAAGGATGCGCTAGTTAAATTAGGTGGAAATAATGGGGCAAAGTGAAAGAACTACTTGCCATTAGTTTTGTTTGTGGACAGGATTTCAGTTAAAAGGACAACAGGGTTTTCACCGTATGAACTGATTTTTTGTCAAAGGAAAGTACTAACTATTGATCTGGAGGCTGGATCTTTTCTAGGATGTGACTGGAATCAAGTGTGCTCAACTGAAGATTTGATTCTAGCAAGGGTAGCGCAGATTGAAAGGAAAGACGAGTTTGTGGAGAAGGTGTATGAAAGAATGTTGCAGATCTGGGACAAGTCAGTTAAATATTGGGATGAGCGCTTAGTGAATAGGTTAAGAAAGCCATTGAACCCAGGAGATTTGGTCTTGGTTTTTAATAGAAGTTTAGAAAGCAAATGGGGAAAGATGTTTTCTGACAGATGGAATGGTCCTTATAGGATAATAAAGCAGATAACTTGAGGGTCTTACTCACTGGAGGAATTGTATGGTACTGAGTGGAAGCGATGTGTGGCTGCAGATCAGATCAAAATATTCTACCTAAGGGGTGTTCCAGTGATACAAGATAACCTCTGGAATGAGAAAAAACTACCAGAATAATACCTCCAGGAACAGGCTAAACTATCAATGATTTTTATGTTTTTATGTTACCTCCGGGAAGAAGTTAAACTAAAAAGTTATGTTAAGTTTTGTTTTTCTAAGAGTACTCACAGGAGGCTTTGACACAGTTGTGACGGATAGAGGGAGCTAACTGGAAGTTAGGTAGATTATGGCTGAACAGGCAACTGGCATAAGTGCTTAGATGAGGGCGTAGAGGAAAATGAAATCTTATATATTTTCATCGTTGGAGGGGATATGACCAAATAGGAAATTGGATTAAAGTAGATGTGTACCATGTAAACGCAAAAGATGCTGGGAATTTAGCTAATGGGTTAACTAACCAGGAGTGGAATAGCAATTTATAGATGGGGTGCTCTACAGTTCAATTATTATTTTACATTGTATATTTCTGTATTGCAGTAAAGGCGGTAACGTTTTATGATATAAAAGTTTATTTATGACTTTTTTTTATTTTTTACAGTTTTTTAAAGAAAGTAGAGGGAGCAAAGTTAGGCGCTCTATAGTATGGAAGACAGGTGTAATAAAATAGCACCATGTCTAAAAAGATTATTTGAAGGCATAGCATGAAAAATTTATGAAGACTATTTACAGGGATAATGGAAAGATGAGGCTCATAAGGAGAAGCTCTAGTGGGCTATTCAGTATCAGGGTGAAAGCTAATAGGATATCCATTCCAGTCTTCAGGCATGACAAAGCAACAGTGATCGGCGGGGAATCCAAGAATAGTTGATGAGCTGATTTTGTTCATTAGTTGACCTATCATTTCTATATGGGTATAGCCAGCTTCAAGTTCAGTGTCAGAAAAAGCTGGTGTGTTAGAATAGGATAGAGACATAGCGTCATATATAAGACAAAGTCTGGAAAACATTTGCATGGAATGGACAAAGGGTAAAGGAATAAGAACCCATCCCAGGGAGATGGATTTATTGAAGCCTGACAAGGAGTCAGTGGGAAAGGGGAGCATAAGTATAATAAAGGATACTTACTTGATAATAAGTTTTGTGGGTGCACTGATGGCGAAGTAGTAGTAACCGCATCAGGAGCAGCTGCAGTGGAGCCTGAGCACATAGAAGCATTAGAGCTTGGAGTGGAAAAAGGTGTAGCGCTAGGCTGAATAGATATTTTGTGCCTGAGAAAACTAGGAAGCGATGATGATTCATAAGGAACATTATTATTAGTGGAAAAAGTGGGACTAATGGTAGTAACTATGGGAGCACTACTAGTAGAGCTAGGTGGAAAGCGAATATAACCAGTAGGCTGAGGAGTATACTGGTTTAGAGAGATATTGGAAGTTTTGTGGTATCTAAAGCAATTGTCACAGGCAGGTCTAAAGGTGGCAAACCCCTGAGGTTTAGAAAATGTACAATGAAAGTTGTGGCACTTACAAAACAAGTACGCTTGATCTTTGGGAACTGTATTATATTGAGTCATGATATTTGGATGAAAAAGATCTAGGTTATTAGAAGGGCTATTTATAAGATAACAATGGCATTATAGAAAAGTCATCAGTTGCGTCATGTCTGACTTAAGCGCTAGATGGTTTCTAAGAAGATAGTGAAAAAATTTTTGTCATAATGAAGGACCCAAGGAAAGTAAAATCTGTCGCAGTCAAGGGAAAGTCATATATTGCAAAGATCTGAAGATTACAAGAGAGCACATGCATATACGACGCAGGGGAAGTATTTGCTGCTATAGAAAGTAGCAACAATCTCAAGTCGTTATTTTTTGTTGTTTCATCATTCATAGGCACTTAGTAGAAGGGTGCGCGGTTAGAAAAAGAATGATATTTTTTTTGAAGGCATCTCATCTTGCAGTTGTAGAATTCTCACAGGAAAATTAAGGGAAAGTAAAATTACAGTTTTTTTACAAGGTTATATACAATTTACAGGGAATATATACAAGGAAGATTTTTAGTATTCTGCATCATAAAAGATTGGAACACAGAATGCCAAGTCGTTAACAGCCTCTTGCATGTTTTGTTGCAAGGTGGTTATTAGCTGTTTTCATTTATTATACTTGGTGCAAGTATAAACCGAGAACACCTCAATGAATCCTTCAACGGCAGTTAACATGTTTTTCATATGACACATGGTCGCATCGTATGGAGCGCAGGCAATTTGCTCTGCTAATTCCCAGTTTTGAGCCATGGCGGGCTCTTCATCATTGACGTCCAGAAAAGTTTTGATGGGCCATTTGTCCGGGATGATGATACCAAAGACCGGCTGCATAGTTGTCCAGTCAGGAGCGGGTATACAAGGAGTACACTCCGGAATAGGTTTGGTATCCCAGACGGGATCTTCTTCCAAGGCTCGAAGGAATAGAGGAACGTTAGGAGGCGGAGGCGTTTCAGCATAAGGTGTGCCTGGCGCATTCTAAAAGAGGAAAAAAAGAGAATGTTTGCATTAGAAAAGGAAGAATAAGGAAAATAAGACTTACTGTATTCTCCTCTGAAAAGAGAGATCTTGGGATAGAAGCGATGCTACTGGGTGTAGGTTCACGGTAACCAAACTTGGCTCGTTTGTTGCCAGGTGGGGTAGTAGGAGCAGGAACCGGGCGCATGATGGTCATTTGACTCATCATATTAGTTGTGGAAGCTTAAGGGTCCAGGCATGCAACGGTAGGCGGCCCATTGTAACTACACTTCTTTTTGCGGTTCTTGCAGTAATCGCATGACTAAAAAAAAGGGGGAAGAAAGGAAAGGTTAGTAAAAATAAGGAAGGAAAGTGAAGATAACTTACAGTAAATAAATTATTGCCATGGCAGGCTTTTGAGAAATTACAGGGAGTAATTCCATTCCCAATACAGCGGGTGAATCTTTTCCCACCCATCAGTGTAGTTATGGGCGTTGTTGGTAGAGCAGCAGGGGGCTGAGTGCGCACGAACTGTTGAATTTCATCCACAATGTTGGCGGTATTTTCAGTGTTAGAATTTGTTCTTCTAGTATTCATTGAAAGATATAAAGGAAAATAAGAGAAGAAGATAGAAGATGGAAGAAAAAATGCTGCAAGGAGCAGGTATTTATGGGCTCCTGGGGACAGTGGCAAGTAGAGTGAGGATGTGGTACACGCCTCGCAGGTAGCATAATTTTAGACCAATCAGCGCACGTTATGGTAAGGTAAACTCTTACAGTCGCCTTGCTGTAAGCAGAATCCGGAGGAGATATGTGGATTTAGCTGAAAACCCCGTCCTTCCAATAAAAATAACAAAATGGGAATTCTAAATCACTAAGCTAACCAATCTACTTAGATCTGATTGATAAAAATAATGAAACTCTAAAATAATTAACGCTTATTGAGATTTAAAGAAAGTGGCTGTTGATAAAAGAAATACTGATAACAACAATTAAGGTGTACCAGTGAAAGATCTGTAAAGATTGACTTTTATGTTTTTATAATAATTTAAATTTTTATGAGACAGCTATAATCAAGTCCCAGCGATGAAGACCTTTCTAAAGATACCCTATATGAAGTGTTATTTTAATTGTTGAGTAGTATTTCTAAAATGATATATATATAATATAAAGTTATAAGGGTATTACAATTTATTTAATTTGTTGAGTAATAAAAAATGAGACTGTGGTGGTTAAAGATTAAGCTGTATGATCTGTCCCCCCTCTCAATCTCGAGTTGAGAAGCACTTAAGTATTCCTAGTCATGTGCCTAAGTTTTCCCCTCCAGAGCTCTTCCAGAGTCAATCCGGAGCCCGTACGGAGTCCGTACGGAGCCGGAACGGAGTCCGTGCGGAGTCGAAACGGAGTCCGTCCGGACTTCCGGACTCAATTTAGAACCTTAAAACCATAATAAAAAATCTAGAAAAATTACACATAATAGAGCTACTTCCCCTTTACCTACCAAACTAATTTTCGTAGTCTGCGCAGCTCTAATTACCCCGTAAAAATTCAGCAAAGTTATGTAATTTCTGAAAACGTAAATATTTCTATAAAACTTAAAAATTCATTTAAAAATATAAGAAAAATAGTAAAAATTCTGGGAAAATTTCCCAAGGTTCTTGAGTAACTCGACTTGATACTTATAAATTTTCAGACCGTAAAAATAAGTTTTCTCCGTAAAATAAATTGTATTTGCGTAGGCATTCGCTCGTGACCAATTTCTTCATATTTTAAACTCCAATAAATTAAATAAAACCCTTTTATAAAAAATAATAACACCAATCTTGCATGCCGTGATAACTCCATTTACATACTTAGGTGCCGTACTAAACTTTAGGCTACCACATCCTCCCTCCAATCGAGAATGTCCCCATTCTTATAACTTTGCATAAGTGGTTGAGAAATTCCAAAAGAATTATCTTATCTAATTAAATAATTTGATAAATTTGTTTTAGCTGGTCTTCTTATAAATCTTTATAATAAAAACGTTCTTTCTTCTTCTCTGGCTTGATATAACATAAAATAAAATAATATAAATCTTGTGATGATTCCACCACTGAGAGCAAGGTTTGAATCCCTTCAGACTCCCATATACCAGTCTTCCTTCTTGTCACAGCATTGAGAGAGTGGATCTTCCTATGAGCCGAATACTCCTGATTCCAACCTCATAGGGCCCCCCACTGAGCCGAATTCTATGATTCCAATCTCGCCATAAGGTCCTCCAAGCTTCACACCAAAAAAAAAAAAAAAAAAATGGCCTAACTATGAGGCACTAAAAAAAATCATTCCCTAAAATCCAACTACCATCCTAACTTCTGATTCCTTCATCACAATTTTCAAACTTTGCTATACAGCAAACCCATAAAATACTTTTGCCAGGCTTCCAATAATAATTTTAACTTTAGACCATGTTAAAGCGCCACAAATTTCACCTAATTAACCATTATGCTTTCTTTAGCATCATCACCACCTAAAGTTTTAACCTCCTAAAGCTTTCAGCACCCAATTCCAGAAATAATTGAATAACCAGTTTAGAGTCTTAGTGGACAGTGATAAATTAAAAGATTGAATTGAGTTATCCAAACAAGATTGACATTCCAGTTTAAAGTCTTGGTGGACCAAACATATAATCGATTTCCAGTTTATGGTCTTGGTGGACCAAAGATTGTTTAGGTGCATAAGTAACTTGATAAATTCCTAAGTAAGGCCTAGGCTTGACCAAAGATTGAATAAATTTGATAATCCAGTTTAATGTCATAGTGGACCAAACATTTGATCGACAAGTAATCCAGTATAAGGCCATAGTGGTCCAATGAATGTTGAATTATCCTGCTGATATTAATTTTCCAGTTTAAAGTCATAGTGGACTAAAAAATGAATGAACTACCAGTTTAAAGTCATGGTGGACCAAACATTTAATCGATAAGAAATCCAGTTTAAGGTCATGGTGGACCCAACAGCTGATAACAGTCCAGTTTAAGGTCTTGGTGGACCTAACAAATCCAATAAAAATTTTTAACGATAGTCTTGAAAATTAGCCAGTTTAAAGTCTTGGAGGACTAACAGCTCCAAAATTTGTATAAAACCTTAAGGAAAGTCTTGAACAGTAGCCAGTTTAAAGTCTTGGAGGACTAACAGATCCAAAATATGTATAAAATACCTTAAAGAACGTCTTGAACAGTAGCCAGTTTAAAGTCTTGGAGGACTAACAGATGTCAAGATAAAGAAAATTATCCTTAATGAAAGTCTTGAAAAATAGCCAATTTAAAGTCTTGGAGGACTAACAGATGTCAAGATAAAGAAAATTATCCTTAATGAAAGTCTTGAAAAATAGCCAATTTAAAGTCTTGGAGGACTAACAGATGTCTTGAAGTAAAATCACATATGTATTGAGTTCCCCTAGACCCTGTTTCCTGTCTAAACTAAATGAATAAAACTAAAAAGAATGAAAACTAAAAAAAAATAAAACTAAGAAATATAATAATAATTTTGATTTAATTAATAAATTTTAATTTTTTTTTTTTTTTTTTTTTTTTTTATTATTATTATTATTTTTTTTTTTTTATTTATTTTATTTTTATTTTATTTTTATTTTTATTTTTATTTTTATTTTATTTTATTTTATTTTTTTTTAATTTTAATTTTATTTTATTTTTATTTTTTTTTAAATTTAAAATAAAAGATTTTAGAAAAGATAGTTTTGAAATAAAAGTTAAAATTTAATTTTAAAGAAAGATAAATGAATGTGAAAAGAAAGATAAAAAAAGTACTAAAAAAAAAAAAAAAATTTAAAATAAAATTTTAAAAGATGCCCCCCGGCCATTTGATGAGCCGTACCCTCGACATCATACCCACATCCAAGTGCAACTTGATGTGGTTACACAATTCAAGAAATTGAAAAGAAAATAAAATAAATGAAAGTTTTTAGAAGATAATTTTTATAATGATGATCACTGGGTGGGCTCCCTCCAATTTATAAAAATGATTAGAGACCACCAGTGAGCATCACCTTTACAATAATTCATAATATAAATTAAAGAAAAGAAATCACAATCTACATAAAAAAATCAAAAACAAAATAAAATAAAAGAATCTTGAATCCGGCGTTGAGAGCGGTGTCTCTTGATTCGTTCCAGTTTATAGTCTTAGTGGACTTCATTATGGGGTAATTGTGTATAGAGCAGCCAGCCCATCAATTACCCCCACACTTGCCAATATTAAATTAAGAAGGTTCCCCTGTGAACACTTCTTCCAATAAATTTTAAAAAAAATTTCCAACACTATCTTCACCCATATTTTAAGAATTTTAAGTTTTTGAAAATTTCAAAGATGGTCTTCTTGAATTTCGTTAAGTTTCATCATAGTTTCGTCGCCCATAGGAAGGGTAACGATAGTAAAGTATTTTTGATAAAAATAAGAAGATAGTTTATCCTCGTTGCGGAGGAATCCATAAAATTTTGTTGATATCATAGTTTATCCTCGTTGCGGAGGTTGATAAGATTTTTATAAACATCATAGTTTATCCTCATTGCGGAGTAATCCATAAAATTTTGTCAATATCATAGTTTATCCTCATTGCGGAGGAATCCATAAAATTTGATAAATGTCATTAAAATTGTAGTTTATCCTCATTTCGGAGTTAGACTTCGGCACTCCTGGTGCCTCTAGGATAGAACCGTTTCACTTTATCGGCTGCTACCCTCTTCTTTAATACTACTCCATCCAACTCTTCTAGCACATATGAACCGCCGGAAACTTGCTCCTTGATTTTATACGGTCCATTCCACCTATCTGCAAACATCTTTCCCCATTGACTTTCCAAACTCCTATTATACACCAGGACCATATCTCCTGGGTTAAAAGGTTTCCTTAATCGATGTGCCAACCGCTCATCCCAATATCTGACTGATTGATTTCGGATCTTCATCATCCGCGAATATGCCTTTTCTAAATATTCTTCTTTCTTTTCTAGCTGCATCATTCTTGCACACAATAATTCTTCAGTAGTTTTGACCGTGTCCCAGTCAACTCCAAGATATGATTCAGCTTCTAAATCAACCAGTAAAACTGCTTTCTGTCCAAAAACAAGTTCATAAGGTGAAAATCCGGTCGTCCTTTTGGCAGTGATTCGATCAGCAAATAAAACTAAAGGTAAATAGTGCCTCCACTTTTTGGCACTTGTCCCACACATTTTAACTAAAGCATCCTTAATAACTTGATGCCCTCTTTCAACCATTCCTTCAGCTTCAGGATAATATGGGGTTGCTACCCTAACCTTTGATCCAACTTTCAATACGGCCTCTTTAAACTCTGTCCCAAATTCAGCACCTCCATCTACCGTTACCAACTTCATCACCCCATACCTATATACCCAATTATTCAAAAAAAATTCTGCCACATTTTTGGCAGTTAAATTAATAAGAGGCGCTGCCTCTACCCAACCAGATAAATCATCTCTGGCCACTATTAAATATTTATACCGTCCCTCTTTTATATGAACGGCATCTAAACTAACTCTTCCAAAGAGCGTATATTCACCGGTTGCGCGTCCAGGTTCTTTTGGCCTTAAATAACTTCGTCTTTGACATTCTTCGCATGACTGAACCCACTGTTTAACAGCCATCTTCACGCCAGGCCACCAAAATCAATCAGAAATTCTTCTAAACGTTTCTCCAACGCCTCTATGGCCGAGATCTTCATGCAGTGATTTTAAAACTAATTCTTGCCCCTTCTGTTGAGTTATAACTACTTGAGGATTTGGATACCTCCTCCTCATTAAACGTTGACCAGATAGGTAAAACTTAGATGACTTCCTCTTGATAGCCACCCATTCATCGTCTTTACAATCTTCTGGCCTCTCTAAAGTCAACAAATATTTGACTAACAAAAAATAAAAACCAGTCTGACCCCAGAGTTCATCTTGAAAATCAATTAATATAACATCAATAGGGACTTCTCTATCACCAATATCACCTGCACATGAATGAGCCAATAATCGTTGACCCCTAAATAAATCTTTAATCGAGCTATGTCGACGTTTTTCTTCTGAACCTTTGGATCCTTCGTAAACCGTATTTGAAAATACCTCTTTCTCTTTATCCACCTTTTTATTTAAATTCTCTAATTCTCCAACATATACACCATTCCTTAAATTACTACTATCCCACACTACCAATCCATCTTCCTCTACATACACCACATCTTCTTCTACCTCCTTTCTACCGAATTTATCTACACCTTTTCCAACACCTTTATTAACATAAAAACTATTTTCCAGTTTATCCTCTTGGTGGAGGTCATCAACACCATAATCTAAACACAATAGTCCTGCCAGTTTAACCTCATGGGGGAGGTATGGAAAGTCTTCAGCTCCTTTAGTGCTGGCTTTGATAATAGGTATGTCTTCATCGAACTCTTCTGAGTCTGAATCTTCTTCAGTGGGTGGTCTTCTTGATAAACCATCTGGCATAGTAAATGTTTTGCCAGGTTTATGAACTAAATCAAATGAAAAATGTTGAATAAAAGCTACCCATCTCGTCATGGGTGCGTTTGGTAAACTTGGGGAATTAATCATCTGGATTAACGATTTCGCATCCACTTGCAACTCAAAATGTTGCCCCCACAAAATATGCTGAAGTTTCTTCAGTATTTTTGCCACACCACATAATTCCAATTTTGGTTGAGAATATCTTGATTCGACCTCAGTAAATACTACAGATTCATACCTAACTGGCCTGATGTAACCAGCTTTATCCATCTGAGACAAAACCGCCCCAGCTGCAACCTGACTTGAATCAACTGCTAAATAAATTCTGCCAGCATCTTTTCCATAATCCAACTTGTGCAGGACTAAATCCTTCCCCACAACCTCTTTCAACTTCACAAACGCCTTCTCACACTCTTCATCCCACTCCCAGTCTGCATCCTTTCTCGTTAACCGTCTCAATGGAGCTGCCAATGAAGAAAAGTCCTTGATAAACATTCTAACATATACGCAAACGCCTAAAAACCCTCTAACTTTGGTCGTATTCTTGGGTCTTGGCCAGGACTGAATTTTGTTAACTTTCTTCTTGGACATAATCCTACCCTCTCTACATACCACATGGCCTAATATTTCTAAGGCTGGAACACAACATGAAAATTTTGAACCTGAAATAGTTAAACCAGCCTCTTCAATTCGAAACAAGATTCTTTCTAAAGTAATTGCAAACTCCCAAATGAATTTGCGTATCCCGGGATTCTCTTCCAGCACCTGGTTATCATAGTCGGTTGTTGGTCCCTTAATTCCTCCATCATCTATAAAGATTCCAGCATATTGTGGAATTTCGTCTTGAAGGATCCAAGCCATCTGAGCTTGATAAACTGCAACCAAATTTGTTGCTCCTTGAGGTAATCTTGTTAACTGTAAATGTCCAAGTGGCGTATCGAATGTAGTGAGAGGCCTTGAGTCCGGATGTAACTCTCTCTCATCATATCCACCCATAATATCTCCCAATCCATAACACACTCTCCCTGAAAACGCTTCAACAAACTCCTCAGCACTAGGCGGTATCCCAGCATCCTTTATTGTAACCCTATTTAATTCCCTAAGATCATGAACAACTCTAAGCTTGCCATTTGGTTTCTTGATACAAAATACCGGACTAGAATAACTTGACGTTGATTGCTCATACAGTCCAGTGCGTATCCTTTCTCTGAAAACTTCGATATAAGCTTCTTTCAATGCAGCCGGAATAGGAATCGGTTTCTGCTGCCACGGTTCATGACATACCACAGGAATCTTGTAAGGCTCCCCATAGGAATGCTTCAACACACCCCTATCCTCTTCTACAAAAGCAATGGCCTTCTCTCGCTTGACCATCACATCCAACAACAACTTCTTCTCTTCTCCAGACAACCAACCATCAGGTCCAAAATTAACAACTCCCAGTCTCTCAAAAGTGATTCTTGACGTCTCAGAAAATTCAGCCGGATTCTTTACCAAGGGACTTTCATAAGGATCTCTTGATAACCTTGGTCTTCTCAAAGGTGGATTTAATTCAGCAGGTAGCGGTTCATTAATAGGTCGAACTTTATTTGCTACCTTCTTATATTTCGCTGCGTCCACATCTAAATAAACTTGAGGTAAAACATTTTCTTTTGTATCTCTATTAAAAATTTCATCAAATGAATCTTCTTCATTGTCAGAATCAGAATAAGAAAAATTAGAAAAATATTTTATTTCATTTTTAAATTTTACCCTTTTCTCCTTTCCCTCGTCTAATTTATAAACAGATTTTCCAACACCTTTGCTTCCCTTATCCAACAGTAAATCACCCGTAAAGAAAGTCGGCAGTTTAACCTCTTGCTGAGGACTGGAAATGAATTTTCACAAAAATTATTTCTTTGTGTTTTAATTATACTGAGATTTTTTATTGGATTTTGATAAGATTTTCGCAGTTTACCCTCTTGCTGGAGAACCGGAATAACATTTTCACATAAATTATTTTTTTGTGTTTTAATTATACCGAGATTTTTAATCGTATTTTGATAAGATTTTTGCAGTTTACCCTCTTGCTGGAGGTCCATAATAGAAGGAGATACTTGCAGTTTAACCTCTTGCTGGAGGTCATAAAACATACCCTTCCAATTTTTATCCAACCTAATTTGGCCCATTTTGCCTTTTTCACCATTTTTAAATTTTATAGAAAAACAGGGTAAATCCAATAAACATATAGAAAGGTCCATAACGTATTTGCACTCCAAAGTAATAAAAACAGAAAATAATTGAGAATCCACTTGAATTATCTCCAAGTGAGCTGACCTATTGCAATCCGGGATCTCATCCTGAGGAGAGATTACAACATTAGAGTGATCAGCCCCTGCTACCCCAAAAAATGAGGGCATTCATCCCTTTCCAACAAACATAATTCACCAGAAGCCGTCTGTTTAATATTCCGCTTCTTGGTGCAAACACAACACTGGCACAGATTAGTAATCCCTGGCCGTGTTTCCCAACCTTCATCTCCAGGAGGCGCTAACCGCATATGTAACCTCCGCATATCTTCACCAGTGATCTCCAAACTAATCCCCATGCCAGCTTGATACCCTATCCTGGCCTCAAAATCCATCAAAAAAGGACCACCAAGAACAGTTTTGACTGCTCCTCTGGCCATATAAAAGTGAACCTTACCAACAGATCCACCAATGCCTAACCTGACATGCTCAGCAGTACCCATTAACTCTGTTGCATGCCCTCCAATACCTCTGAGGTTTCCCCCAGTTCCACTTTTAATTGGCAAGCCTATACTCGTCGCTTGCTCTAATGAAATTAAATTAATTTGAGACCCTGAATCGACCAAGGCCTTTACTTCTTTACCATTAAGAGTTACCACCAGGTAACCCAGAGGAGCGGAAAAATGTGTATCTACATCTTCCCCAAACTTTTCAACATTTTCACAAATATATTCCACCTCTCCAGTGGAAACCGGACGCCTCGTCAAATGCTTCTTTTGCTTTTCAGAAAGCGCCGGACTAATCGTAAATAACTCCCCCAAAGATAAGGGAATCTGCAGTTGATTCACCCTATTCAAAACTGCGTCCATCGCATTAGCTTGACCAGAAACTACTGGCCGCTCATACTGGACCTTTGATTTAACAACCTTGGCCCTGGGTACCTCTTGAGGTCCAACCGAGCCATCTTCACTTTCTATAACCCTAACTCCGTCACCAGCTTCTTGCACTAATCCTGATCCATCGCTAGTCCTTCTTACACCCTCCATTGGGATGGGACCGCTAAAACTTGGTCTGGGTAGAGACGCCAACGGTACGTCCTCCTCAGAATCTGAATCATCCTCTGGCATAGGCTCACCATTTAAATCAAACTTGCCATAACTAGGGGGCCCCATATCAGCAATCCCCTTCTGCATTTTATATAATTCGTCCTTAGAGTAAGGGTTCAATTTGTTGGCGGCAGTTTGAGCACTAGAAATCTTGTCCTTAGAGTAAGGGTTCACTTTGTTATTGGCCTTGCCAGGATTAGCCCTCAATTGGCTCTGAATGCTACTTTTCGCCTTAGTAGCAGCTGCTCTTCTAGCAGCATTCACATCTTATTCGCCAGCCATACAGCTACCCTCCACCTGGGCAACCGTCGCCAGCTCTAAACCACCAAAAGAAGTAGAAAATGTGGCTTTAATGACCTCTTTCTCTTTACCTTTGTCAGCTTTTCCACCATTACCGTTACCATTTTTTGCCACCCTTGGCATTAACATCTTCATCCGTCACCTCTTCAAATCTGGCTCTTCTTTCAGCCGTTAAACTTCTTCTGACCAAATCAGAAGGAGACTGTCCATCACTGGGCTTGATGAACAAACCATCAGGAAATTTATAAACTTTACCATCAAATAAAACTCGCCCAGCATCCATATCCTTATCAAGAGCAAAACAAACTGTTGCTCTGTGCCCTCTCCTATTAAAATAGGAGCACACCTTTGGCTCATCATAGCCACCTCTATATCCATTACCACCATTCCCACCATTTCTCCCATTGCCTGGGAAGCGGTTACCGTTGTTATTGCCATTATAATTTCGACGTTCATAACCTCTAGACTGATAAGAAGTCGACGTCGACGAAGATGCGATTGGGGCCTTATTGGCCTTCTGGGTTTCTTGAACAAATATTTTTAATTGTTTAGTTAAATCGGCCAGGTGATCGACCATCTTATTATCCACATTACCCTCAACTTTAGCAGCAGGTAATCCCATTTGAGCCTTCTTAGCCTCCTGGGCTTTGACCATAATATCGTTGTTTTTGGCCAAAACCTCGCTAACCTTACTAACATATTGAGTGCAAGACTCTTGATATTTGTCCAACGCCAATAACTTGAGATGGGCCTGAATGTTCTCTTTGATAACCTCCAGAGCCGGCAGTTTCTGCTCACCATTAGGCAGTTCCTTCATCAAATCTTTTCTTGAAAGATCCTTCAAGACGTCCATACGAATATCCCTGCTGCATGCTGACCAAAACAAATCTTTTGCTTGGTTCTCATGCACTAACTCGTCCACCAGTATGAGATATTCCACCACTTCATCAAACTGAACACAGAGCTTTTTGAAGTCAGCCATAGAAGAAACACCACCTTTTGCTTGCCAGTCTCCAACAATTTTATTGAGGTCCATCATAGTAAACCTAACACCCCATCTATCAACCATAGCTTTAGAAAGCTTAACCCAATCCTTGTCCTTGAATGCCTGCATAGCAATAACCTCTTTTTCCACCTCCCTATCGGCAATAAAAAATCTAACTTGCTTCACCATATCCACATGAGAAGCACCATCAACAGCAGCAGCAGCTTCATACCTGCTAATGAACCATTTAACCTCCTCCCCATCAAACTTTGGGCCATCCCAAGAAACAATTCTAACTGAGGGAGTAAGAGGGTTAGAAGATCCAGAAGCAACAGCAGAAGAAGACATCCCAATAAGTAATGAAAAGCCTTAACAATCGATAAAATAACAAGCCTCTTGCAGGCCAATAACAAAAATCCAATTAGAGTTCCAGAAAATAAGCCTCTTGCAGGCTAATAACGTTCTTGATCCAAGTAAGTCTTTAAAGAGAGCTAGAGAAATTCGAACCCCACGTTGGGCGCCAACTATGGTAAGGTAAACTCTTACAGTCGCCTTGCTGTAAGCAGAATCCGGAGGAGATATGTGGATTTAGCTGAAAACCCCGTCCTTCCAATAAAAATAACAAAATGGGAATTCTAAATCACTAAGCTAACCAATCTACTTAGATCTGATTGATAAAAATAATGAAACTCTAAAATAATTAACGCTTATTGAGATTTAAAGAAAGTGGCTGTTGATAAAAGAAATACTGATAACAACAATTAAGGTGTACCAGTGAAAGATCTGTAAAGATTGACTTTTATGTTTTTATAATAATTTAAATTTTTATGAGACAGCTATAATCAAGTCCCAGCGATGAAGACCTTTCTAAAGATACCCTATATGAAGTGTTATTTTAATTGTTGAGTAGTATTTCTAAAATGATATATATATAATATAAAGTTATAAGGGTATTACAATTTATTTAATTTGTTGAGTAATAAAAAATGAGACTGTGGTGGTTAAAGATTAAGCTGTATGATCTGTCCCCCCTCTCAATCTCGAGTTGAGAAGAACTTAAGTATTCCTAGTCACGTGCCTAAGTTTTACCCTCCAGAGCTCTTCCAGAGTCAATCCGGAGCCCGTACGGAGTCCGTACGGAGCCGGAACGGAGTCCGTACGGAGTCGAAACGGAGTCCGTCTGGACTTCCGGACTCAATTTAGAACCTTAAAACCATAATAAAAAATCTAGAAAAATTACACATAATAGAGCTACTTCCCCTTTACCTACCAAACTAATTTTCGTAGTCTGCGCAGCTCTAATTACCCCGTAACAATTCAGCAAAGTTATGTAATTTCTGAAAACGTAAATATTTCTATAAAACTTTAAAATTCATTTAAAAATATAAGAAAAATAGTAAAAATTCTGGGAAAATTTCCCAAGGTTCTTGAGTAACTCGACTTGATACTTATAAATTTTCAGACCGTAAAAATAAGTTTTCTCCGTAAAATAAATTGTATTTGCGTAGGCATTCGCTCGTGACCAATTTCTTCATATTTTAAACTTTAATAAATTAAATAAAACCCTTTTATAAAAAATAATAACACCAATCTTGCATGCCGTGATAACTCCATTTACATACTTAGGTGCCGTACTAAACTTTAGGCTACCACAACGTAGTCCAGGAAGGACAAAGGGAGTTAGCGCAGTTGGTAGTGCTAAAATATAATATATATTTGTGTGTTTCAAAGAACAAAGGAAATGGAAGCGCCGAAAAGGATTAAGGGTCAGTGTGCTCAGATTTTGCAGAAAGATGTGCCGCACAATGGGGAATTGTGTGTTATTGATTTAGGACTGTAAAGAGCTAAACAATATGTATTTGGACTTTCCAATAACTATGTGTTACGCATTAACGAAGGATTTATTGCTTAAGGATGACTCAAGTGCATAGTATACTGCACCGCAGCTAGTTGGGTAAACATACTGAAACAGGTAATAAAGGAGGCTAACTAGTTAAGTGAATTATCAGAACTATGAACTTAGTATTAAAGGAAGAGAGTGGGGACTCAATCACAAAACTACCCAAGAGTCAAGGCGACTAGGATCAGCGTTAGAGTGTGTCAGCCAGGCTACTAGACTTAACTGGTAAAATAATTAATTATTTTACTGAGTTGAAGCCAGGCCCCTTCTTCTTACTAATAATTAATTATCTACTTAAGTATTATTTACAATTAACTAGTTAAGTACAATAAGTAGTATAATTAATAAGTGTAAATAAAATGTCCCCTACAATTTTACTCCCTAACACCGTGCTCAATAGTATAAGTCAATGGGAATAGAATTTAATAATAAAATTATGATAAAAAAACTTTAAAACAATTATATTACCTCAGTGAGAGATCTGGAATCCTGTGAAAGTAATATAATTAATTAATTATTTTGTAATTAATTGTGACAGTCCAAGAAACTCAAACTTTATTGCTAATAAATTTGATGCCCTTGTTGACGTACCAGTTTATTGATTTCTTATGTCATATATGTACTCCTTTTAGTCATTCTTTTTCTCACATTCTTACAATATATGGTGTAAATTCTGTATATTTTTTTTCCTCATGTTTTGCCTATAAAAGGCCTCTTACTTTGTGCTTTTCAGATCATTCATTCATCACTTACTTATTACTACAATTACAAAACAATACTTTTTTCTATATTTTATAAGCTTAGTACTTACAACAATGTAATTCTAACCTATAAATTATACTAATATTTAAAACCTACCTCTTATACTTGAGCAAATAAATCAATTTGATTAAGAGAATACGTACTTTACTTTGAGAGCTCATTAAATCCCCAATTTTCCTCGTATAAACCTCAAATAAACTTCTAGATTCAAAAGGACCCCTTGACAACTGGAGGCCTTCCTGAATTATTGAAGGCGCATTGTGATTTGAGGGCATAAATTGAAGGTACCATTGGCATTCGAGTAGCTGTAAGGACAAGAGAGCGACAAAAACAACAAATGTCATACGTCACATGACAAATATTTTTGCTGCGAACAGGAATTGAACTGCTCTCCAAAAATTAGGTTCATATATTGACTAAATGTTGTATATATCGTTGTAATTATTGATATTACTATTTGTGGGTTACTTTGCACTTTTCATTTGCTACGTATTTTCCTTTTACTCAGCACTCTGTAAGTGGCATTAATTTTCTCATTTTACAGGGGGAGGTGTCTGGTAATTTGGATTTAATTTTATTATTATATTTATTTTATTTTTCCTGGTTGACAATAATGGTGAAAATGTGTTCTTAGTCCCAGAAGTAATACATAATTATATTTTAATATTAATTATTACAATTTTCAGTTGAAATTTTTGTCCTGATTGATTTAAATTTTATTTTTTCCAGTTGACAAGTTGTCCTGACAATAATTTTTTTTTAAAAAAAAATTCATATTTAATTACTTCAGTTGACATTAAGTCCTGGTAGTTAAGTAATCAGTTCAATAAAATTTTTTTTTAATTAATAAAAATTCATATTTAATTACTTCAGTTGACATTAAGTCCTGGTAGTTAAGTGATCAGTTTAATAAAAAAAAATTTTTAATTAATAAAATTCATATTTAATTACTTCAGTTGACATTAAGTCCTGGTAATAAATTAGTTAATTTAAATCCTGAAAATAATTAATTAAAATTATTAATAAAAATTTAAATTTATTTCTTCAGTTGATTATATTATAATCCTGGTTTTAAATTATTTTTTGAATTAATAAATTAATTTTATTTAGTTGATTTTTATCCTAAAAAGATTTTTTATTATTATTATTATTTTATTTCTGTTAAATAAAAATTAAAAATAAAGACTAATTCATCTTATTGTCTCTTTTCTTCATTTCAGTTAAATCTTAAAATGACTGACCAAAGTGGTTCTGCTGCACATGAAGAAGAACTAGACTTGATTGAGTATGTTGAGCCTACTTCTGTAAGTTCTCCTTTAACAAGAAGAATTTCACAGATTAATAAATCCTTGCCCCAAACAGGATGTAGAGATGGAAGAAGTAAAAATCCTAGTTGACACAACTCAGGATCAGAAGCCTATTATAAACCCACCAGAAGAACTTCCAAAAGGCTTCAGGATAAAAAAGATGCCATTGCCTCAACAGGTAAAGAATCTTTTAACTCACATAATGGAGCTAAGGACAGAAAACTTGAGACTAAAGGCAAGGGTAGATGCTCTGGAAGAAAAGGTGAGAAGGATAGATACCTTTCTTCAAGAGAAGAAGAAACCTCTTCCTCCCAGGGATCAACAACAATTGGCTCCCCAGTCCCAAGAAAAGGTGGAAGTGTCCAAGTTACAGTGGGACTACCTGTCTCAAAATCAGCATCAGTTACCCCAGAAAGGTCCGTCAAGACCCAACCAGGTCAACCTTACACCTCCTCACCCCTATCAAGGAGGCAAAAGAAGAAGAAAGCCCAATATGGTCACACCCAGCAAACCCTGGTACGCCCCTCTATTGATTCTCAAGTGGCATTTCTTGTAGCTGATTCTGTTCTTTCAGGTAAATCTGAGAGGGAAGAAGAAACCTTGAGACCAGTAGAGGCTGAGAGCAGTAGACAAATAACTCATGTATCTAATCCATTACTTTTAATTGCTACCTCAATGATTAACCCTGATATGGCTGTAATTGATGAAACTCTTGACCCTGAGTTCTATGAGAGTCTGGAAAGTTACTCAGTTTCCTTATTGTGAAACACTCCAGATGTAGCAAAGATTAATGATGAGTACTTGAGAGATATTATTGCCAATCAAAACCATATAATAAACAATATGCAATTGACTCAGAGGTATAATAGTTTGTTAACTGATCAGGTTTATCAAGCATTAAGAAGTGAATCACAGAGAGTCTCTGATGAATTGTCTCATTACAAATCAACCCATGAAAAGAAAGTTGCTTTATGGAAAAATATAAAAAATGATTTGTCTAAACTAAAAGGTACTGTATCTGCCTGTTGTCAGGAGGTGGAGATAGATAAGATTAATCTGAAAAGATTGAATGACCATTTGTCATCTTTTCAAAATAAAAATCAGTTATCTTTTGCAACAATCAATAAGAATTTATCTAGTCTTCCAAGATTGAAAACTAGACTAACAATTATTGAGGAGAAATTGAACTCATTGTTTATTGATCAAAAGTATTCTGAGATTTCTTTGAAGGAAAAAACAGTACAGGATTCTCCAGAGTTACCTGTGGCTAGTTCATCTAAAAGTAAATCAGTTCCAGAAATACATGTTGATACCCCTGAGTTTCCATTAAACATTAATGATGCACCAGGACCTTTAACAGAGGGATTAAACAATGAGATTACTGCCCAACTAGAGAAGTTACAGCTGCTCCTTACTCACAATCAAGCTTGTACTAAGGAGACTCCTTCAAATCAAAAGAATTGGCCAAAACTTGACCAGTACCCAACATTTGATGGTGATTCTTCCTCTGATTGGCAACAATTTATTTGCAGAATTGATAACTTAAAAAATTCTTACAAACTCCCAGATGAGGAAATTGTGTCCAAGTTAATTTCTTCGTTTATTAATGTTGCCCTAATGTGGTATGAATCTGTTCTCCTTGATGGGAAGGACTACTCATGGGAGGATTGGAAGAAATTGATTAAAGCACAATTTGGTGGCTCCAAGTTCAGAATGGCTCAACAAAGGCAGTATGAGGAAACTAGATATAGCTCTTCTACTGATAAACCTATCGATTTTTTAATGAAACTTGTAAAAATCTTAAGGTAAATGGACCCAAATATGGAGTTTGAGTTATGGAAGGACAGGATCCTTTATAAATTACCAATGTCTCTGAGAGACTTGATAGTGGCTAGGACTGAGTTCTACAGAGAACCCTCTTCTTTCATTAATACTTGCAATGAGATCCTTCTAAACAACAAGTATGATGCCAGAAGATTCATTACTAGGACCCCTTTGGATAAACCCTCCACTTACCAACAGAAACCTCTGGAAAAGGTTGGTAAGCCTTCTGCCCCTGTTGCACCAAAGAAGTATGCAACAAACACTTGCTTCAAGTGCAACAAGCCTTGGCAGAATGGCCATGTTTGTGACAAGAAGATAAATCTTTTAGAACAAACAGAGGAGCATTCTGATGACACAGTAGCACTGGATGATACGTCAAGTGATTGTGCCATCAATATTTCATATGAATCTCAACAAGAAATCTTGATGCTGGAAGAGGATATTCATTATTTAAATACTATTGATATTGATAAAAGTGCTTTATCTACAGCTGAAGATGCTGAGATCATAAAGAACATTGAAGATAACTCAATTGTTATTGCCCCTCTTAAGGCACCAGTCTTGATTAATGGAACCAGCATAGAAGTTGTTCTGGATTCTGGAGCTGGTGGAAGTGTAGTATCTGATAGAGCACATGCTTCAGTGGATCAAGACTATAAATCAAAACTGATGCCTATCATTTCTGAAAATTGGAGAGGTTATGGCTCTGTTTTGTCCCCCATTGGTAAATACAAAGCCACAGTGTTTTTTAAATATAACCATGGTTTTGTAAGAGCTATTTGTGATTTTGTTGTCATGAAGAATGATTACTTAAGCAATTGGTTTATTGTAGGGAATGATATTTTAACCAAGCATGGCATAAAATTGGATCCCTCAAACCAATGTTTCACAATGGGGATGAATGGGAAGAGAAAATTTAAGATTTCCTCCACTAAAAAATTATTGAAACCAGAATTGAACACATGTAATTATGTGGTTCAATGTAAAGGAAATCTAAAAAAGAGATGCATGCCCTTTTGTCTGAAATTGACAATGCTTATTTTTGAGAACAACTTTCTGGTGAGGATAAAGATTCCATCATTAACTTGATAAAATCTTTTCCTATGGCCTTTTCTCATGGGTCACATGAACTGGGATTAGTTAAAGAGGAAATGAAACTTTCATTTTCTTGCCCATTGACTGATATAACACCTACTTTAAAGAAGAAGCCTTATCCTGCTTCTCCCACAAAGAGAAAAGATATTGAAGACAATATCTCTACCTTTTTTAAAATGAATATTATTGAAAAGGTAGTTGAAACACCTAAATATTGTGTTATCTCACCTGTCCTAATTTCTTATGAGAAAAATAATGCCAGGTTATGTGGTGATTATAAAGTACCAAATACCTATACTGTTGATGATATCTACCCTTTACCTAGAATTAGCTCTATACATGCTACTTTACAGGGTGCTAAATATATCAGCTGTTTGGATGGTAAAAAAGGATATCACCAGGTACCTGTTGAGAAAAATTCTCAAAACTTTCTGATGATTGCTACTCATATGGGTATTTATAAGTATATTAGGATGCCATTTGGCCCTAAAAATTCCCCTTCAGTTTTCCAAAAAGTCATGGATAACACATTCCATCAAGAGATAATTGAAGGATGGCTGATGGTTTATATTGATGATATCATTATATTCTCAAAAACATTTGAGGACCATCTTAACCACCTGTGTAAAGTATTCCAGAAAATGGATGAAATAAATATGACACTTGCTTTGAAGAAATGTAAATTTGGTTTCCATTCTTTAAAAGTTCTTGGTCAAGTTGTTTCAGGCTTACAGATATGTGTTGACCAGAACAAAGTGGCAGCCATACAACAGGTGAAGGCTCCTACTACTGTTAGATAGTTCCAAAGTTTTTTGGGAATGTGTGGATACTATAGACAGTATATTAAAAATTACCAAGTCATAGCTTTACCCCTTATCTAATTAACTAGAAAGGATGTTGCTTTTGTCTGGAATAGTGAAAGACAAAGAGCCTTTGACACTATTAAACACTGTTTGATGTCAGCACCAATTCTTGCTTTACCTGACTTTAATTAACCATTTGTTTTGTACACTGATGCCAGTTTCATTGGTCTTGGTGCTGCCCTCCATCAAAAACAAGTGATAAATGATAAAGTTTCAGAAGTAGTAATTTGTTATATTTCAAGAACCTTGAGAAATAGTGAATTGAAATATGGCGCTACTCAATTAGAATGTTTAGCTGTAGTGTGGGCTCTAGAAAAGCTTCATTATTACCTAGATGACCAGAAATTTGAACTTGTCACTGACTGCAGTGCAGTTAAATCCCTCTTAAACTTGAAAACACCGAACAGACATATGTTCAGATGGCAGTTGGCTGTTCAAGAATACAGAGGGAGAATGACAATTATTCATAGGGTTGGTATTGTTCACTCAAATGTGGATATGTAATCTAGGTTAACTTTACCAAATAATGACTCTAATCCTGCTTATGATCCTGAGGATGAAATTATTCATATACATGGGATATATGTGGTTGATATGGAGGAAGAGCTATTACAGCTTATTCTGGATTCATATGATAAGGACACTGACTTGAAAAAGTTATGCACCATATTAAATGATCCAAAGAATGCTTCAATACAAGCATTAATTAAAACCCTTCCACCAAAGTACCAGAAGGCTTTAGAAAAAGGTAAATTTTCAATTGATGAAGGATATCTATATTATTGGAGAAAGTTGAGTAATGTTACTGTTATTCCTCATTCTATGAGAGAAATCATCTTGAAAATTTGTTTTGATGACATATTAGCTTGACATTTTGATCTTGAAAAAACAATGATCAGAATTAAGAACACTGCTTGGTGGGTTAATATGTCTGAAGACACAAAATTATATGTTGAGTCTTGTGATTCTTGCCAAAAATCAAAAAGATTAACTGGTAAAATAGCAGGATTAATGCAACATATTGAACCTCCTGATGCACCATGGCAGATAATAAACATGGATTTTGTAACAGGATTACCTATTGCTGGTAAAGACAGTTATAACTCTTGTTGGGTTATTGTGGACAGATTCACAAAAATGTGTAAATTTATCCCTACCCATAAGGATGTTTCCACTAAAGAGTTAGCTTTCTTATGGTTGTCTCATATGTTTAATACTGCTGGTTTTCCTAAAGCCATAATCTCTGACAGAGACCCTGAATTTACTTCTGAATTTTGGATGTCTCTGATGGATGTTTGTGGTTGTGATCTGAAACTTTCTACTGCCCACCATCCACAGACTGATTGTTTAGCTGAAATAATGATACAGACTTTAGAGGGCATGATTAGAAGGTATTGTGCCTTTGGACTTGAGTATAAAGATAATTACAGATTCACTCATGATTGGGTTACCTTACTTCCTGGGTTGGAATTTGCTTATAATAGCTCTGTTCATTCTGTTACTCACAGAAAGCCTTTTGAGCTCTGGCTTGGATATGTTCCAAATACTCCTGCCAAATTCTCAATAACAAAATACCTAAATTGGATATACATCCTGAAGTAAAGTTTTTTCTTCAAATGCAACAACTATGCAGAAATCATGCTCAACAATGTATTGAAAAATCATTTGAATATGAGAAGAAGAGATGGGACAAATCCCATAAAGAATACACTTTTAAAAAGGGTGAAGAAGTTTTGATTTCTACAGTCCACTTCAACTTACAAGGTAATAACAAATTGAATGATCCATTTGTTGGTCCATTTGTTGTCAGAAGAATGATTGGAGATAATGCAGTTGAGGTTTTTTGTATTCTCCATATGACAGAAAACATCCTGTTTTCCAATATCTCTTCTGAAACCTTACACATCCAATAGTGATTTATTTCCAAAAAGGAGGGGAAGACCAAAGAAAACCCCAAATGAAATCACTGAAAAAGCAGAAATTGAAAAAATTTTAAATGACAGAATAGTCACTGCTGAAAAGGGTACAGAATACTTATTGAGATTCAAGAATATATCATCTGAATATGATTCTTCGATACCTGGGAAGGAGATATCTAATCTTCCTACTCTACTAAATAGTATAAAAAGAAAAAATCATAGCATTTTTTTATTGTTTTTTTTAGAGTGAGGGAGTGTCAGCCAGGCTACTAGACTTAACCAGTAAAATAATTAATTATTTTACTGAGTTGAAGCCACTCCCCTTCTTCTTACTAATAATTAATTATTTACTTAAGTATTACTTACAATTAACTAGTTAAGTACAATAAGTAGTATAATTAATTAGTGTAAATAAAATGTCCCCTACAATTTTACTCCCTAACACCTTGCTCAATAGTATAACTCATTGGGAATAGAATTTAATAATAAAATTATAATAAAAAAAAACTTTAAAACAATTATATTACCTCAGTGAGAGATCTGGAATCCCGTGAAAGTATTATAATTAATTAATTATTGTGTAATTAATTGTGACAGTCCAAGAAACTCAAACTTTATTGCTAAAAAATTTGATGCCCTTGTTGACGTACCAGTTTATTGATTTCTTATGTTATATATGTACTCCTTTTAGTCATTCTTTTTCTCACATTCTTACAATATATGGTGTAAATTCCGTATATTTTATTCCCTCATGTTTTGCCTAAAAAAGGCATCTTACTTTGTGCTTTTCAGATCATTCATTCATCACTTACTTATTACTACAATTAAAAAACAATACTTATTTCTATATTTTATAAGCTTAGTACTTACAACAACATAATTCTAATCTTCAAATTATACTAATATTTAAAACCTACCTCTTATACTTGAGCAAATAAATCAATTTGATTAAGAGAATACGTACTTTACTTTGAGAGTTCATTAAATCCCCAATTTTCCTCCTATAAACCTCGAATAAACTTCTAGACCCAAAAGGACCCCTTGACAGAATGGGTCAAACCTAAAAGTAGCACTGAAACATAACAAAGGTATAGTCAAAAGTGCATATGTGGAGTATGAGTGAAACAAGTTAATACTAGTGTTAGTAATCATAGGGTATGTTTTAGGCACTTTAGTTGCTACAAGCAGTGTACTTAGTTTACTCATAGATTAGTTATTGTTTTACTAATGCGGCACTAAAGCCAGTGCTGGAGATCCACTAGGGAACTGTGTCTTGAGTACTGGAAAAATATAAAAGGAGGACTATTTGATAGAGATAGGGGAGTCTTTTTGTAAGTAGAATATAAGAGGAATAGAATAAGTGAATTAGAGATATTTTTCTGAGTCTTTTATCATTTGTGCGTCTGTGTGTGTATTTCATATAGTATAGTGTAAAGAGCGCAACATAGAAAGAATATATAAATTTAGTAGGATTGACTATTATTAGAGTTATTTTATTGCTATAATAAGGCATATTCAAAGAGAGGGCTTCAATAGGCAGTAGCTGTGGATATTAGCGCTTGTTAAGAATAGAAATATCCAGATAATAATACTTGTTTTTCCTGATCTCTAAAACTCATCTCTCAGCTTATAAATTTTCTAATCAAATATTAGTGTTACACATGGTTGCACTGTCTTTAAAAATTAGAGTGGCAGGCGCTTCTTTTTAGAAATTAAAGAGTAGAAATAACCCATCTTGCATTGTGTCTACTGCTTAGTACTTTAGAATAGTCTACACCGGACCGCCTGGATGCAATCTAGCAGCCTAGGAGCTGATTTTGAAGCTTTTGGAGCTAATTTAGCAGATATAAAAGCTTTTTCTTGGGAATTTAAAGCAGGCCTTTTTGGAAGAGTTCTGGAAACTGAGTTCTGGGATCTTCTGGATGGTGCTGAGGATAAAGATGAAGAGGCTGGACCAAGCTCTAGGGATCTGGTAGGGGATCTGGAGAGGTATTTATTAGAAGGTGAAGGAGGAGGAATAGGGTAGTTGGAATCTCTGTCGCATTTCTTCTTTTTGGATTAGCGAGAATCACAGGCCCTGTTGTAGAATTTGGCTTCAGAAGTTGGAAGATTTAATGTGCAAGGTCTGCACATGTGGATGCACTGCTTGCAGGCATAGTCCTTGGGAGAAGTGAAGCAAGGAAGATTGGAGGGGTCAACATCAGGGGATCAGCCATGATCTGTTGTGAGAAAAGATGATGGGAAGAGATAAGAAGGAGATTTTTGTCAGTGATGGGTAGATGATGAAGTGAAGGTGGAAGTTCAGCAGCTTGGCTGTAGGTGTATTCTGTATGAAATTGGCTGGGTCTATTTTATGCTAAATTCTGTTAGTCCATCAAGACTCTAAACTGAAAAATCTATTGCTTCAAGAACAGTCCATCAAGACTTTAAACTGAACACTGTGTTAGTCCCCCAAGACTTTAAACTGAGGATTGTTTGATGGTGTAGTTCCCCAAGACTATAAACTGAGGAATGGGTTTTGTTGTTGGAAGGGGTTTGAAAGATTGGTGGAGGGTATCCACAGGGGGAGCCTCTGAATTTAGCAAAGGCAAGTTTGGGGGTAATTGATGGGCTTGCAGCTCTATTCACAATTACCCCAGAATGTTAGTTTTTTCTCTGTGTCTTAATGTGGTTGATCTCTGGTTTTAGGTTTATGATTTAGGTTTTTGAGTCCCCCAAGACTTTAAACTGAGGGTTTTTGAGTCCCCCAAGACTATAAAATGAGGATGGTCCCCCAAGACTTAAAACTGAGGGTTGTTTGTGGTTACATCCTATAGAGGGTGTGGTCAATTTTTCTTTCTGAATCAAGCTCAAGTACTAGTGGAATTACAGAGGGAATCAAGATATGAAATGAAGTGTTCAGAATTAGCCTTGAACTGGTGAATGAGGTGTCTTCTGTTCTCAATGTCCTCTGGATCTCTAGCAGGAGTGGATTGGAAGTAGTTTAGTAGAAGATGTTTCTGTTGAGATGTGTGTTATTGGAACTTGGCCTTAATTGCGGGAAGTGGTTTGGTGTTGGTGGTTCAATGGATCCTACATTGTTATCATCACTGTCAGAAGATGAAGGAACTGAGAAGTCATCAGTTTTATAAAGTGGAAAGAAGAAATGGAAGTTTGTACCATCAGATGGACCAGGGATGGTGGGACTTGTTGTTTTAGTGGTTTTGGCACTCTTCTGGGAAGGGTGTAGCTTTTTGATTAATCTGGGAATCAAGATGGATGGCCCAGATCTTTTGGTACTGGTTAAAGATGGACCAGGTTGAGGTGGAGGTGAAGCTGTTGCAGAAGATAATGGACCAGTTCTGTAGCAGGAATTCTTTCTAGATTGGCAGACATCACAGGACTTTCTGTATGGATGGACAGGAGGTGTGATGGTGCAGATTAGATTATTGTCAATGCAGGATTGGCAAGGACCCATTTCAGAGGCAGATTTGGGAAGAATTCTGAACATGGTGGTTTGATGAAGAAAGAATTTGGACATTCTAAATTGGAGGGAGGATGTGGTCTTCCAACATTGGCAGGGGCCTTTGTTGTGTGTTTTGGCGCTGTTTGTGCATGTCTTAATTGGCATCTGTTGAAGAATTCAGTGTTTTTCTGTTTTTATTCTGTGAATATTGGGACTGCGTGTATGTGGTTACTATCATTGGATAGCCCCAATTTTTTTCTATATTTCATGTCTTGATAATGTTTTTCATATTCTAAGTTTTAAGGGGTCATTTCCTCATTTTTCAGTTACAAAAGATAGCTGTTTAATTTTGTTTTTTATGTTTTACGGGCTAACCTTAAGTCTTAGGGTTAAGTGCATAGTACCATTGGATAGGGCTAATTTCTCTCCATATTTCATGTCCCAATGTTGTTATAGTGAAATTCCGTGTTTTAAAGGTTTCAGTAGTTGTAGTGAATTTTTCTAAGTAGATTAGGTGTTTTTATTGCTTTTCTGGCTTCAGGGAGGCCGGGATGCTTCAGGCGGCACCTCCGATGTCGGGAGGCCTGCCCGTCTCTATTTTAGAAGGTTGGGGAGCGCTTCTGGAGGGTTTTTATTCAATTTGGCTGGTACAGGTGCCAAATTTGTTGGTGTGCATGGGCTCTTTGATAGTGGTCTGTGTGTACATAGTGAATAAGACAGTTTGGGGCAACTTTAATTATCATACAACCATCCAGAGGTGATATCCTTGTTCCTCACTCAGTTTTCACTGTTTTTTGGCCACAATTGGCTGTGTTGGTTGCAAGGTTAGTTCTTCATTTAACTCAACTTTAGCAACAGATTCCCTGGTATAGTCTTTCAAGCTATATCAAGTATTATTGCTGTCTCTGGTGTGGATTTGCAACCTACATCAAGTATCTTTGCTTTCTCTGGTGTGGACATTGGTCTACATTTCAGTTCTTTGGTCTGGTTGTCTGCCTGGGGACTACTTTCTTGGCTCATCAAGCAGTCAAGTGTGTTGAAAAAGGGGCTTTAGCAAACAGGAACCAACTTACTTTAGCAAGTAAATCTCACTCTTTTTTTCTAAAGGGACAGGGGATTTTCTCTCTGGTTTTTCTCCAACTCCCTTGGTCACGGCCTATAGCTAGTACTATAGGATTGTCTACAACATAAATAAATATGGAAATGATTAGTTTTACAAAAATTAATTAGAAATTTAAAAGTAAAACAAGAATAAAAGAGTAAAATAAAAGTTAAAGAGTTCAAATATGAAAAAAATATTAGTAAAATTCCTGCTATCAAGAGCCAGTAGAGGTGTTAAAGCAAATGGGAGACATCAGGGCTAAATTGTAATAAGTGAACTTTTCTTTAAAGATAAAACATTATACACCTGAGATTGGGCAGAACAGCAGGTGGATGATTCAGCTAAACCAAACTACTTCTAGTGAAATTTGATAAAAAAATCTTTTTGTTGCCATACAGAGAATTGATCCCATCTGACTGCACATGACCAAAAGTGTCCAGCACAATTTTGGCCGAACTTGTGCTGGACAATTCTATGATGGAGAGTAGCTGGGGTAAAATTTTTCTTCAGTTCATCTGGTATTTCTTACAAACATGTCTACTGGTATTTTATCTTTGTGCCTCACTCATATATATTGTTTGATTAATTCTTTGTCTTAATTATATTATTAATTTTATAAGTATAGCAAAAAATTGTGTTCCAAATGCATACTGAGTGATGTTACACCTTTTATAATATTATTAAATAAATGTATAAACTTATTAAAATAATTTATTTTAAAAATTATTAATTGATATCCAAAAACAATATGAGGAATAAAAAATTGGGTTAAAGGGATCAAATATGAAAAAAGAAATCCAAGTATTATTCCTAATATCAAAGGCCAGTAGAGATGTTGAAGCAAATGAGAGCCATCAGGGATAAATTGTACTAAATTGACTTTTTTTTAAAGATCAAAAATTGTGTACCTGTGATTTGGATGAACTCTAGGTGGACAATTCAGCTATATCAAAGTACATCTAGTGAATTTTCTTATCAAATAATTTTTTTCATTGCCATAGAGAGAATTGATCCCATCTGACTGCACCTGACCAAAAGTGTCCAGCACAAGTTCAGCCAAACTTGTGCTGGACACGTTTATTATGGAGAGTAGCTAGGGTGCAGGTCTTCTTCAGTGAAACTGTTTTTTTTAAACATGTCCACTGGTATTTGATCTTTCTGTGTTATTCATATTTTATTGTAATATTATTAATTTTATTAGTATAGAAAAAACTTGTGCGCCAAATGCATGCCATGTTATATTAAACCTTTTATAGTATTATTAAAAAATGTAAAAAAAATATGAAAATGATTTTTTTTTTCAAAATTATAAATTAATATTCAAATGTAAAATGAGTGATAAAAAAGTAAAGTAAAAGAGATCAAATATGAAAAATAAATATTCAAGGAAATTTTCTGCCTTCAAGAGCCAGTAGAGGTGTTAAGACAAATGGGTGCCATCAGGGCTAAATTTGACAAAATTTTATTTTTTTTAAAGATAAAAAATTTTTCACCTGAGGTTTTGAAAAACTTAAGGTGAATAATTCAGCCATACCAAACTACTTCTAATGTAATTATTTAGCATTTTTTTTAATTTCATTTCCAAAGAGAGAATTGATCCTATGTGACTGCACCTTAACAAAAGTGTCCAGCACAAGTTTGGCTGAACTTGTGCTCGACACTTTTATGATGGAGAGTAGCTAGGGTGGAAGTGTTCCTCAGTACATCAGTTTTCTGTTTTTCACATTTCTTGTCTGCCAGGCTACTAGAATTATCCAGTAAAATAATTAATTATCTTACTGAGGTGAAGCCACACCTTTTAGATCCTTATTAATAATTAATTATTTACTAATGTATTACTTACAATTAACTAACTAAGTACACTAAGTAATTAATTAATAAAAATAATTAATTGTCCCACATAAATTTTTACTCCCAAACACCGTGCTCAATAATACAGATGAGATGGGAATAAAAATTAGTATTAAAAAAAATATAAAATTATAAAAAGAAAAAAATACTTTTTCAAATTCCTTTAATTAGTTTTTATTGATTTTATATTTCAAATCAAATGCTCTTACACTAAAATGTGACGGACCAAAGGGTTCATAGTTTTATTTCAAATAAAATAAATACTTTTATTTATGCACTATTTATACTTACTCTTAATATTTCACATACTCTCTTTATTTAAGTTTTTCCTCTCATACTCTTGTACTAGGGGATGGTAATTCCATGTTTTATTTTCTCACATTTTGCCTATAAAAGGTTTTTCCTTTTTGTCTTTTTGATTCATTCCTTACTTACTTACTTATTACATTTACAACAAATTAATTATTATTTCTATACTTTATAACATTAGTATTTACATCAACATATTTCTAACCTATAAAATATATTAATATTTAACGCTACCTCTTATTATTTGAGTAAAACAATCAAATTTATTAAGAAAATATGTTCCTTACTTATGAGAGTCCATTAAAGCCCTAAAAATCCTTGTATAACCTCGAATAAAACTTCTAGACCAAAAGGACCTCTTGACATTTCTATTGGGGTTTTATCTTTTTTTGTCATTCATATTTATCTTATAATTAATTATTTGTCACCATAAATATTATTAATGTTTCTAGTATAGCAGAAACCTGCATTCCAAATGCAAAATTGGTGATGTTACACCTTTATTAACATTATTATAAAAATTTAAAAAAATATGAATATGTTTAGTTTTTTAAAAAAAAACTTGATATTTAAAATTAAAAAGAGTAATAGAAAAGTAAAATGAAAATAAATGGGATCAAATAAAAAATAAAAAATACAAGTAAAATTTTTACTATCAAGAGCCAGAAGTGGTGTTTGGACACTTAGGGACCCCTAGGTCAAGACTTGGTCTAAATTTACTTTTATGTATAAATAAAAAATTTTGACCTGAGGTTTGGACAGACCTCCAGGGGGAATTTTTACAATATTAAACATTCTATACTTCATTAATTGATTGAAATATCATTTTCATTTCCATAGAGAAAATTTATCTCATATGACTTCATGCAACCAAAATTGTCCAGCACAAGTTCAGCCAAACTTGTGCTGGACACTTTAATAATTGAGAGTAGGCACACAGAAAATCTTATTAAACTCAAAAGGGATTCCTTATAAACATTTCCACTGGTATTTGATCTTTCTGTGTCATTTAAATTTACCATTTGATTTATTTTTTGTCATCATTATATTATTAACGTTATTACTATAGTAATAACTTGTTTGAAAAAATGCATACTAGGTGGTGTTCCACCCTTAATCATATATTATTAAATAAAGGTATAAGAGTATTAAAATTATTTATTTTAAAAATTAAAAATTGATATCCAAAGCAATATGAGAAATAAAAAAGTAAAATAAAAGGGATCAAATAAGAAAAAAAATCTAAGGAAAATTACCACTATCAATAAAAAGTAGAGGTGTTAGATTAAATGTGCACCACCAGGGCTAAACTTGGACTATATTTTCTTTTTTGTTAAACCAAAGAAAGTGTCCTGATGAGTTTTGAAAGATCATCAGGAGGACTTTTGGAAATATCAAACTACTTATTGTGCAATGATTGAGCAAAATGTCATTTTCATTTGCATAGAGTAAATTTATCCCATTTAACTGCATGCAACCAAAAGTGTCCAGCACAAGTTCGGCCGAACTTATGCTGGACACTTTTATGATGGTGAGTATCTAGGGTGCAGGTCTTCTTCAGTTCATCAGGTATTCCTTATAAACAAATCCACTTGTATATGATCTTTCTGTGTCATTCATATTTATCATTTGATTCATTGTTTCTCACCATTATACTATTAATGTTATTAGTATTGAAAAAACTTGTAAGCCAAATGCATACTGGGAGATGCTACATCTTTATTAATCTTATTTAATAAAAGTAAAAAAAATATGAAAAGTATTAGTTTTACAATAAAAAAATTGATATTTCAAAGCAAAAAGAGGAGTAAAAGAGTAAAATAAAAGTGATTAAATATGAAATTAAACATTCAAATAAAATTTCTGCCATCAAAGATAATTTGAGTTTTCAGACCAAATTTGCACCACCAGTTCTAGATTTGGAATATATCTTCATTCTTTTAAAATTAATAAAAGTCTCCACCTGAGGTTTTCCAAAAAATCAGGAGGATAGTATTGCAGTATAAAACTACTTCTTGTGCAATGATTGAGCAAAATTTCATTTTAACTTCCATTGAGTAAATTTATCCCATCTGACTGCATGCAACCAAAAGTGTCCAGCACAAGCTCATCTGAGCTTGTGCTGGACAATTTTATGATGGAGAGTAGCTAGGGTGCAAGTCTTCTTCAGTTAATTTTGTATTCTTTTAAAAATGTCTATGGGTATTTGATCTTTCTGTGTCATCCATATTTATTATTTGATTAATTTTTATTCACCATAATGTTTTTAGTATAGCAAAAACATGTGTACTGAATTTACACTGGGTGATTTTACAACTTTAATAATATTATATGATAAATGTAAAATAATGTGAAAATTGTCAGTTTTACCAAAATAATTTTGATTTTTAAAAGCTAAAGGATAAATAAAAGGGTGAAATTAAAATTAAAGAGATCAAACTTGAAATAAAGTTATTAAGTATAATTTCTGCAATCATGAGTCAGTAGAGGCTTCAGAAAAAATGGACACCATCATAGATTAACATGGATTAAATTTACTTTTTTCCAAAGTAAAAAATTGTCTACCTTAGGTTTGGACAAACTTCAGGGGGAAAATTTGTCCATATAAAACTACTTTCATTGAAATGATGGAGTGATCATTCAGTCTCATTTCCATAAAAAGAATTGATTGCATCTGAGGGCATGCAACCAAAAGTTTCCAGCACAAGTTTGGCCAAACTTGTGCTGGACACTTTTATCATGGAGAGTAGCCAGGGTGCAAGTCATTTTAAATCATCTGGAATTTCTTATAAACATGTCCACTGTTATTCAATCTTTGTGCCTCACTCATATTTATCAATTGATTAATTTTTTGTCACCATTATATTATTAATATTATCAGTATAGCAAAAACTTGTGTGCCAAATGAATACTGGGTGATGTTACACCTTTTATAATATTATGAAATAAAGGTAAAAAAATATGACAATGCTTTATTTTTATAAAAATAAACTTCTATCCAAAAGCAATACAAGGGGGATAAAGTAAAATAAAAGAAATCAAAGATGAAAATTAAAATCCAAGTTAAATTCCTGCCATAAACAGAAAAAAGAGATGTTGAATCAAATTAGCACAATCAGGGCTAAACATGCACTAAATTTTCTTTTTTGTATTAATAAAGAAAATCCACTTGAGTTTTACCAAAACTTCAGGATTACAATTTTGCCATATCAATCTACTTCTAGTGTAATTATTTATCAAAAATTTATCTTCATTTCCATAGAGAGAATCACTCTCATATGACTGCACCTGACCAAAAGAGTACAGCACAAGTTTGGCCAAACTTGTGCTGGACACTTTTATGATGGAGAGTAGCTAGGGTAGAATTTTTCTTCAGTTCATCTAGTATTTCTTACAAACATGTCTACTGGTATTTTATCTTTGTGCCTCTCTCATAAATATTATTTGATTAATTTTTGGTCACCATTATATTATTAATTTTATAAGTATAGAAAAAACTCATGTGCCAAATGCATACCAGGTGATGTTACACCATTTATAATATTATTAAATAAATGTATAAAAATATGAAAATAATTTATTTTAAAAATTATTGATTGATATCCAAAAGAAATATGAGGAATAAAAAATTAAGTTAAAGGGATCAAATATGAAAAAAGAAATCCAAGTAATATTCCTACTATCAAAGGCCAGTAGAGGTGTTGAAGCAAATGACAGCCATCAGGGATAAATCGTACTAAATTTACTTTTTTTTAAAAGATAAAAAATTGTGCACCTGTGGTTTGGATGAACTCTAGGTGGAAAATTTGGCTATATAAAACGACTTCTATTGAAGTTTTTTATCAAACTACTTTTTACATTGCCATAGAGAGAATTGATCCCATCTGACTGCACCTGACCAAAAGTGTCCAGCACAAGTTCAGCCAAACTTGTGCTGGACACTTTTTTGATGGTGAGTATTGAGGGTGCAGGTCTTCTTCAGTGCTACTGGTATTTTTTTAAAACATATCCACTGGTATTTGATCTTTTTGTTTTATTAATATTTTATCATTTGAGAAGTTTTTTTTCACCAGTATATTATTATTTTTATTAGTATAGCAAAAAAACATGTGGCAAATGCTTACAGGGTGATGTAAAACCTTAAATAATTTTATTACATACAGGTAAAAAATTATGAAAATGATTTGTTTTACATAAAATTAATTGATATCTATATGAAAAAAAAGGGATAAAAAGAAATAGGTTGAATAAAAGGGATTTTATATGAAATTAAAAATTCAAGCTAAATGCCTACTTTCAAGGCTCAGAAGAGGTGTTGGATAAAATGGGCACCATCAGGAATAAAATTGTAATTAATTTAATTTTTTGAAAAACTAAATGAAGTTTTCAACTGATTTTTTTCCAATATTTAGTTGGACACTTTTTCTATATCAAATTACTTCTAGTAACATGATTGAACAAATTACATCCTCATTTCCATATGTAGAATTGATCCCATATGGCTGGACCAGGCCAAAGGTGTCAACCACAAGTTTGAGAATTCTTCCAGTGGACACTTTTATGATGGAAAGTAGTAGGTTGCAAGTCTTCTTTAGTTAATCTGGTATTCCTCATAAACCTTTCCAACTTATTTTTGGCCAAAATTCAGGTGGAAAATTTGTTCATATCAAATTACTTCTAATGCCATGATTGACTAAAAATTGATTCTCATTGCCATATAGAGAGTTGATCCCATATGACTGGATCTGGAAAAAGTGTCACCAAAATTTTTGATAAACTTAAGTTTGAAAATTTTATGATGTAAGGTAATTGCAAGTCTTCTTCATTTCATCAAGTAATCCTCATAAAAATTTCCACCTGTATTTTGGCTAAACTTCAGGTGGACACTTTGGCCATATTAAATTAATTCTAGTTCCATGTTAATAAAAAACTCATACTTATTTCCATATATAGATATTAAACCCATCAGAATGTGCGCTTCCAAAAGTGTCTACCTGAATTATTGCTAAACCTCAGTTGGACACTTTTATGATGCAGAGTAGCTAGGGCAAAAGTATACTTCAGTTAATTTGGTATTCATAATAAATTTATTGTCAGCCAGGCTATTCCAGGAGTCCAGTAAATGATATGTTAACTTATAAGACCTTAAAGAGGGCGTAAGAATTGTATTTAATGTATATAAATTAATATTTTATTGCATAATAAAATTATATAAGTATCTTATTACATATAAGTGTTATATTAATTTTATTGTTTATATAAATTTTTATACATTTAAATTAAACATGATATATTTTATATTCTACAAATAATGGCGCATTTTTATGTATTTAATAATTATAAATTTTTATTTAATTAATTAAAAACATATATTATAATTATAAGTGTAAAATTGAATAATAATATAATTAAATTAATTATTTAAATTTATATATTAAATATCACCTTTCATATAATATTAAAAAATAATTAATGACGCTTCTTTTGACCCTTAATTTTGTCAGAAAAAACAATTAATTAATTTATACTAAATTGAGATTAATTACATATTTTGTTGTGTAAAAATATTCTTTTTTTCACTTAAAAATCCTTAAATCAGACTGTACAATCTGTTTTTAATTATTTTTCTCATAGTCCCTATGTCACAGGCTTGTTTAGTTATTCACTATTTTTACTTACTGATTTGGGAATTAATGGTGGGAAAATTGGATTCTTAATTGGGTTTTTTAATTATTTGTTTCATATTTTTCTCTACATTGTTATGTTTCACTTACTCTTTGATATACTTGTTTTATCCTATTATAATTCTTGTATTTACAAATATAGTGGCGCTTCAGAGGACCCATTGCCTATAAAAGGGCCTTGGATAATCCCCTGTAGCTTCATCACTTACTATACACTCAACAACTTAAAGATAATTTTATCACGTTTATTATTATTTTTATTAGTATTACAATCTAATTAAAAATTCTATATAACAATTAAAAGGTTGCCTTAAGTCTGATAGTAATTAAAGTGTTTGCCGCGCAGAACCCTTACTTGAAATAATATTAATATTAATAAAACCCAATTCTGTGTCCCTCTCAAATCACTCGTCATTTCTTTCTCTTCAATAAATTAAATAATTTCATTAGACTTTATTTCTTCTATTTCTCAAATCACCATTACCTTCTTGTCCTCCTCTCTTTCTTCCCTCTTTTCTTCTCTCTTCTAGACAACTGACTGACATTTATCCTCCTGAAGTTTAGCCTAACTTCAGGTGGACAATTTGGGAAAGCACCGGTTAGTCACTATCCATCAAAAAAGTGTTCACCAAAATTTTGGCTAAACTTGTGGTGGACCCCTTTGATCAGCCACAATCAAATGAGATCAACTCTTTAGATGGAAATGAGGATTATATTTTGGTCAATCATTGAAATAGAAGTAGTTTGATGTGGTCAAATTATCCCCCTGAAGGTCAGACAAACCTCACAAGGACACTTTTTAACAGGGAGTAACTGAGAAAAATCCATTTATCAGATGGAAAATCTTTTATTGGATAGATGCCAAGGTTTCATATTTGTGTATTATGGTCAGTATTAATTTTTAAAGTGTCTGTCCAAGCAATTTCATTTCCCATCCTGAAACATTTTGTTTTAAATGTTTCAAACTGTGTGATACAGTATTAAGGTGTCACATAGTATAATTAAGTTCTATTAAGTGCCCTCTTATGATGCCAAAATTTATATTTTAATATCTTACATAATAATTATTTTTTATATAAATTTATCAATATTTTATTTTATTATCAAATTTAATAGGGCAAGTATCCTGTATTATTATATATGCATAGGCTTAGGTTAGATCAATTTGTGCTCAATTTATGCTCAATAGAGGACCAAAATCAAGTTCTTGAGGATCAACTTGTGCATAATTTGGAATCAGTTGGTATTCTGTCTATAATCAATCTGAGAATAAATGTACTTCCAATACAATTTTGTATATTGGTATAAAGTGAGAATAACCCTGGAATAATACAAGACACTCTGGAGTTCAAAGAGGGGGGATTGCTAGCAGTTCAACCCCAGATTTTCTGTGGTGAGTGGTGGAAAATAGATAAATAAGATATAGTTATAGCTTATTTAAAGATAATATCAATTTTTAAATGCTTTATAATATATTTAAATATAATAATAATTTTTTAATAGTATTTATTTGATGTGTAGTAAGTAATTGATGTCCAATAAGCTGTCAAATCCTCCCTTACGTATTCCAAAATCCACTGGAGTGCACAGAACTACAATCCAGATGATTTTACTGCTATTCCTGGAAATTAAAGCACTTTGAGGGCTCATAACCTCCCCATGGCTTCCAATTCAAGAAGTTTCAACAGGCAGACCTCCAGTAAGGACCCTCCATCACAATTAATGATACCACAGACCTACACCATAAATAGAATAAACAGATAAAAGCGGATACCATAATGAAACAGGTAAAATAACTCAACTAAATAGTATATAATTAAACCCAAAGCATATAAACGAACCAATTAACTTTCCAAGCCCCCAATAACATCCACAAGCATCCATATTAATCCATTAACAATATTCCAACCCATAAATCCATGAAAATCCATCCAAGGAAGCAGATTAAGTTGTTCAAACTGGATATATGTGCCTGAAATAGGTGTATATGCTTGTCAAGGTACGCTTTTGGTCTAGAAGTTTTGGTATGAAGTTCTACGAGGATTTTAAAGGTTTAAATGGACTCTCAACAAATTTGTACGTATTTCTTAATTCAAAGATGATTATTTTACTCAATTAAAAAAGGTAGGATTCAAAATGTTAATATAATTTATAGATTAGAATTACGCTATTGTAAGTACTAATGATATAGAATATAAGAATAAGTGTTGATTGGTTATTGTTGTAATAAAATGATGTAGTAAAGGAATGAATAAAAAACAACCAAAAGAGAGGCCTTATATAGGCAAAGGAGAGACAAAGCACGGCAATCAAATTCTCAAAACAGTAGTATGAGAGAGAGAAAAGAATATTCCAGAAGGAGTATTTTCAAATAATAAAGTTGCTCTAAAAAGAAGGTGTCAAAAAAGATGTATTTACAGAGTACGTCAGAAATACATCAATTTATTTAATATTTACTGTAGAAGTCAATTCTAAATAAGAAATTTGAATTTTTTGTATATATTTAATATTATTTGAATATTAAAATCTTATTTTAATTTTAAAATCTATTTTTTAATATAAATTTTTATTTCTTCCAAACTGTCAAATGAGCACAGTGTTAGAGAAAAAATATAAGGGACAATTTTATATTTAATTTTTAATTATTTATTTAATTTTATCATTCTGTAATTAGTTAATTTATTATAAGTAATTTTAATGTAACTAATTAATTAAATAATTAAAATGATAAGGTGCGGCTTCATCCAGTAAATAATTAATTATTTCACTGGGTAAGTCTAGTAGCCTGGCTGACAATGCTTGTGTAGGCGTTGCGAGTCCACTGAATACATCCATATGACCTAAAATAAGTAGAAAAAAAAGTTTATAGGCTATTAAGAGTTTAAAACCCACTTATAGACCTAAATATACATAATATAACTACATATTTCACTGAATATGAGGTTTATGTATAAATATAAGCTTATGTATGTCTATAATTACTTGATATCACTTAAGATAAGTGTATTATGACCCCATAAACACCTTTCTAAGTATTATTAGGCTAAGGATAAGCTATTTAAACTATTATAAGTCATATAATAGTGTAATAATTATATATATATGTATTATAACCATATATATAAGTATTTCAACCTTATTTTTAGTTATAATCTTAATGTAATTAAGGTTATCTTATTTTAAACATAAGAATAACTCATTCCTGGGGATATCTAGGCTGACACTCCCTTACCCAAAAAAAAAACAATAAAAAATGTTAAGACATTTTAATTAATAAGTAAGGAGTGAATAGATAAATAATTTTTAAATTTTCTATGATATATATACTGAGTTAAGCAGTATTATTTGAATTTAAATTTTTTCAAGAAATTTTTAAGATCAGAGATTTCATTTTCTGGAATCCACTGGTCATATTCACTTGATTTATTTTTAAACTTTAATAGATACTCAACTCCCTTTTCTTTTGTAAGGTGTCTCTTTTTAAGTATCTTTTCAATTTCAGCTTTTTCAACTATTTCTTCAGGTTGCTGATTATGCCTTCCTGATCTTCTTGGAAATAGAGCAGAATCATTAGAATGGTATGTTTTTATAAGATAAATATGAAATACTGGATGTTTTCTATTATATGGTGCATATAGAATAACTTCAACAGCATCATTACCAACCATCTTTTTTACTACAAATGTTCCAATGAATGGATCCTTCAATTTAACATTACCATTTAAATTGAAATTTAGTGTAGAAATAAGGACTTCATCACCCTCTTTGAACATTTTCTCTTTATGGGCTTTATCCCATATTTTCTTCTCATACTCAAATACCTATTTATACATTCTTGAGCATGCTTTCTGCATAATTCTTGCATTTGAAGAAAAGATTTTGTATCTGAATGGATATTCAATCTAGGTAATTTATTCAGAGTTTTAGCAGGGATATTAAGTACATAACCCAACCATAACTCAAATGGCTTTTTTCCAGTAACAGAATGTACTGTACTATTGTATGCAGATTCTAAACCTGGGATCAGGGTTACCCAATCATGCGTGAATTCTTCATTGTCTTTCAATTAAAGACCGAAAGAAAAATATCTTCTTATCATATCTGCTAAGGTTTTTATCATTCTTTCTGCTAACCCACAAGTTTGTGGATGGTGTGCTGTAGAAAGTTTTAATTGACACCCTAAAACATCCATAAGTGATGTCAAGAACTCAGAACTAAATATAGGATCTCTGTCTTAGACTATTGCTTTGTGGAATCCTGATGTATTTAACATTTGTGTCCACAATAAAAAATCTCAGTCCTCTGCTGAAACTTCTTTGTGGGTAAGAATAAATTTACACATTTTTTTAAATCTATCTACAATCACCCAGAAGGAGTTAAAAATCTTATGCCCTGCTATTGGCAAACCTGTTACAAAGTCCATGTTAACTATTTCCCATGGATCTTTTGGCTTCTCAATTTGCTTTAATAAAGCAGCTCTTTTTCGGTTTAATCTTTTAGATTTTTTACAAGAATCACATGTCTCAACATATTTTTGGACATCATCAGACATGTTAATCCACCAAGCTGTATTTTTCACTCTTTTTAATGTTTTATGGAAGTCAAAATGACCTTCTAATATATCATTATGACATATGCTTAACATTAACTCTTCATTGAAGGGGGAATTATAATTACATTGCTTCATTTCTTCCTGTAATATATAAAACCATCCTCAAAGGAAAGTTTTCCTTTTTCTAATGCTTCCTTATACTTTTGTGGTAATGTTTTTATTAAAACACTCATTGAAGCATTAGATGGATCATTTAATATTGTAGTAAGTTTACTCAAGTTAGGATCTAAAGCATAATTATCAAGAATGATTGCATAAATTCATCCTCAAGATCTACAATATAAATTCCATAAATGTTAATAATCTCTGTTTCAGGAACATAATCAGGATCATCATGATTATTAGGTAGAGGTACTCTAGATAACAGATCTACATTAGAGTGTAAGTTTCCTGCTCTATGTGTAATAGTCATCACCCCTCTGTATTCTTGTACAGCTAATTGCCATCTAAACATATGTCTATTAGGAGTTTTCATGTTTAACAGTGACTTAAATACACTAAATTCAGTAATTAACTCAAATTTTTGGTCTTCAAGGTAATAATGTAGCTTCTCAAGAGCCCATACTACTGCCAAAAAATCAAGTTGAGTAGCTTTATATTTCAATTCACTTCTTCTTAGAGTACATGAAATATAGAAGATTACTACTTCTGACATTTTCCCTTCAATAGGGGGTATCAGTGTTGACCGATCTGCAATTAAATTAATTGCGGAAAATAATCTGCATACCCCAATTATCTTCCATAATTATTTTTGCTAATAATTGGGTTATTAGACACTTTACGTCTCAATGTTCACCTCTTATCCAAAATTTTTATCCTCAATATTTCATAACCACATCTTGGACAACTTTCTGGATATCCCAGCCTTCCCACCTTGCTGTGCACTCCTACCCTCATCCCATCCTGTCATTTACCCTGAAAAATTCTTCATTGAAATGTCCAATCCTCTTTACCATAGACAATCTCTCTCACCAACATCTTGAATTCCGGGCCAGAACCTCCCCTATGTGGTAAGAAAGAAAATATTTTCAATCTATGAATCAAAACAATTAGTATTGTATGATTTCATAGCATATTTTGAACAGAAATGGTATGATCTTTCTCAACCTCCAGACTTGAGAGGCAGTTTTAGACCTATCTTATGGGAAGTAGATGGTAAATAGATTTTCTATTTTATGTGACGAGCTACTGCTGTATTATTTTTATTATTTCCTTCTCTAAAAGAGACTCCACCTCACTTCTTCACCTCTACTTGATTCCCCACCCTGCAAATTCACCTCACTTTCCTCCCATTTATCTCCAATAGAAACCCCACTCCTCAAACTTACCTCGCTCTCCATCTCTTCATCTCCACTAGACACCCCAGAACACCCTTTCAACTTTAATTGATGCCCCATCCCTTTAATCCATGTTGCTTTACTCCCATTTGCCTCCAATAGAAACCCCACTCCTCAAACTTACCTCGCTCTCCATCCCTTCATCTCCACTAGACACCCCAGAACACCCTTACAACTTTAATTGATGCCCCACCCCTTAAATCCACCTTGATTTACTCCCATTTGCCTCCAATAGACACCCCACTCCTAAAACTTACCTCACTCTCCATCTCTTCATATCCACTAGACACCCCAGCACACCCTTTCAACTTTAATTGATGCCTCACCTTTCAAATCCACCTCGCTTTACTCCCTTTTGCCTCTAATAGAAACCCCAACACACCTTTTTAACCAAACTTGATGCCCCAAGCATCAAATCCATCTTGCTCCCTTCCTCATCATGCAAAAATTAACTCGCCACCCTCTTCATAGCCTCCAACCAAAAACCCTCCACCTTTACATCCAATATTCTCTTCTTCACTTTATCTCCACAAAAAAATGATAATCTTAGAGTATGTAATATTAAATTTATAGAGATGAATAAAGAAAAGTAATACAAATATATTCAATTAAGTTTATGATACACACAACTGTTTTGCAATAACTGAAATAGTCTATGGGACAAGAGATATTATTAAATAGCCCAAAATAATAAAAATGAACATTATTCAAAGAAAATAGCTAATAAATAAATAAATTATGAGCCAATGAATAAAAAAATTATTATATTTCACAGCATTAAGCATCTCCAAGAAGTAACTAAAAGTCTGACAAACAGTCACTTTAATTTTTACAATTATATATTTGGCAAAACCATAAATGCTTGGCCTTTTTTCCAAAAATTATTTAATACTTTTTTTGCCTGTATCAGCACTTTTATGGCCCTAATTAGGGGTTTTTAGGCTTTTTTGGGTGATGCATCCAACATAAAAGATTCCACAACAATATAAAACGTCCACAAAAAAATGTCAAAAGGGCCAAGAGTTATCATTCATTCCATAAATAAGTAAAAAAGTAAATATTTTCCCCAAAAATATTAGAAAATTATTGACCTGAATCTTTTGTAAGTTTCCTGAATACAAAAATTATAGTCCTGTTACATTAAAGATTTTTGAAATATAGATTTTTTCTCTATTATGATGTCTATAAGTAAAGGTTAATGTGATAGTTTGTATTAAAATTAACTTTTTTTATAAATCATGATTAATGTGGACAAATTAAATATATGTTCAAGGTACTAAAGAAGCACATAAGAGGGTGGTAAGCTTATTTTTGGGTGATGAGGTGTCAATTAGAGGTGAAGAGGAAGGGATAGAGGTGGATTTGATGCTTGGGGCATCAAGTTTGGTTAAAAAGGTGTGTTGGGGTTTCTATTGGAGGCAAAAGGGAGTAAAGCGAGATGGATTTGAAAGGTGAGGCATCAATTAAAGTTGAAAGGGTGTGCTGGGGTGTCTAGTGGATATGAAGAGATGGAGAGCGAGGTGATTTTGAGGAGTGGGGTTTCTATTGGAGGCAAAAGGGAGTAAAGCAATGTAAATTTGAAAGGTGAGGCATCAATTAAAATTGAAAGGGTGTTCTGGGGTGTCTAGTGGATATGAAGAGATGGAGAGCAAGGTAAGTTTGAGAAGTGGGGTTTCTAGTGAAGGTGGAAGGGAAGGGAGAAAGGAAGATTTTATGTGTAGTGGAATCGGTGGGAACATGAGGAAAGGATAGGATCAAAAACTTATGTTAATTTACAAAAGAAATATTTACAAAAAAGGAATAAACCATAAATGTAGAAAAGAAATGAGGGTGTGTAGATAGAAAAAAAGGTTAAGTGATCACCACCAAAATTAAGTAGCATAGATTGAGGAAAGACTTAAGGATGGCATCAGGAATTATAAGTCATGTGACTTTCTTGCAAATCCATCATGGATGTGATGAGTTTGGGATCAGGAATTAGGAATGGAAATTGGGGTATAAGAGGCGGGATAATGTATTATTGTGCATTCCTTATCCACTAGCCCTGGGGCTAGTGGATAAGAATCTTCCCCAATTAATAATGTCGGATACGGGCCAAAAAAATTCCTGATCCCTAATTGTGGATCCCTGAACATTGATACCCCCTAATAAGTTGTTTTTGATTCAAAGCAGCACCCAAACCAATAAAAATTGCATCAGTATACAATACAGAATGTAATTGGAAATCTGGTAATCCTAAGATAGCAGCTGTCATCAAAAAATTCTTTCAACTTAACAAAAGCCTGTTTTCTTTCATTATTCCAAATGAAAGCTTCTCATTTCTTTATCAGTGTGGTCAATGATGCAGAAATTATTTGGTAGCTCTTTATATATTGTCTATAATAACCACACATACCAAGAAAATTTGGTACATCCTTTAAATTTTAAGGAATTCCAATATTCTTGATTGTAGCCACCTTATTTTGGTCAACACATATTTGTAAGCCAGAGACAATATGACCAAGCACTTATAAAGACTCAAACCCAAATTTAATATTTTTCAATGCAAGGGTCATTTCTATTTCATCCATGTTATGAAACACCTTCTTTAAATGGATTAAGTGTTCATCATATGTCATAAAGAACACTATGATGTTATCAATGTATACCATTAATGATCCCTCAATAATTTCATTATGGAATGTTATATCCGTTAACTTCTGAAATACTGAAAGAGAAGTTTTTGGTCCAAATGGCATCCTGACATATTTATATATTCCCATATGTGTTGTTATCAACAAAAAGTTCTGTGAATTCTTTTCAACAGGAATTTGATGGTGCCCTTTATTTCCATCTAGGCAACTTATATATTTATCACCTTTAAGGGTAGCATGTATAGAAGCAATCCTTAGAAAGGGGTAAATATCATCTACTGTAAATGTATTTAATGCTCTATAATCACTGCACAGTCTTTCTTTATCTTGTTCATAAGAAATTAGCACTGGTGATATTACAAAATATTTTGGCGTATTTTTAAGCTTCTCAAGAATGTTCATTTTTAATAATATCTTAAAATTATCCTCTATTTTTCTCCTCCTCATTGGTGAAGCAGGGTATGGTTACTTTTTAAGACTAGCAGGAATGTTATCCATATCACAGGTTAAACTAGTTTTCATCTCATGATCCTTAACAAGGCCAAGTTCATTGATCCCATGTGCAAAAGCCATTTTAAATGCTTTAATTAAGTCCAAAATATTCTTTTTCTAAGCTTCACTTATCTAAGTTCCAAATGATGCTTTAGAAATTTTGGTTTCCAGAAGTTCCATCTCATTGAATTCTCTTCCTTTGCAAGGAATATTTATCACTGACTCAATGTGTAAGACTGTGTTAAAAGAATTTATTTTAAATTTTCTTTTACCATTAATGCCAATTGTAAAACTATTATTAGCAGGGCCTAATTTAACACCAAACTTAGTCAGAAAATTATTTCCAATGATAAAACAGCTTCTAAAATTAGTATTATCTATTACTACAAAGTCACAAGTTACTCTAACATAACCATGTTGATGTTTAAAGAAAAAAGAAGCTTTGTATCCACCAATGGGATGTAGTACTGATCCAAAACCTCTTCAATTTTTAATTTGAAGGGGTTCAAGCTTTGACTTATAATCACTATCAATTTTCTGCAATGTATTTGAAGAAACAACAGAACCAGCAGCTCCTGTGTCCAATACTATATTTAAATTTTCTCCAGAAATGATAGCCGGAACTTTGATAAGTGTCATTTTTAAGTTATCACCTTGTATATCCTTAATGATTTCAGCATCCTCAAAGTTCATTAAAGATTCATTTGAGTCCATTATTAATATTGGATTTTCAAAAAAGGGCAATTCATCTTCCAACATACAGACTTCATTTTCATCACTATATGAGATATCACTGTCATAATCACTTGAATCTTTACTTTTTTCTAATTCAATTTCAGATTTATGTTGATTTTCAACAATATTTATATTTTTCTCACATTTGTGACCTTTAACCCAAGGCTTATTACACTTATAACAAGTATTAGTCTCATACTTAATAGGTACTACAGGTGCAGTAGGTTTTTTCTGTTTTTCCAGCAGTGTTTTTTGAATTCTGATTTTTTTACAGGTTCATTATTTTCTTTACAAGTGGTACACCTTGCTTCATACTTATGGTTCAATAATATTTCATTACAAATATTAATAAATTCGAAGTATTAATTAACCATTATTGTTCTACCTACAACAATGTCTCTGACAGATATAGGTAATTTATATATTATTTTATCTTTCCATAAGTTAAAATCCATATTTGGCTCAATGGCTTTTAATATTTTACTTAAATTCATTAAAAATACCATTGGTTTTTCACCATTCAATAGATTATACCTAGTTTTCTCATATAATCTTTGCTGATTGAGTCTGAATTTAGAACCTCCAAATTGTTTTTCAATAAGGTGCTTCCATTCAGACCAAGAGTAATCTTTACTCTCACTTAATACAGCTTCAACCCATAATAAAGCAACATTCTTAAATAATGAAATCATATTTGATTTTATTTCTTCTTCTGGTAACTTATATGAATATTTTAAATTATCAATTCTTTGAATAAAATGTTGCCAATCAGAGCTGGCTTCTCCATAATAAGTGGGGTACTGATCGATATTTGGCCAGATCTTCTGATTGGATTTAGTCTCACTAATCTTAGGTAATTTCAATAACTCATTCACTCTGGATAAATGGTCTTGTATTTTCTCTTGCACAGATTTGTGACTTACATTTGTCTTCTCAGATTTGAAACTTCCACCAGATGGATTTACTTGTGGTGACATCGTAAATGATTGAGATTCTTTTTGCAAATGAAAGGAATATTATTATACTGTGTATACTTATGATTATCCTTATTCATTAGTAGATTAGCAGTTTCAATCTCAAATATAGTCAATCTTTGTAACAGATCATAGACACTCTGATTTGTTTGTGCAAAAGATAGCTTTGTTCTTGATTCATATTTTAATCAATGTTCTTCATACAATTTTTCTAACTCACTGAATTTGTTTGAAAGGTCACTATATTTATTACATAAAGAATCATGTTTAAGAGTTAGAGCCAAGTTTTTATTCTCTAATTCTTTATTTCTTTTTTCCATTTGAAAAAATATTCAATTTCAAGGACAAAATTGTTTCAGTTGTGAGCTTAATTGCCTGTTCCTCACACTCAGTCATTCTATTCCATAATGCTGAAACAATTCTATGGACAGTTGGGTTATTATTAAAATACTCCATGTATTCCTTCTCACATTATTCACTTTATTGTGAACCTCTCATCTCACTAATAAGTGGTGGAAACTGAGGTTAACTGTATTATTATTTTAAATAGTACCATTGTTATTAACAAACAATCAATCAGGTGTATCTACATCAAAACCTAATTTTCTTAAGTCCTCCTCAATTTTCTGGACAGATTTCACATCAATAACATTACTTATATTTTAATCATTAGTATTATATTCAATCTGAGAGGGTAATCTACTTACCGTGGGATAGGAGTAAGCCCTGATGTTTGATGCTTTTGCTTTCCTCTTTAGGGGTGAGCTGAGGTAGTCTGGTGAGGGGGTAGATCCCTGTTGCAATTGTGGCTGAACCACTGCTGATGGAACCAATACCACTTCCATTTCTCTACCCAGATCTTGTCCTGGGACTTATTTGTTCCTCCTTGGATATGGGGTTGTTTATTTGGAGGCCCTACCTTTAAATCGGCCAGATCTTGATTCATTTGTTGAAATCCCACCTTGCAGTTGTTTTGCAGCTGCTCAACCTCCTTTAGTATGGTAGATCTTGACTCCTCTAGTCTCAGAACCTGTTTGACCAGATGGGACAGTTGATCCTGAAGAGGAGGTGAAGTCTTTTTTATTGTTATCTTTTTTAATAAGGCATCCTTTTCCTCTATTCTCATTGCTTTTGGCTGTGGGTAGGATTGGCCCTCCATAGTGATGTCCTGGAAGTGTTTTTAGCTTTAGACCTTGTGTTAAAAGCAGGTTTATAACTCAAATTATCTTTTGGAGCACTCATTTTGTCTTTAAATAAATATTCTTCACATCTAAAAAAGAGAAAACCTGTATGGTAATTAGTAGACAAAAATTGTTAGCAATATAATTACTACTAAAAGCACTGGAGCTTACCCTGAATTTTTATCATTATTTATTTAAATAAAATATAAGAAAATTCAAAAAAATCTGTTAAAAATTATTAAATAAGTTTTACTATACCTTTATAAGGGTGAATATTTAGCTTACTAAGATTTGACCAAATACTATTTAATTGGGTATTATATTGGTGTCCAAATACCAAGTGAAATTTGGTTTATATTGGGTAATGTTACTACTGTAAATATCTAATTTTTTTTTGTAAAAATTAGTACAATTATTACAAGGGTTCTTTTCTGAAATCACTGAGTTATTATGACTCAATAAAATGCTTCAGACCCAAATATTTAGTTTTTTTGAGATATAATAGAGTAAAAATATGTCCTAGGGCTTATACTGAATAATAAGTAATAACTAAGGAAAGACCCCCAATTGTCAGTGTGTGCTAGTATCTAAGTATTATTTAATAGTAAATATTAATATTCTTACTACTTATTTTCAAATTATTTAGTGATTAAACCTCAGGGGAAGACTAATAAAATAGTTATTCTCAATACAAACTCACAATACTTGGATTTTTATGCGTGCTAGTGGTGGAAAATAGATAAATAAAATATAGTTATAGCTTATATAAAGAGAATATCAATTTATAAATGCTTTATAATATATTTTCATATAATAATAATTGTTTAATAGTATTTATTTGATGTGTAGTAAGTAAATGATGTCCAATAACCTGTCAAATCTTCCCTTACTAATTCCAAAATACACTGGAGTGCACAGACCTTCAATCCAGATGTTGTCACAGCTATCCCCAGAAATTACAGAACTATGAGGGCCCATAACCTCCCCATGGTTTCCACTTCAAGAATTTTTAACAGGAATTTCTCCAGTAAGGACCCTCCATCACAATTAATGATACCACAGACCTACACCATAAATAGAATAAACCGATAAAAGTGGATACCATTAAGAAACAGGTAAAATAACTCATCCAAAGAGTATATAATGAAACTTAAAGCATATAAAAGAACAAAACTAACTGTCCAAGCCCCCAATAACATCCCCAAGCATCTATATTAAGCCAGTAATGATATCCCAACCCATAAATCTGTGAGAATCCATCAAAGGAAGCAGATTAAGTTGTCCAAACAGGATATATGCGCCTGAAAAAGGTGTATATGCTTGTGTAGGTTTTTTTTGAGTCCACTTAATATGTCCATATTACCTAAAAAAAGTAGAAAAATAAAGTTTATAGGCTATTTAGAGGTTAAAACCCACTTATAGACTTAAATATACATAATATAACTACATATTTCACTGAATATGAGGTTTATGTATAAATATAAGCTTATGTATGTCTATCATTACTTGATATCACTTAAGATAAGTATATTATGACCCTAATAACAACTTAATAAGTATTATTAAGCTATGAATAAGCTATTTAAACTTTTATAAGTCATATAATAGTGTAATAATTATATATATATGTATTATAACCATATATATAAGTATTTTAACCTTATTTTTAAGTTAAAATCTTAATGTAATTAAGGTTATCTTATTTTAAACATAAGAATTACTCAGTCCTGGTGATACCTAGGCTGACAAAATACCTTATCTTGGTATGATCATTTGGAAGGATAGGATGAAAATGGACCAGAAAAAGTTAATTTCAGTAACAGGGTGGCCAAAAATAGAATCAGTGAAGAAGCTTTAGTTATTTTTACGCTTTGAAAAATTTTACTTATTATTTATTGAAAAATATTCCCACATTTTCTGCCCACTTTGCAACCTCACAAAGAAGGAAGCCAAATTCAATTGATATAGTAGCTATCAAGATACTTTTGAATAACTGGAAAGAAATTCTTGAAATTCCCTATTCTTGTGATCCCAGACTTACTAAAGCCATTTTTTCATGAATGCAAATTCTTAGACTTTGCACTAGTTGTGGTATTATCCCAATTAAATTCTGAAAATGCCTTACACCATGTAGCATATCTGTCATATACACTGGTAGGCACCAAGATGAACTATAAAGTATATTATAAGGAACTATTAAAACTAGTAGAAGCTTTACAAACTTGAAGCCACTAATTGCAAGAGGGACCATACCATTTACAATTTATTATCTACACAGATCATAAAAATTTGGAAACCTTTTTTACCACAAAAAAGTTGACTCACTGGCAAGAATGCTGGGCCAAACTGCTAAGAAGAATTAATTTTGTTGTGAAATTTTCACCAGGGAAGAAAAGTGGAAAAACTGATGCACTATCAAAACACCCTGACTTGCACCTAGTACCAAGCCAACTGCATACCATTGGTTCAACCTTGTTGAAGGGGAACCTTGAAGAGGGGGTAATCCTAGATGTGGTGGAGTTTTCGGTTGAAGATTTGTTGTAATGGGTAAATAGTATGCAGGAAAAATATGAGGGAGTGCAGGAGTTGGTGAAGGTGCTGTTATCTAAGGAGGTATTTGTAAGGAAAGGATTGGAGGAGCACCACCAGGAAAAAGAAGCATTGTACTGGAATGGGAGGATAGTGGTGAAAAATTATGAAGAGCTCAAGAGGGAGGTGGTATATTTCAAGGTAAGACTCTCCAATGAAAGAAAACTAAGGACCACTGAATATGGTGGAGCTGGTAAACTGCAACTATTACTAGAAATATATGAAGGAATATGTCCAGCACTATGTAGTAACATGTTACTCTTGCCAGATGAACAAGGTCAGCCAAACAGCCACACAGCTAACCCTGTTAAACATACCCAAGCATCCATGGAAATAAATCTCTTATAATAATATAGTGGAGCCACCCAAATCTCAAGAAAGAATGCTATCCTCACAATAGTTGACCACTGCACCAAGATGGCACACTTTGTCCTCACCACTACTACAGTTACATCAGAGGGTACTTCAGAATTAATGGTTCAACATGTCTGGAAGTTAAATGTATTTCCTGAAAGTATATTATCAGAATTTTAAAGTAATTTCAACTCTAAATTGTTAGATGAAATGTATAAGAAGATGAAAATTAAGCCCATTTTGTCAACAGCATAGCATCTGCAGACTGATGGGCAATCTGAGATATTGAATAAGGAAATTGAACAATACCTATACCTTTTCATTAACTAACAACAAGCAATTTTGTGCAGATTCAACCATTGGCTGAATTCTTATACAACAACAGGATACATGTGGCAACTGGCATGTCACCTTTCTATGACAACTGTGGATATCACCCAGAGTTATCAATTGGTACCCCATCAATGCTTCAAGTTCCAGAAGCTGAGGAAAATAATCAGAAAAATACTGAGTATCCATCAGGAATTAGAAGCAGCGCTCAAGCTATCCCAGAAGTCAATGATGTGGCACCATGATTAAGGGAACACTCAACATCAGGTGCTAGAGGTAGGTGAAAAGGTCTCGCTAATCTCACAGCTCCTTTCTACATTATGCCTAAGTGCCAAACTAGATCACAGGAAGGTGGACCTGTTTAAGATCAATTGCAAGATATATGACTCAAAATATGAATCAGAACTACCAATTTCAATGAGACAAGTGCATAAAGTGTTCATTATTTCATTATACACAAAGCCCCAAAAAGATACAATACCAGGAAACCCAGAAGAACCACAGGTGACAGTCTATGTTGGAAATGAGGAAGAGTTTGAAGTAGAATAAGTTATTTCTAAGCAGGTTTACAGGGGAAAGATTCAGTTCTTGATGCACTGGAAAATTAATGGAGTAGGTGATAGATCTTGGAAGCCATTAGAAAATTTAGGTAGTGCCAAGGGGAAGGTGAAGGAGTTTGAGAAAGAGCACAAGGGGGAGGAAGGGTAAAAGAGGGGGTAATAATAGGATTTGGGTTTAGAGGCAAGGAAGAGGAGTACTATGGGGGCTTTTCATTGTAATAGGTGGAAGAAAGGAATATTTCATTAGGGGGATTTAAGGGGCAATAGCTATGGGGTGCTCCCTACCAGATAAATTATTTAGTAATCCAGTTACTTCTTAGTCTTCCATAGTTGTAACCCTCACTTTTGGAAGCCCCAAAATAGTCAGTATAGTTTGTCTCACTGCTTTATCAGCAGAGTCAGTCCTAAATCAGGATTGTGTTAGTGCTAGTAGTGGTGTGCCCTCCTAGATCTTAACGAGAACTCATGCTTAAGACTTTTGACCAGTAGCTTGATGCCATCTTGGAACATCTTTTCCCCTACAGGAATTCCTCAAGCATACCTCCTTCCCAAGGCCCCCTAGGTCTCTCTCCCTCTCACCAATCTTGGCCAGCTTTTGCTAAAGTGACTGCTTCAGGGATTACCCCTCATGACTGCCCTTACCCAGAATCTTTTCCCCACCCTTCATTCCATCCTTTATCATAAGGCAATCTAATTAAGTGTCATCTGTATTGAAAGATCAACTGAACCCAAAGCTTCTTTCTCTTGTCAATAATTGAACTGCCTCCAAGAAATTTGTCAACCCATCCACTAAATCTACAATATTTGCCAAAGGTTTTATGTGCCACTGGTCTAATTAAATGAAAATCATCATGAATTTCATTCACAAAAAGTCTATTCTCACCAGCTCCTAGAAAGAAAGGATTCCACAGGGACTGATTTAAAAACTTCCAATGTTTCCAGTTTTTGCTCATGTAATTGAGACCTATTATAATTTCTGTCAGTCTATATATCCCCTCCCCAGGAATGAGTATTTCTTATGTTTAAGATAATACAAACTTAATTAAATTAAGCTTATAAGTTAAATATATGGTAATGATACTTATATATATGGTTATTATAGCTATATATATGGGTATTATACTATTATATGACTTATATTAATTTAAATAGCTTATCCATAGCTCCATAATACCTATTAAGGTGCTAATATAGTCATAATATACTTATCTTAAGTCATATTAATTAATTAGAGACATACATAAACTTATATGTAAGTATAAACTTCATATTCAGTGAAATATGCAGTTACACTATGTATATAGAGCTCTTTATGCAGTTTTAACCTTCTTAATAGCCTATAAGCTTTACTTTTAAGTTTATTTCAGGTCATATTCACGTATTAAATAGACTCACCATGCCTAAACAAGCATACACTGCTTTTGAACACACATACACCGCGGGATAAGGGGGGCGGACTTGTTAGCAAGTCCGCAACCTTGGACTTAAATTTACCACATATTGAAAACACATTAAGCTATTAACAAAGGAAACATACAATCAGGGATAAACATCACTCATCAGAACAGTTTTAGGTGGGTGTTCAAGTAGAGTTCAGCATGGGTTCAGTATGAGTTCAGTCTGACTTTTATCTGAGTTCTGTCTGAGTTCAGTTTGGGGACTTGCTAGCAAGTCCACCCCCTATATTGTATAGTGGTATATTCAGTTTGGACAACTTAATCTGCATCCTTCAATGGATTTTCACAGATTTATGGGTTGGGACATGATTACTAGGTCTATGTGGAGGCTTGGACACTTGATTCTTTTCCTTTATTTCTTTTGGGTTGCATTTTTTTATATTTGAATGAGTTATTTTACTTTTTTCCTTTATGGTATCCACTTTTAACGGTTTTTTCTATTTATGGTATGGTTGTATGATATCATTAATTGTGATTGAGGGACCAAAATGGAGGTCTGGGTAGTAGAAATTTTTTAAGTGGACTCCATGGGGAGTTGATTAGCCCTCACAGTGTTATTTTTTCTGGAAATAGCAGTGGTATCATTTGGACTGAGTGTCTGTGCACTCCAGTGGATTTTGGTACAAGTAAAGGAGGATTTGACTGGTTATTGGACATCACTTACTTACCACGCATCAATTAAATAATAAAAAAATTTTTTTATGATATAAAAATATCTTTTAAAGGCCTTATAAATTGATTTTATCTTCATTCTAGCTATAAATATATTTTATTAGTATATTTTCCATGACTAGCACACACCAATCCAAATATTGTGAGTTAAAAATTGAGTATAACAGTATTATTGGTCTTTCCCTGAGGTTTAACCCAAAAATTATTTATTATTAAGTAGTTGGATGATAAATATTTAATATTAAATCATACTTATTAACTTGCATACATTGAATATTACAATTGCCAATTGTGCATCAATTCCCTTATTTAGGATAAGCCATATTCCCTCAATTCTTTATATAGGTTCTCCTTGCTCAGACACTGTGAAAGTCTAAATTTTAGTATGGCACTAAGAAATGATTTTAGATAGATCTAAGATTTTATTTTAAATATTGAAAAGAAAAATCTAATCTTATACAATTTTTATGTTAAAAGAATGGATGGTTTTATAGCATAAATGGGTTAATTATATAATTCAAGATGTAACAATTATTTAACCATCAAGAAATGCAAGTAAAGGTTTAAAAGCTCATGGAAACAAAATTAAGGAGTCTCAAGAGCTTTTAGAAATTTTCTGAGAATTTCTACTATTTTTCTTACATTTTTAATAACTCTACAAATTATTTTTAATTATTTTAAAGTTTTCATATTTACCTTAACCTTGATGGTTTCTAATTGGATGAATAGGGCTGCACTGACTACAAAAACTAGTTGGGAGTTTAGAGAAGAAGTAGATCTCTCATCTTTAATTTTTTAGATTCTCTAAAAAGTTTTTAAGTTTTTAATTAAGTACAGAAGTCCATAAAAGGTCTGAAATGCTCCATTGGAGAAAATAGGGCACATGACTTAACTATGCATATAAAGCCTTTAGACTCAAAATTAGAAGGGGAATATAACAATAAATCTACACTATGTAGAAAACAGTTTTAAAAACTGTCCTGTGACAACCAGAATAAGGCATGTTGCAGAACAGGCCTTGCTACTTTCAAAACTCAAAATGGAGCAAGACAGTGACTTGTGGCCTGAAACAGCAGATAATGCTTCTGCACAACCCTTTCTTCTTTTTTTGTTTTTATTACATTTTATTTATTAAAAGGTCACTCAGCTAGGGGCATAAAGGTATGGTAGACAAATAGGCTAGATAACCCAACCCTACATCCACACCAACCTTTTCCAACCAACTCCACCACCACTATGATTGCCACCCTGACCCACCCTGACTCACCTCACCCCAAATCCACCACTGCCACCTCTAACCACCTCCACTACAACTGCCACCCCAAATTTAACCTAGCCATCTCCCTTACCAATATTTTTGTTATCACTGGCTATTCCACCTTCTCCCCCACCTCATTAACCAGACACAAAAGAAAAAAATATGTACATGACTTTTTCCATATTTTTATTGCTTAATTTTTTGTTTTCTAATTTTTTGTTACCCCAACACTCCACCACCTTGCCACCTCACCACCTCCTCCAAACATTTTCACCTCCACCACCTCTTACAACAACACCACCACCACCACCACCACCATCACCACCACCACCACCACCACCACCACCACCACCACCACCACCATCACCACCAACACCACCACCACCACTTCCACCTCCATCTCCACCTCCACCTCCACCTCTTGTTCCACCTACACCACCACCACCACTTGCACCAATAACCCCACCACCACCACTTGCACCAATAAGAACAACAACAACAACAACAACAACAACAACAACAACAACAACAACAACAACAACAACAACAACAACAACAACAACAACAACAACAACAACAACAACAACAACAACAACAACAACAACAACAACAACAACAACAACAACAACAACAACAACAACAACAACAACAACAACAACAACAACAACAACAAAAACAACAACAACAAAAACAACAACAACAACAACAACAACAACAACAACAACAACAACAACAACAACAACAACAGCAACAAAAACAACAACAACAGCAAAACTGTCTAGTAATGAAAGGGGGAAAAGAGAGAAATGATAAGACAAGGGAAAATCTTAGACAGTATAAAAATTTCTTATATTCTGGCTGGAAAAATGTGTTCAGATTACAGAAATGTGGCATTCTGAGAAAATAATCATTCACCACCAGAAAATTAGAGTTTACACTTGTAAAATGAGCAGAAAACAGTGAAAAGGGTGTGCAATGACACAAAGCATTGTTGCAGGACACAGGTAGCTGCAGCAGCACATTGCAATTTGGGCTTTGTGATATTAAAGGTAAGTTTATGGCTTGCAATCAATTGTTGCAGGACAACATGGGACAACATTATCCCCTGTAATTCTAACAATCTAACTTACTATACAACAACCAAGAATGCATATTAAAAACTACCATCTTTTTTTTAAATATCATTTCATAATTTGTAATACCATTATAAAATAAATCTTTTTACATAACACTTCATAAATATTACTGAACAACTCTTAAAAATATAGTTATAGGTTATCATTAGAAATTTCTCAACTTCAGAGACTCATTTATAACTTCTTTTCAAAAAAATATAAACCTAATAATAACATATATATTCACTCATTTAAATAACTTTTCTAAGCACAACTTTGTTGTTGTATTTCTTCATCTAGTTTTTAAGAACACTGATTTTACATTGCTAAACCATTATTTTTAATTGGTCAACTGGTCATTTTATATAAAGTTGATGCTTTAGCTTAGATTATTGTAAGCTCTTATTTTACTTAAAGGGACAGGGTTCTCTTTGATTTATCCAACTCCCTTGGATTCTTCTTAGAGCAAGGTGACTGTAAGTGTCTTTTCACAATACTTGTAAGCTAGGACGGGGAAAAATACTCATCAGTTGTTCTCCATCTCCACAAAAAATTAGACACTGATTCCCTCACTTTCCCTTTATCATTAGAGGGTAGATCCACTTCACTGAGGCTTTCAACCATGAGAATAGAACTTTTTTACAGTGCTGGGGCAGAGGACACCTATCACTTCACTGTTCCCTCATCCCTTGCTGCTCCAATTGCGCCAGTCACCACAGTACAAAACTTTTCAAGGCCACAAAAGTTAAGCTACAGTTTTCCTTCAATTTTTTGACTTCCTCCCCACACAACCACCCACTCAAAAAATCTCTCATTACTCTCCCCCTTCTCCTTAAAAATCCTCACAGCTCTCTTCCTATTTTTCACCTACCCCATTCTCTAATTATTGGCCGCTTGTCTAGAAGAAGGAGAAGAAGGTGTAAAAAACAGAGAGGAGGAGGGAAAAAAATAGGAAAAAGGTTTAAAAGGTGGAGAAATAAAATAATAAATTAATATAGTTATTTGAAAAAGAAAACAATGAGAATTTCTTGGGACTTGACACAACAGTGAGGCTTATTAAATTATAATATATCTAATTAAAATAAGTATTAATTTCAATGCGTGGAAAACACTATTATTATTAATATACTTATTGCAACCTTAAATTATTTATTTATTTTTAACTTAGATTTATAAGGCTAATAAGAATAAAATAAACATATATTATTTAAATTTGTAGTTAAGTAGAGTGTATAATGAGTGATGATTACTAGAGAGGCTTCCAAGGCCCTTTATAGGCAAGAAGACCATCTCAAGCATCCTCATTTTATTTACAAATAATTTAGTAATGTGAAAAAAATAGGTAATTTAATTTAATTGAAACATACAAAATAAGAGGAAAATTGATCCAATAAAGTGAACCCGTGAATAAGAAATAACTTTTCCCACCATACAGTCCCAAAACAAATATGTAATATAATAAATAACTACATAAGTATGAAGCCTGAGAATTGTGTGAAAGAAAATCTAAAACAAATAATACAAATAGCTGAAAAAGGTTTAATTAAAACAAAAGGAATTATTTTCATGCTTTTAATATATATAATAAATCTTAATTCAGTATAAAAAAATTAAATTAATTTTTTTACTATTTCAAGTAATTTAATTATTAATTTAATTGAAACAACTAATTAATTTAATAAAGTAACCTATTTAGAAAGAGAATTTAAATTTATCATATTAAATAAGTATTTTAATTAATTTAGTAATTTTAGTGACACAATTAAGGGTCAAGGAAGCGCCCAATATTTATGGATAGTATTATATGATAAGTTGTATTTAGTTTATATAAATTTTATTATTCAAATTTTAATTACATTATTAGTTAAATTTTAAACTTATAATATACTCTTAAATAATTATATTATTGATTCATAAATATTAAATACATACAAAATGTGCCACGATGTTATAGAATATAATATCTTTTTATGTAATAAAAAGGTTCTTAATAATGAATATAATAATTATTTTACTTATAAAATATTTATATAATTTTATGAAATAAGATTTTTTATTGTAACTACATAAAATGTATAGCATTATTCTCTTAAATGATTCCAGTAGTTTATTATGTAATTTAATGGGCTCCTGAGATAGCCTGGCTGACACTAATCTACCCTCAAAATAGCCCATAAGTAGTACAAATACTACAAAATCCTCATCTAGTTCCCCTTTTTTCTCTTTATTTCAGCTCAACTCTTATAGATTGTTTTATGTCTTTCACTCATTATTAAACAACCCTTAAACTAACAACTATAACTTACCTATGTTTCAGGAGCCCTTTCATTCCCCTGGCCATTTCTCTCCTGCACTGGAAAGGGGATGGCAACTGATTAATCCTCTCCATATCCCTTCTTCTTCCCCCCTCCCCAGTCTGCTATTGCTTCTATGTCATCAAAATACTTCACATCCATCTCTTCACTTCAATCCCCAGCCCATCACTTGATTTCACTCCCCTCCAACTTAATTTCTTACCTACCCCAAATATTTGTGCTAACCTTTATAAACCTCCTGCTTCATTATATACTTCCCAAATTATTTTCTCTTCCCTTTGCCCTTTTTTCCATCTCCCCACTTTCTTTTTTGCTTACTCTAATTTTCATCATGACCTATGGGAAGATCTATCCAAACACCATTCTAAACATCCAGAATCATCCCTATTTATTGACACTCTCTCTGATCTGGAAATTTCTCTTATCTGCCAAGCTGGAATCCCCACCTTTTGAAACTCCTAATGCTTTAACTTGGTGATTGAACTGGTATTTAAAAATGAAAAGGCTTCTGATTGGATTATTAGTTGTACTACAGAAAGAGATGGATCCTCTTCTCATATTTCTGACCACAGATCAATCACTACCAAAAGTCTCCCCCTCCTGTGCCCCCCCACAATGGCACTCCTATAGGAACTTTAAGAATTTTGATGAGTTTTCTCTTCATTATTCCACCTCCTCTCTTATCCCGATTATTCCACTCTCCTCCCCTTCCTCTATTAACTTGGCTTCCAAAAAGTCACTTCCCTCTTTATCAAACTAATGGAATCCTTTGTACTACTGCAGAAGCCCAGCTTTTTGTGTCATGCCAGGTGGAATCACTGTATTTTGGATCCCCTCAAGAAAAACTGCTATTGAGCCCTTCATCACATGAGGCTCTCCTCTGCTCCACACCTTTAGACTGAGTTCCTGTTAGCAAGAGAAGTATTCCATTCTAAAATGAAATTCCTTAGAAAAAAACACTGGCAAAACTATCACTCCACCCTGACACCCAACTATTTATTCAAACCTAAAAGGTAATTTTCTCATGTATCTACTCCACAATCTAACCCCCCCTCTTGAGCCCAGATTAATCATTGGGGACTAAAAACCTACTAGACTCCCAAATACTCTTTGAGGGAAAATCAGTAGCATCTATCCTCTGTGATCTTTCTGATATCACTACCCCTCCTCCTCCCCTAGCTCCCCCTTTTCCCCTGTACAGTTCAGGAGCTCTCTTCCGCCCTTTTAAAGACAAAGAAAGGAGCAGACCTTAACTTCCTCCTACACTGTAGCCCTCAAGCAGTAGCCTCTCTTCTCCTTCCCCTCCTTCAGAAGTTCCTTGACCTTGGACACTATTCCAAACCCTGAAGAGTTTCAAGAACTGTGATAATCCTCAAACCTAATTGCCCACACTAGTTGTCACTAGTGCCTACTGCCCCATAGCCCTCCTCAACACTATGGGAAAACCTCTAGAATCCCTACTCACCAAACTTCTCTCCTACCATGATGAATCAGCTTTCCTCCTTCCTGAAACTCATTATGGTTTTTTTCCCTTTCAGAAGCACCTCTGATGTGCTTCTCCACCTCACAAAATGGATGAAGGATCAATGGAGGAAGGGTAATTTAATTGGAGTACTGTCCTTTGATGTGAAAGGGGCTTTCCCCTTGGTGAAATTCACTAGGCTATCACAGATCCTTCTCTCTATTCCCCTCCTGCACAATCTTATATCCCTCATAATTGAATCCCTAAGCAGTCAAAAGACTAAAATTGCTTTCTCCTCTTTTGAAACTCCTGTCTCCTATTCTCCCAAAGAACTCCCACAAGGTTCTCCTTTATCCCCTCTAATTTAAATAATTTATAATTCTGACCTCTTATCTCTTCTATCATTTTACCACTCCTCTCACTATGCAATATAGGGGGTGGGCTTGCTAGCAAGTCCTCAACCTGAACTCATACTGAACTCTACTTGAAAACCCACCTAAAACTGTTCTGCTGAGTGGTGTTCATCCCTGATTGTATGGTTCCTTCATCAATATCTCAATGTGTGTTCAATCTGTGGTGAGTTTGGGTCCAAGGTTGCAGACTCGCTAGCAAGTCCACCCCCCATATTGTGTAGTGTCTCTTGCCTTAGGTTACCTTGATGATGTGGTATATCTTTCTGCAAGAAAGGATCTTGAGAGGGTTGTAGAGTCACTCACCAAGTTGGGATCGGAAGCAGTTTCTTGGAGCTCCATGAATGCAGTGGTTTTTGATTTCCTTAAAGATTAATAGATCCTTTCACCTAAATGCAAAAAAGCTCTTTCCTCCTCCCCCCCAACATCAACTTTAACGGAAGCACCCTTAGTTTTTTCTCCTTCATGAAATGGCTTGGGGTGCTTCTGGACCCTTCTCTGGCTTTCATCCCAAATGGAAATAGGTTGATTTCAGCAGTTTAACAGGCTGCAGCATCCATCCAACATCTAGAATCATCTTTCTGGGGTATTTCATTGAAAAAATACTGCACTATGATCGCTTATCTAGTCCATTCTAGAATGAATTATTCCACCATTATTTGGAACAATCCAAGGAGAAACTATTGAAATAAGAGGCTCCTGCAGGTGGTAGACAACAAGGCTCTTAGAAGGGCCCTTTGTTTCTTCTGCTCTACTCATTTTTCCCTGCTCTTACATGAATAATCCTCTCTTCCTCACAAAGAGAATCTAGACTTAGTTTTTATAAGGCATGGAAAAGGCTCCTTACCATCCCTCCCTCAAACCCAATGTCCCACCTGGAAAAACCCTCCCTTTTCTCCAACCTAGACTCTCACCACCCTGGAAACCTCCCCATTTTTTTTCAAGAATTTTTAACACGAGTGAACTAGATTGTTCTGAAACCTACAAACTCATATCTTTTTGACCCCACTCATACTACCTGATATACACTGATGGGTAAAAATATTATTCAGGGTCATTTGATGCAGCCTTTTTCCCAGGTAAGAGCCTCCCTTTCATGGCATGTCTAGATGACCAACACCTCTTCTTGGTATTTAAGACTGATATTTTTGGGATATTCCTAGGCTTACAAATCTTCATCACTAATCCCTTTCACTTCTTTTACAATTAACTAACTCTAATTAATGATAGACAATCTGCCATCAGAGCCTTTTCCTCCCCATTCAACTCAACACACAACTCAATTTTACTTTTCTCAATAGCTGCCTTGTCTCCAAAATCATAGAAGCTAATAAAGGAGTGTCACTTACTCACGAATGGTGCCCTGGACACGTGTCAATTCCAGGTAACAAGGTTTCAGACATGCTAACCAATGGTTCTCATTCCATGGCCTCTCTTGCTGAGTATCTCCTTTCATTCAATGCTCCCCTTCCCTCCATCTCTTCCCTGAAATCTCACATTAAAAAGTGTTAAGACTTAGTCAATTAATGATATACTTAAAGCTTACTTTCTCATTTTTTAGACTAAATTTTTCTGAAAGTTTTACAATCTACTTACATAGTTAATAAGTCTTTATAATCTATATTATACTAGGTTCTGTATTAAATAACTCTTCTTCTTAGACAATTATCTGTAAAAGTTTCCAGCTTCTTGGTTCTTTAATGAGTTATCAATATATTTCCTAAAAGTCTCCTTTACTGTCTCAGAGTACTTCTAACTTTATTATCTCCTCATTTTTATTAATTTCTCAATTATAAGAGTGGCCATGATCTATTCAGAACTCATCATCCTGTTTATTTTCCAGTTTTATTAATTAATTCAATAGTTTTAGTCTTATTCTTTGTACCTCTTTTTCTTAGTTTCATAGTCCACAGGCCCATTTCTAGTCCCAGTATTGTCCACGTCCTAGTTGTCTTTTAAGTCTCTGTACTCATACTTTTCGCCTCTAACTTTAAAAAAAGAACTTAAAGATCCTCCTTCATTCTCCTACCAGCAGTGATACACTGAGAAAACTTAGGGGTCAGTCTAACCCATCCTTCAGTTTTAAGGTGCTTTCCACTCTCCCAAGAGCACATGCTACCACATCTATTCAATGTCACTCTGGCCACCCCCCTTGAAGAAATATCTTTTCCACTTCAAGGCTTACCCTTTGCTCCTATGTATGCTGTGCAATCTTAACACTCCTGAAACCTCAGAATATGTGCTACTCTTTTGACCAGCCCACTCCATTGAGTGTTTTGTGCTCTTTGAAATGGCTAAAAAACACAAAATAAAACTTGATTCCTCCTCTATTCTGTCTCCTTCTCCTGTCAAGCTCCATGTGGCTTCCTTTCTTATTAACACAAACAGATTCCTTAACAATGTCACCCTCTCAAAATAGTTCCTAAATTGCTTTCACTCTGAATGGCTCTCTGTTCATCCCCCCTCGTTTTCTTCCCACCCTCTTGTACCTAGACTATATCATCCTTTCTCTTCAATTCTCCTAGTTAGATGGGATTGTACAAAATAAAAAAATATGCTATATATGAAAAGGAAGGCTCTAAAGGGACCACTGTTTTGGCCACATCAGAGACTAACTTTCCATTTTTATCATATCCTGGCTGCAGTGTGACAGACAATGTAATTTTCCATCACATAGTATGTGATATGGTCTGATACTAAATGATGTGGTGCTCACTATGATTTTTGTTAAATAACAAATGATTTTAAATATTACTTCTGCCATTTTATAAGGGCCTTCTCACATTCCACAACTCTTTTGGAGTTTGTTCTTTCAAGTTTAGTAGTAATTAAAAGGTACTTTATAACTCATTTCATGTACTCAATATCTTTACTTTACTCTCCAAGAGTGATAGTAAATAAATCCATTGTATAGTACTTATCAAATCCTCAATTTTTTAGTAATAAATTCAGTCTATCAAAATAACAGAGCTATATCTATTTAATTTGAAAACAGTCTCATCTGAAAACCTTATTAGAAGCTGGTCTCCTAGCATTTTATTCATGTGTTGGTAAATGGTTTTATTCTCATATTCTGATGATTTGATTTTTCCAAAACATAACTTTTTATATACATCTGCATATGTAGTTGAGTACTTATACTTATATCCATATCTATGTCTCAAAAATTCCAATAATAAGCTGTTGGAGGTGACTGTGTACTTTTAAAAACCCACAACACATGGGTGGAAGAGCAGTGCCCTGCAGTAGGATTCCATGATTAAAATGACAGGAAGAACCTTCATAGACCATTACCAATACTCTATTAAAAACTGAAAATATCATAGGTACAAATTTAAAGGATGATTTACCCACATATCTGTCATCTTTTAGCAATACAACTGGATGCTTAAATGTATCTTCTGCAACAATACTATAAAATGGTAATGTGAACCACTATTCCTGTGGTGCTGGGATATCAAAACATCTGAGTCCATTGAGTTTTTTTGTGGCATTCCCCACTCCAGATAAACTGGTATAATCATCCACATTTTCTAATAGTTTTTCAATCAAAGCTTGATTAACATATTTCCCTTACCATTCAGGCCCAAGTTGTTTGGTAAGTACAGCTAAGCCCCTGTGCCCATCTCATTTAACATTGTGAATTTAATTTAGAAAAAATTTAAGGTAGTTGGGAATAAGAAAATAAAAGTCTTGTTAAAGTGAAAGTTTCAATGTTTTTTCCAGTTTGGGAGCAAGAGCTGCACTTTTTAAATCTATTGAGAACTCAGCTTTTGGTTTAGTAATGTATTCAAATGCTGATAGATCCTGTCTCTCAAATTTGGGGTTTTTGGGTCAGCCTTGTGTATGGTCCAAACTTAGGTAGACAATTTATTGAAAGTGACATTATATTTCACACTGCAGCTGAGATATTCTAAAAATAGAAAGTTAGTCTCTGATGCAGCCAAAAAGGTGGTCCCTTTAGAGCCTGCCTATGAAAAACAAATCATGGTTAATTTGATGAAAAAAAGAGGTATTTTAATAATTTGGTACCCCCTATTGGAAGGATGAGATACTGTGAATGGCTGTTCAAAGGATCAATTTTCCCATTTCTTGCTCAAATTGTGTCCAAAAGGAGTACAGGGAAATGAAAAAAGTTGTAGAAAAATTTTCATTTTCACAAAGCTTTCTTTTTCTAGCTGTATATGTGTGTACTGTTTTTGATTAATTGTAAGGGGAGATGGGGGGAGGGTTTAATTGATGGTAATGGTGATGATAGTGTTATGGTTGCCATTATTTTTAGTGGTAATAGGACATCAACCTCCATGCTGGTAACACCCCACTCCATGCATACTTAACTATTACTTTTATCCATATTTTAAAACCAAGTCATTTACACCTCACATTAGCTATTCATTTTGGTAAATGTTGGGTACAAGTAAGTATATATACTTACAGATACTTACTTTGTGTCATTAACTTGCACCTCTCCCTTCCAATTTTTTTCATTTTGCATTGCTCATCAATATACTTAATTGTGCTCTTGATTCCACCACTGCTTCACAAATTATCTTATCAAGTCACTTTAATCACTAATAATAACCAAATTTCCTCTATTTTGACTACTATAAAATACTTGCAACAAATTATCAACCAAAAATAACTAGAAATGTCAAATGATTCTAGAAAAAGAAATCTCCAAACTGGAACCCACAGGAAGAAGAACAACTAGCAATATATTGGTAATCAGTTAGAAAAAAAACAAAGTTTTCTACTTTTTATTCTGGAAAAACATGTTAAAAGAAAATAGAAGCACACTTAAAGGCTCATAGTAAACTACACTACAGAGATTTTGAAAAGATTAAAATAAGTTCTGTAAAGTTTTAATTATTACTAATGCAATACCTAAAAACTGAATAATTACTAATAGAACCTCTATCTAACACTAAATTGCAAGCATTGAACACAAAAACTCTTAAATTTAGTGCCATATGTCATGTTATTGAGAGACATCCACCAGTGGAACAAGCCCAAACAATTGGATCCAAAGTGCACTTTCACTCTATCAAGAATGATGTAAAACTACATTTAAGAGTGTATTAGCTTGGGAGAAACTTAAATATGCTCCAAAATGGTGTTAAGAACCTAAAAAAGACTCAACTTTAGACAGTTATTTGAGTGCACAAAGAATGGACCCTTTGGAAACCAGTTTAAGTACAAAAAGATAATGTGTACATAATTTTTCTAGTCAAAAAAGCACCCAAATGGAATCAAGAAGCTGTCCTACCTCACCTTCACCATCATATAATGAGCATCCTCTTGGTCAGAAAGCAGAAAAAAAGTGCTGACATACAGATGTTTCTGAAGCAGAAAAGAAAGAATGTTTTTCACATTACAATGACATGGCTAAAAAAGAATTTAAGCTATGTTTTACAGTAATTAGTTAGCTAGAAAGAAATCTGGTATATCAGAAAAATAACTTGAAATAGCTCAAGACAAACTTGAACTAACAAAAGATTAAAACTTGATTCAAAAGGAAAGACTCATTATTGAAAAAAAAATTGAACTTGATGAATCAAATATGAAAATTTATCAGCAATATATGAGAATAAATTTTGAAAAGCCAGAATGTGAGATGAGAAGAAGTGAGATTAAAAAGTTTCTAATTCTGAAAGAAAATAGTTTATGAGATGCTTATGATATGGAGACGGTATATAAAATGAAAGAAGATTTAAATAAAGGTTGTGTGGTGGTAGGTCTTAATATCTTAGGTTTGTAAGACAAAATATAATTTTATTTAAATAAAAAGTCTACAAAATATAGGTCTAGTTGAAAAAAATCCTACAAAAACTTTATATTTTATCAGTCCTATGTTTTCTTCCATTTAAAAAATATGAACAAATACTATTACTCACTTATTTAAAATTTGATAAACCCCTCAAAAAATATTCTTTTACAAGTGAAGTATAACAGGATCTTTAAAAAAATTAGCCTAAAATTCTTTCCAATTAACAAAAATTATTAAAATTAATGCTTACCTTTAAATATCTATTGAGAGTTCATTATTGTGAAATTTATTTTATATATATAAATCAAACATAAAGTATATTAATATTGTTTAAGTAGAGTTGAGCTCAAATATTAAAAATATTATGATAGGTAAAAAGAAACCCCAAAATGATAAAACTTTAGCAACAGAGAAGTAAAAATTAATAAATTGATAGTTCATAGGTAGAAATGGAACATTGACACACATAATAATGTAATGAATTTTCAAATGGGTTGCTGTTATAATATAAAGCTAATATTTAAAGAAAAAATAATAATTTGATAATTAATAGGCAGAAATGAGGCATTATCATGCATAGTAATGTAAATATTTCACAATTGGTTTGTTGTTATAATCACTACATAATATAGGGGGTGGACTTGCTTTCAAGTCCTCAACCTAAACTCAGATGGAACTCAGACTGAACTCATACTGAACCCAAACTGAACTCTACTTGAAATCCCACCTAAAACTGCCCTTCTGAGTGGTGCTCATCTCTGATTGTATGTTTCCTTTATCAATAGCTCAATGTGTGTTCAATCTTTGGTGATTTTGAGTCAAAGGTTGCGGACTTGCTAGCAAGTCCTCCCCACATATTGTGTGTTGAATATAATATTAATCTATAATTACATGGTATGAGGAGGTGACAATCTGCAGAACAAACCTACTTATATATTGCAAGGGAACACTCTATGGCCAGTGGATTTCCCACTGTCTATTCATGTTTAGAAGGGCCACCTGATATAAATATGCCTCACTTCTGGTAGATTGGGGCAGTTTTTCAATTTTACTGATAAAAAAAATTACTTACCCTTACCTTGATAAAAAAAACACCATGTATTTCATGGAAAATATGGATAGTAATATGTTAGAAACTGAAAAACAAGGGTGGGCCAATGGAAAAAAGTTATTAAGAAAAATTTTGGTGGAAGGTCTAGAATAAGAAGGAAAATTCAGAAGGAAAAGAAGAAGAAGAAGAAGAAATAAAAGGATAACAACAAAACTAATAGGGAAAATAAGGGATCTAAAATACACTATTGGGTGTAAAGGTGTCAAGGTACGCTTTTAGTCTAGAAGTTTTGGTACGAAGTTCTACGAGGATTTAAAAGGTTTAAATGGATTCTCAACAATTTTGTACGTATTTCTTAATTCAAAAATGATTGTTTTACTCAATAAAAAGAGGTAGAATTAAAATATTTATATAATTTATAAATTAGAATTACGTTATTGTAAATACTAATGATATAGAATATAAGAATAAGTTTTTATTGGTTATTGTTGTAATAAAATAAGTTGGTAAAATAGAATGATTAAAAGACAACAAAAAGAGAGGCCTTTTATAGGCAAAGGAGAGACAAAGCACAGAAATCAAATTCTAAAAACAGTAGGAAAAAGGAGAGAAAAAGAACATTCCAGAAAGAGTATTTCAAATAATAAAGTTATTCCAAAAAGAAGGTGTCAAAAAGATGTATTTACAGAGTATGTCAGAAATACATCAATATTTTTAATGTTTACTGTAAATGTCAATCCCAAATAAGAAATTTGATTTATTTGTATATATTCAATATTATTTGAATATTTAAATCTTATTTTATCTTTGTATTTTATTTTTTAAATATAAAGTTTTATTTTTCCCAACCTGTCAATTGAGCACGGTGTTAGAGAAAATATAAGGGACAAAATTATAATTATAATTTTACTTATTTATTTAATTAATTAATTTAATTTTAACATTCTGTAACTAGTTAATTTATAACTAATGTTAATGTAACTAAATGATAATTAAATAATAATTAAAGATGATAAGGTGCGGCTTCATCCAGTAAATAATTACTTATTTCACTGGGTAAGTCTAGTAGCCTGGCTGACACTCCCTCACTCTAAAAAAATAATAAAAAAAATGCTATGATTTTTTCTTCTTATACTTTTTTAGTAGAGTAGGAAGATTAGATATCTCCTTCCCAGGTATCCAAGAATCATATTCAGATGATTTATTCTTGAATCTCAATAAGTATTCTGTACCTTTCTCAGCAGTGACTATTCTGTCATTTAATATTTTTTCAATTTCTGCTGTCTCAGTGATTTCATTTGGGGTTATCTTTGGTCTACCCCTCCTTCTTGGAAATAAATCACTATTGGATGTGTAAGGTTTCAAAAGAGATATTGGAAAAACAGGATGTTTTCTGTCATATGGGGAATAGAGAATAACTTCAACTGCATCATCTCCAATCATTCTTCTGACAACAAAAGGACCAACAAATGGATCTTTTAATTTGTTATTACCTTGTAAGTTGAAGTGGACTGTAGAAATCAACACTTCATCACCCTTTTTAAAAGTGTATTCTTTATGGGATTTGTCCCATCTTTTCTTCTCATATTCAAATGATTTTTCAATACATTTTTGAGCATGATTTCTGCATAGTTGTTGCATTTGAAGAAAAAATTTTACACCAGGATGTATATCCAATTTAGGTATTTTGTTATTGAGAATTTGGGCAGGAGTATTAGGAACATATCCAAGCCAGAGCTCAAAAGGCTTTCTTTGAGTAACAGAATGAACAGTGCTATTATAAGCAAATTCTAACCCAGGAAGTAAGGTAACCCAATTATGAGTGAATCTGTCATTATCTTTATACTCAAGGCCAAAGGCACAATATCTTCTTATCATTTCCTCTAAAGTCTGAATCATTCTTTCAGCTAAACCATCAGTCTGGGGGTGATGGGCAGTAGAAAGTTTCAGATCACAACCACAAACATCCATCAGAGACATCCAAAATTCAGAAGTAAATTTAGGGTCTCTGTCAGAGATTATGGCTTTAGGAAAACCAGCAGTATTAAACATATGAGACAACCATAAGAAAGCTAACTCTTTAGTGGAAACATCCTTGTGGGTAGGGATAAATTTACACAATTTTGTGAATCTGTCCACAATAACCCAACAAGAGTTATAACTGTCTTTACCACAAATTGGTAATCATGTTACAAAGTCCATGTTTATTATTTGCCATGGAGCATCAGGAGGTTCAATATGTTGCATTAATCCTGCTCTTTTACCAGTTAATCTTTTTGATTTTTGGCATGAATCACAGGATTCAACATATAATTTTGTGTCCTCAGACATATTAGCCCACCAAGCAGTGTTCTTAATTCTGATCATTGTTTTTTCAAGATCAAAATGTCCAGCTAATATGTCATCATGACAAATTTTCAAGATGATTTCTTTCATAGAAGGAGGAATAACAATAACATTACTCAACATTCTTCTATAATATAGATATCCTTCATCAATTGAAAATTTTCCTTTTTCCAAACCTTTTTGGTACTTTGGTGGAAGGGTTTTAATTAATGCTTGTATTGAAGCATTCTTTGGATCATTTAATATGGTGCATAACTTTTTCAAGTCAGTGTCCTTATCATATGATTCCAGAATAAGCTGTAATAGCTCTTCCTCCATATCTACCACATATATCCCATGGATATGGATAATTTCATCCTCAGGATCATAAGCAGGATTTGAGTCATCATTTGGTAAGGGTAACCTTGATAACATATCCACATTTGAGTGACCAATACCAGCTCTGTGAATAATTGTCATTCTCCCTCTGTATTCTTGAACAGCCAGCTGCCATCTAAACATATGTCTATTAGGTGTTTTCAAGTTTAATAGGGATTTAACTGCACTGCAGTCAGTTACAAGTTCAAATTTCTGGTCATCTAGGTAATAATGAAGCTTTTCCAGAGCCCATACTACAGCTAAACACTCTAATTGAGTAGCACCATATTTCAATTCACTATTTCTCAAGGTTCTTGAAATATAACAAATTACTACCTCTGAAACTTTATCATTTATCACTTGTTTTTGATGGAGGGCAGCACCAAGACCAATAAAACTAGCATCAGTGTACAAAACAAATGGTTGATCAAAGTCAGGTAAAGCAAGAATTGGTGCTGACATCAAACAGTGTTTCATAGTGTCAAAGGCTCTTTGTCTTTCACTATTCCAGACAAAAGCAACATCCTTTCTAGTTAATTGGGTAAGGGGTAAAGCTATGACTTGGTAATTTTGAATATACTGTCTATAGTATCCACACATTCCCAAAAAACTTTGGAGCTCTCTCACTGTTGTAGGAGCTTTCACCTGTTGTATGGCTGCCACTTTGTTCTGGTCAACACATATCTGTAAGCCTGAAACAACATGACCAAGAACTTTTAAAGAATGGAAACCAAATTTACATTTCTTCAAAGCAAGTGTCATATTTATTTCATCCATTTTCTGGAATACTTTACACAGGTGTTTAAGATGGTCCTCAAATGTTTTTGAGAATATAATGATATCATCAATATAAACCATCAGCCAACCTTCAATTATCTATTGATGGAATGTGTTATCCATTACTTTTTGGAAAACAGAAGGGGCATTTTTAGGGCCAAATGGCATCCTAATATACTTATAAATACCCATATGAGTGGCAATCATCAGAAAGTTCTGAGAATTTTTCTCAACAGGTACCTGGTGATATCCCTTATTACCATCCAAACAGCTGATATATTTAGCACCATGTAAAGTAGCATGTATAGAGCTGATTCTAGGTAAAGGATAGATATCATCAACAGTATAAGTATTTAGTGCTCTATAATCACCACATAACCTGGCTTTATCTTTCTCATAAGAAATTAGGACAGGTAAGATAACACAATATTTAGGTGTTTCAACTACCTTTTCAATAATATTCATTTTTAAAAGGGTAGAGATATTATCTTCAATATCTTTTCTCTTTGTGGGAGAAGCAGGATAAGGCTTCTTCTTTAAACTAGGTGGTATATCAGTTAATGGGCAAGACAATTAAAGTTTCATTTCCTCTTTAACTAATCCCAGTTCATGTGACCCATGAGCAAAGGCCATAGGAAAAGATTTTATCAAGTTAATGATGGAATCTTTATCCTCACCAGAAAGTTGTTCTCCAAAAGAGGCATTTTCAATTTCAGACATAAGGGCATGCATTTCCTTTGTAGATCTTCCTTTATATTGAACCACAGAATTACATGTGTTCAATTCTGGTTTTAATAATTTTTTAGGGGAGGAAATTTTAAATTTTCTCTTCCCATTCAACCCCATTGTGAAACATTGGTTTGAAGGATCCAATTTTATGCCATACTTGGTTAAAATATCATTCCCTACAATAAACCAATTGCTCAAGTTATCATTTTTCATGACAACAAAATCACAAATAGCTCTTACAAAACCATGGTTATATTTAAAAAACACTGTGGCTTTGTATTTACCAATGGGGGACAAAACAGAGCCATACCCTCTCCAATTTTCAGAAATGATAGGCAACAGTTTAGATTTATAGTCTTGATCTACTGAAGCAAGTGCTCTTTCAGATACTACACTTCCTCCAGCTCCTGAATCCAGAACAACTTCAATGCTGGTTCCATTAATCAAGACTGGTGCCTTAAGAGGGGCAATAATAATTGAGTTATCCTCAATGTTCTTTATGATCTCAGCATCCACAACTGTAGATAAATCATTATTATCAATGTCAATAGTATTTAAATAATGAATATCTTCTTCCAGCATCAAGATTTCTTGTTGAGATTCATATGAAATATTGCTGGCACAATCACTTGATGTATCATCCAGTGCCACTGTGTCATCAGCATGCTCCTCTGTGTGTTCTACAAGATTTATCTTCCTGTCACAAACATGGCCTTTCTGCCAAGGCTTTTTGCACTTGAAGCAAGTGTTTGTTGCATACTTCTTTGGTGCAACAGGGGCAGAAGGTTTACCAACCTTTTCCTGAGGTTTTTGTTGGTAAGTGGAGGGTTTCTCCAAAGGGGTCCTAGGAATGAATCTTCTTGCATCATACTTATTGTTTAGAAGTATCTCATTGCAAGTATTAATGAAAGAAGAGGGTTCTTTGGAGAACTCAGTCCTAGCCACAATCAAGTCTCTCAGAGACATTGGTAATTTATAGTGGATCCTGTCCTTCCATAAATCAAACTCCATATTTGGGTCCATTGCCCTTAAGATTTTGACAAGTTTCATTAAAAACTCAATAGGTTTATCAGTAGAAGAGCTATATCTAGTTTCCACATACTGCCTTTGTTGAGCCATTCTGAACTTGGAGCCACCAAATTGTGCTTTAATTAATTTCTTCCAATCCTCCCATGAGTAGTCATTCCCATCCAGGAGAACAGATTCATACCACATCAGGGCAACATTAGTGAACAAAGAAATTAATTTGGACACAATTTCCTCATCTGGGAGTTTGTAAGAATTTTTTAAATTATCAATTCTGCAAATAAATTGTTGCCAATCAGAGGATGAATCACCATCAAATGTTGGGTACTGGTCAAGTTTTGGCCAATTCTTTTGATTTGAAGGAGTCTCCTTAGTACTAGCTTGTTTCTGAGTAAGAAGCAGCTGTAATTTCTCTAATTGTGCTGAAATCTCATTGTTTAATTCTGTTGCAGATCCTGGTGCATCATCAGTTTTTGATGGAAACTCAGTGTTATCAACAGGTATTTCTGGATCAATTTTTATTTTATATGAACTAGCCACAGGTACTGGTTGAGCATCCTGCACTATATGTTCCTTCACAGAGATGTCAGAATATTTTTGGTCATTTAACAATGAGTTCAATGTTTCTTCAATGGTTGTTAGTCTTGTTTTCATTCTTGGAAGACTAGATAAACTTTCATTGATAGTTGCAAAAGATAATTGGTTTTTATGTTGAAAAGATGACAAATGGTCACTCAATCTTTTCAGATTTATCTTATCAATTTCTACCTCCTGGCAACAGGCAGATACAGTATCTTTTAGTTTAGACAAATCATTTTTTATATTTTGCCATAAAGCAATTTTCTTTTCATGGGTTGCTTTGTAATGAGACAATTCATCAGAGACTCTCTGTGCTTCACTTTTTAATGCTTGATAACCCTGATCAGTTAACAAACTATTATATCTCTGAGTCAATTGCATATTGTTCATTATATGATTTTGCTTGGCAATAATATCTATCAAGTGCTCATCATTAATTCTTGCTACATCTGGAGTGTTTCTCAATAAGGAAACTGAGTAACTTTCCAGACTCTCATAGAACTCAGGGTCAAGAGTTTCATCAATCACAGCCATATCAGGATTAATCATTGAGGTAGCAATTAAAAGTAATGGATTAGATACATGAGATAACTGTCTACTATTTCCAGCTTCTATAGGTCTCAAGGTTTCATCCTGCCTTCCAGATTTACCTGAAGGAACAGAGTCAGCCACAAGAAAAGGCACTTGAGAATCAATAGAGGGACGTACCAGGGTTTGCTGGGTATCACCATATTGGGCTTCCTTCTTCTTTTGCCTCCTTGATAAGGGTGGGGAGGAGTGGGGTTTGCCTGGGTGGGCCTTGGTGGACCTACCTGAGGTAATTGATGCTGATTTTGAGCTAAGTAGTCACAATGTGTGTTGAGCCAGTCCCACTGCCACTTGGACACTTCTACCATCTCTTGGGATTGGGGAGCCAATTGTTGTTGATCCCTGGGAGGAAGAGGTTTCCTTTTCTCTTGGAGAGAAGTATTTGTTCTTTTCTCCCATTCTTCCAAGGCATCTACCCTTACCTTTAGTTTTAAGCTGTCTGTCTTTAACTCCTTTATGTGGGTTGACAGATTCTTTATCTGCTGGGACAACGGCATCTTTTTTATCTTGAAGCCTCTTGGAAGCTCTTCTGGTTGGTTTGTCCTGAGTTTCTGATCCTGAGTATTGTCCACTAGGATTTCCACTTCTTCCATTTCCACATCCTGTTTGGGGCAAGGATTTATCAGTTTGAGAAATTCTTCTTGTTAAAGGAGAACTTACAGAAGTAGGCTCATCATAATCAATTAAGTCTAGTTCTTCTTCACGTGCAGCAAAACCACTTTGATCAGTCATCTTAAGATTCTACTGAAATGAAGGAAAAGAGACAAAAAATTAATTAGTCTTTATTTTTAATTTTTATTTAACAGAAAAAATAAAATAAAAATAATAAAAAAAATCTTTTTAGGATAAAAATCAACTTAAATAAAATTAATAAAAAAAATTTAAAACCAGGATAATGAAATCAACTGTAGAAATAAATTAGAATTTCTATTAATTTTTATTTTTAGTATTTAAATCAACTAATTTATTACCAGGATTTATTGTCAACTGAAATAATCAAAATATGAATCTTTATTAATAAAATTATTTTAACTGATTACCCAACTACCAGGACTTAATGTCAACTGAAGTAATTTAAATATAAATTTTATTTCTTAAAAAGATTTATTGGATTACCAGGACTCAAAGTCGACTGAAGTAATGAAATGTTAATTATTTATTAAAAAAATATAATTGTCAGGACAATTTGTCAACTGGAACAATTAATTAATCAGGACAAATGTCAACTGAAAAATTATAATAATTATTTTATTTAATAAAAAATATTATTTTCAGGACAGTTTGTCAACTGGAACAATTAAAATTCAAATTAATCAGGACAATTGTCAACTGAAAAATGATAATAATTAATATTAATATATAATTATTTTATTACCTCTGTGACTAAGAACAGGTATTGCTCTATTATGGTCAACCAGGAAAAATAAAATAAAAATATAATAATAAAAATAAATTCCAATTACCAGACACCTCCCCCTGCAAAATGAGCAAATTAATGCCACTTACAGAGTGCTGAGTAAAAGGAAATACGTAGCAAATGAAGAGTGAAGAGTAACCCACAAGTAGTAATCACAATAATTACCACGATATATACGATCTTTAGTCAGTATATGAACTTAAGTTTTGGAGCGCGGTTCGATTCCCGTTCGCAGCAAAAACTTTTATCACGTGACGTATGACGTTCGTCGTTTTTCTCGCCTCCACTCGTCCTTTACAGGTGCTTGTACGCCGATGGTCCCCTCGATTACGCCTCAAGTAACGTTGCGCCGTCGATATTTTGGAAAGGATCCCAATTGTCAAGGTACGCTTTTAGTCTAGAAGTTTTGGTACGAAGTTCTACGAGGATTAAAAAGGTTTAAATGGATTCTCAACAGTTTTGTATGTATTTCTTAATTCAAAAATGATTGTTTTACTCAATAAAAAGAGGTAGAATTAAAATATTTATATAATTTATAAATTAGAATTACGTTATTGTAAATACTAATGATATAGAATATAAGAATATGTTTTTATTGGTTATTGTTGTAATAAAATGAGTTGGTAAAATAGAATGATTAAAAGACAACAAAAAGAGAGGCCTTTTATAGGCAAAGGAGAGACAAAGCACGGAAATCAAATTCTAAAAACAGTAGGAAAAAAGAGAGAAAAAGAACATTCCAGAAAGAGTATTTCAAATAATAAAGTTATTTCAAAAAGAAGGCGTCAAAAAGATGTATTTACAGAGTATGTCAGAAATACATCAATATTTTTAATGTTTACTGTAAATGTCAATCCCAAATAAGAAATTTGATTTATTTGTATATATTTAATATTATTTGAATATTTAAATCTTATTTTATCTTTGTATTTTATTTTTTAAATATAAAGTTTTATTTTTCCCAACCTGTCAATTGAGCACGGTGTTAGAGAAAATATAAGGGACAAAATTATAATTATAATTTTACTTATTTATTTAATTAATTAATTTAATTTTAACATTATGTAACTAGTTAATTTATAACTAATGTTAATGTAACTAAATGATAATTAAATAATAATTAAAGATGATAAGGTGCGGCTTCATCCAGTAAATAATTACTTATTTCACTGGGTAAGTCTAGTAGCCTGGCTGACAAAAGGATTAATTTAAATCAAGTAAGTAATTTTAATTCCCTCTGCTATAGCAAAACAAAATAAAACAGTTAAACCACTCTTAAAGTAACCTTGCATATAGTTATATTTCACAATTTTTGTATTTGAAACACTGTAAAAAAATTGATAGAAAAATACTTGTATTTGTAACAAAGATGTTAGTTGTAAAATGTATGGTAATGTATGTAATGTGGAATACAAGATGAGAAACCAAAGACTTTGTATAGGTAAATGAGGCCCTCTGAGATGTCATTAAATGTATATTAAGAGTAAAAGAAGGAGAACAAATGAAAATTAAGTGTAACAAAGAAAATAATGTTGCCATGTAACTAGTTACTAAAACAGATATAATAAAACCAATGTATACACACCTTGAACCCTGTAACAGTGTAGTATGTTATATGGAATAATAATTTGATATAAAAAAGGTAATTTGTAACTATATTAATATCAAAAAATGTTAAATTGTTTTTTATTTTATTAAAAAATAAGTTTTAGTGAAATATAAAAATTATTCTATTTGTGATGTACAGAATCAATATACTTAGTTAATATGGTATAAAAAATATCTATTAAGTAAGTTAAACTAGTTGTATTATTATATCAGTTATTAAAACTAAACAAGTATGTTTTTTAATAAAATCACTAAGTTATTAAATTAAAAGATTTATATTTAAACAAAGTGTTTACTTGTTTAATTCATTTTTTGATCCAATTGTGAGTAAAAAAAATGCCCAGTAATTATTTTTTAAGGTAACTGTCAACCAGGCTATACCAGGAGCCCAGTAAATTTTATGTCAATTTACTGGATCTAAAAGTGGGCGTAAAAATATGCTTATTATGTATATAAATTAATATTATATTGCATACTGAAATGATATAATTATTTTTTAAATATATACAATAAATATTATATTAATTTTATTATGGTATAAATTATTTATACATTTAAATTAAGCATGATATTTTATATTTTATAAATTATGGCGCATTTTTATGTATTTAATAAATATAAATTCATAATTAATTAGTTATAAACATATATTATAATTATTAGTGTAAAATGAGCTTATAATGTAATTAAATTAATTAAATAAAATTACATATTAATTAGAACCATACATATCTTATAAACCAATAATATTGGGCGCTTTTTTGACCCTTAATTGTGTCAGTATAATTATTAAATAAATTAAAACACTTATTTAATAAGATGGTATTAAAATTCTCACTTTAAATGGGAAATATCATTAAATTATTTATTTGTTTCATTTAAATTAGTTATTGAATTAATTACTTAGTTAAAACAATTAATTAAATTTGCATTATACTGGATTAAATTAATTACATGGATTTTTGCGTGAAAATCATTCTATTTGTTTTAATTAGACCCTTTATATCTCACTGTAATATCTGTTTTGGGTTATTTTACTCACTGTTCTTATGTTTCAAGCTTACTAAGTTACTAATTATTTTAATTAATTGTTTTGGGAGCTTATGGTGGGAAAATTGATTACTTACTCAAGGATTTAGTTTATTGTTTCATGTTTTTCTCTCAATATCTATGTCTTAGTTAAACTCTTTTATATTCTTGTTTCACTTTATTACTCTTTTTTAATTACTTATTTTGGCGCTTCAGAGGATCCCTTGCCTATAAAAAGCTTTGGATAATTCCCTGTAGCTACATCACTTACTAAACAACCAAAACTTGAACATATTTTTAATATAATATGTTTATTATTATTTTTATTAGTATTAAAATTCTAATTTAAATTTTATATAACTAATTACAGGTTGCTTCAATTCTAATAGTAATAAGAGTGTTTTCTGCGCAGAAATAATAATCCTTACTTTAAATAAATATTGTCATTTAGTAATCTTTATTTTTGTGTCAGTTCTCAAGTAAATTGTCATTGCCCCTCTTTAAATAAATTAAATCATTTTATTATCTTATTTCTTTTACTTCTTATAAACCTTTTCTTTCCTATTCCCCTTTCCTCCTCTTCTTCTTTCCTCTTTTCTTTCCTTCTTCTAGACGACCCACCGACAAGTGGGAGCCTTTCCAAACGACAATACCGATACTTGCGACAAAGGACATAACGCACAGACCACCCAGCAAAAAAGAAACTTTTGCCGCAACCGTGTTTTGAACTTGGGTTTGATCTTTTAGGTTATATTAAATTAATTCAAATATTATTTTGAAGTGATTTTACGATCACTATAGTAAGTTAACCTTTGCACCTCTCACTCATATTATCATATTTGTACTGCAATAACAGTGTTTGTGGCTCAATTGCTGATTCACTGAGTGTAAGTGTTCATTACTTTTTAATTTTTTTTCCTAGTTGACCATAATAGAGTAAAACTCTTAGTCCTAGAAGACAATTAATATTTAATAAATTATAAAATTAATTTTATTATTATTTTTTGTATATTGGTTGACCATAATAGTAATCAGTACATAGTCCCAATTTTACCATTATATTAATTTTGGTATTAATTTTTTTGGTTGACTTCTTAAAACTTTATTGGTTGGTTACATTTTAATTACTGTTAATTCTTAATAATTGTAATTACATTTATTTGTATTACATTTTTGTTAATTAATTGAATTTTGATAATAATTATAAAAAAAAATTTTTGTTAAAATTAAATAAATTTTATTTTGAATGAAAAATTTGAATCATTGAAAAAAAAAATTTTTTTGATTCTATTTTAACAATTTAAATGTCTAATAGTTTGGCTAGCAGCATGGATAACTTACATGTGGATGAGATGGAAGTGGATAATGACACTGTATCTATAGGTTATTCTAAATTAACTTACAGAAATGATTCAGCTGACAAAAAACCTTCATGATGTGGAAATGGCAAGAGAAGTGGAAAACCCCCCTCACCAAACACCTCTGAAAGAAGTAAAACCTCTAATAAATCAGGACAATCAACTCAAAGGTATAAAAATAAAAAAGATACCTCTAACACAACAAGTAAACAATCTGTCCAGTCACATCAAAGAACTGAAGGCAGAAAGCATGAAGTACAAGGCAAGGGTAGACACACTCTGGCAGAAGATGCAAGAATTGTTAAATTCCAAACAGACTCAAACTCCTCTTTCCCAGCCTCTAAGCCTCAGCCTCAACCTCAGCCCAATCAGGTACCCACCTCCTTCACGCAAAATTAAAGCACTCTGCTAGTGGAACAGTGGAAATGGGATTACTTGATGAGCCATTACCAGCAGAATGTTCAGCAACCAGCTCAGCACCCTGGTCCATTCAGGACACAAACCTACCATCCATCTCCTCAGCCCCATCCTTATCAGGGTGGCAGAAGAAAGAAGGCACAGGCAAAGTTTCCTCCCTTACCATGGTAAGTAATTTGTCTGATAAACATGTTGGTATGTGTAATAACAAATCTTCTTCAGGTAATATTGTGGATTCTAATTATAGAACAGTTAAACCTTTAAAAAGACAAATTCCTTTAATGAGTAGCCCCAATGATGTAATTAGCAAATTATCATTTGATGAACCTTTACATTTGACTTCTACTTCTTTCATTAATCCTTCTCTTGCAATTAAGAATGATTCTGTTTCCCCTGAAGTCTATACCTTAATTGAGAAAACTTCTGAAGAAATATTGAAAAATACCCTTGATTTTAATGTTGTAAAAGACAATCATTTAAGAGATGTGTTAATACATGAGAGTGATAGATTAAATAATTTGCACTTGCATTGTAAAGTTAGCTCTTCTGTGCAAGATACAGCTTATGTTAAAATCAAAGAAACCTTGAATATTGTTATTAGCCAACAAAAACAAATAAGGAGTGACCATAGAGCTATCTCAGATAAAAAACATCAATCTACATAAAACCTTGAGTGAATGGAAACCCCTCATTGAGGAAAATTATTCATTGAAAAGTGAAATAAAATCTCTACAAATTGAGTTTAAAAAGCTAAAAAGTGATTTCCATGCACTGAGTGCCAAACACACAGTTTCTGAGGACAGAAATGTTTTATCTCTTGCAAAAATAAATGACCAGATGTCTGAAATTCCAAGGATAAGAAACTATGTGTATGACCTGCAGGGAAAATTTTCAACTTTAACCATCAATAATTATGGTATAAATGAGAATACTGCACATAAGCTGCATAAAAATAAAGAAAAAGAACCTGAACAGAGTTCCTCCTTTCTTCCTCATATTTCAGCCATTAAAAAAACTGACAATGAGTCTGTAAAATCTTTTGCTACTAGCAAAAAATCTTGTGATGGTCATGTACCAGCTGTTTCTGTAAATAATGAAATTTCTGAAAACCTGGCTAAACTTCAGGAATTATTAATGATAAATAATTCAAACCAAAAAATGGACCATCCCAGTAGTCAGAAAAATTGGCATAAATTGGACCAATATCCTACCTTTGATGGCAATTCTTCTTCTGATTGGCAACACTTTATCCAAAGAATTGATAATTTAAAGAGATCTTATAAACTACCTGATGATGAAATTGTTTCTAAGCTGATTTCTTTTTTTTCCAATGTAGCCTTGATGTGGTATGAATCTGTTCTTTTAGATATTAATCATTATACATGTAATGATTGGAAATCCTTGATTGAGAATCAGATTGGTGTTTCAAAATTCAGGTTAGCTCAGCAAAGACTGTATGAGAATACTAGATATGTATCTCCTCTGTTGAAAAACCCATTTTTTTCTTATGAAAGTAACAAAAATCCTGAGAGCAATTGATCCAAAGATGGATTATGATATTTGGAGCGATAAAATCTTGTAAAAATTACCTAATTCTCTTTGAGATTTAATTGTAGCTAGAACTGAGCATGTAAGGGAAAATTCTTCTTTCATTAATATCTGTAATGAGGTACTACTTAACCAAAGATATGAACCAAAGAATTACCTTGGTAAATCTTATCATGATCAAAATAAACCCTCTACAAAGCACCCAGAAAAATCTGTAAAACCCTCTGTCCCAGTTGCACCTTAAAAATATGCAAAAAATACTTGTTGTAAATGTAACGAACCATGGCAAAAGGGTCATGTTTGTGACAAGAAAATTCATCTTGTTGAACAAAATGAAGACACTGATGAAGCTGAAATTGATGTCAATAATTCTTCTAGTGACTATGAAAGTAATATCTCCTATGAAAATGACTCTGTTAAAGATGTTTTAATGTTAGAACAGGATGTCCATTATTTAGATAATATATCTGAAGAATGTGTATTGGATTTATCTTCAGTGGAAAATGCTGAAATAATTAAAGATATTACTAACAATTCTGTAGCCATATCCGCCTTGAAGGCACCTGTTATCTTAAATGGTAAAAATGTTGATGTAGTTCTTGACTCTGGTGCTGGAAGAAGTGTAGTGTCTGAAAAAGCTTTAGCTTCGGTAGATGAGGAATATTTGAGTAAATTATTACCTATGACTTCTGAAAAATGAAGAGGGTACGGTTCTACATTAATTCCTATTGGCAAATACAAAACCTCTGTATTCTTCAAATATAATGTTGGTTTTGTCAGAGCTATTTGTGAATTTGTTGTCATGAAAAATGATAATTTAAGCAATTGGTTTATTATGGGTAATGATATTTTAAACATGTTTGGTGTGAAATTGGACCCAGCAAATAATTGCTTCACCTTGGAATTGAATGGAAAAAGGAAATTCAAAATTTCCTCCTCTAGAAAACCTTCTGGGCATCTGTTAAAGTCTTGTAACTCACTGATCCAGTGTAAAGGCAGAAAAACAACTAAATCGATAATTTATTAAATGAAATAAATACTGCTTCTTTTGGTGATCAGTTAACTTGTGAACAAAAGGATTATATTATTGCCTCAATTACCTCTTTCCCTATGGCTTTTGCTCATGGTTCTCATGTCTTAGGAAGTGTTCAGGAAGAAATGAAAATTACCTTATCATGTAACTTGAGTAATATTCCTCCTAGTCTTAAGAAAAAACCATATCCTGCTTCTCCAACAAAAAGAAAGGATATTGAAGATAATATTGCCACATTATTAAACATGAATATCATTGAGAAAGTGGATGTCACCCCCAAATATTGTGTCATCTCCTCAGTCTTAATTTCTTATGAAAAAGATAAGGCTAGATTATGTGGAGATTACAGAGCATTAAACACTTATACTGTTGATGATATTTATCCTTTGCCCAGAATAAATTCAATACATGCTACTTTGCAAGGTGCAAAATTTATTAGTTGTCTGGATGGAAATAAAGGGAATCATCAAGTTCCTGTTGAGAAAGATTCTCAAAAAAAATTTCTTATTGCTACTCATATGGGAATATATAAGTATGTTAGAATGCCATTTGGCCCTAAAATGCCCCTTCAGTTTTTCAAAAAGTCATGGATAACACTTTCCATCAGGAAATAATTGAGGGATGGCTCATGGTGTATATTGATGATATCATAGTTTTTTCTAAAACTTTTGATGAACATATGGTTCATTTAAATAGGGTTTTCCAAAAAATGGATGAAATCAATATGGCCTTGTCCTTGAAAAAGTGTAAATTTGGTTTTCAATCTTTGAAAGTCCTTGGCCATGTTGTGTCAGGCCTACAAATTTGTGTAGACCACAACAAAGTTGCTGCAATTCAAAATTTGAAGGCACCAACTTCTGTAAGAGAAATTCAATGTTTTTTGGGTATGTGTGGCTATTATAGACAATATATTAAAAATTATCAGGTCATAGCCTTGCCTCTTACCAAACTAACTAGGAAAGATGTTGCATTCATCTGGAATATTGACTGTCAAAAAGCTTTTGATACATTAAAATTTTGCTTAATGACAGCCCCTATCTTAGCTCTTCCATATTTTAACAAACCATTTGTCCTGTATTCAGATGCTAGCTTTGTTGGTCTGTATGCTGCCCTTCACCAGAAACAAATTATTAATGATAAATCCTCAGAGGTTGTTATTTGTTATATTTCAAGAACCTTGAGAAATAGTGAATTGAAATATGGTTCCACTCAATTAGAGTGCTTAGCAGTTGTTTGGGCTCTTGAGAAGCTTTATTACTATCTAGATGACCAAAAGTTTGAATTGGTAACTGACTGTAGTGCTGTGAAGTCCCTCTTAAACCTGAAAACTCCTAATAGACATATGTTCAGGTGGCAACTTGCTGTTCAAGAATACAGAGGACAGATGACAATTATCCATAGGGCTGGAAATTTTCACTCTAATGTTGATATGCTGTCCAGATTGCCTATTCCAAATAATGACTCCAATCCTGCTTATGTACCTGAAGATGATACTGTTCATATCCATGGTATATTTATAGTTGATATGGAAGAAGATTTATTTCAATTAATACTGGACTCATATGATAAGAATTTTGATTTAAATAAATTAGTTAATATCTTAAATGATCCTAAGAATGCTTCAATTCAGGCATTGATTAAAACTCTTCCTGCAAAGTATGAAAATGCTTTGATTAAAGGAATGTTTTCTATTGAAGATGGTTATATATATTATAGAAGAAAGCTTACTAATGTAATTGTAATTCCTCCTTTTATGAAAGAAACTATCCTCAAACTTTGTCATGATGACATATTAGCTGGTCATTTTGATCTTGAAAAAACATTGATTATAATCAAAAACACTGCATGGTGGGCTAATATGTTTGAAGACACAAAATTATATGTTGAATCTTGTGATTCCTGCCAAAAATCTAAAAGGTTGACAGGTAAAAGAGCAGGGTTATTACAACATATTAAAACACCTGATGCACCTTGGCAAATAATTAACATGGATTTTGTCACTGGTCTTCCTGTTTCAGGTATAGACAGCTATAACTCTTGTTGGGTAATAGTAGATAGATTCACAAAAATGTGCAAATTTATTCCCACCCACAAAGATGTATCCACCAAAGAATTAGCTTTCTTATGGTGGTCTTACATATTTAATATTATTGGTTTTCCAAAATCCATTATCTCTGATAGAGATCAAAAATTTACTTCTGAGTTTTGGACCTCTTTGATGGATATTTGTGGCTGTGAGTTAAATTTTTCTACAGCTCACCATCCTCAGACTGATGCTCTAGCTGAGAGAATGATTCAAACTCTGGAAGATATGATTAGAAGGTATTGTGCCTTTGGTTTAGAATATAAAGACAATGAAAGATTTACTCATGATTGGGTCACTCTATTTCCTGGTCTTGAATTTGCATATAATAGCACTTTTCATTCTGTCACTGAGAAAATGCCTTTTAATCTTTGGTTAGGTTATGTCCCAAATACTCCTGCTCAGGTTCTCAATAATAAATTACCTAAGTTGGAACTACACCCTGGTGTAAAATCTATCATGCAAATGCAATGGCTATGCAGAAAAAATGCTCAAAGCTGTATTGATAAAGCATTTGAATATTAAAAGAAAAGATGGGATAAATCCCATAAGGAATACACATTTAACAAGGGTGATGAATTGTTGATCTCTACTGTCCATTTCAATCTACAAGGTAAAAAAAAATTAAAAGATCCTTTTGTAGGACCATTTGTTGTTAAAAGAATGGTTGGAGATAATGCAGTAGAAGTTGTATTGTGTTCTCCATATGATAGGAAACATCCTGTTTTTCCCATTTCTTTGATTAAGCCTTATACTTCCAACAGTGACTTATTTCCCAAAAGAAGGGGAAGACCTAAGAAAAACCCTCAGGAAGTCACAGAAAGTGCAGAAATTGATAAAATTCTCAATGATAGAATTATCACTTCTGAAAGAGGTACTGAATATTTATTTACATATAAGAACAAATCATCTGAACATGATGCATGGATACCTGGAAAAGAAATTTCAAATCTTCCTACTCTGTTAAAGAAGTATAAAAAGAAAAAATCTTAGCGTTTTTTTATTGTTTTTTTAGAGTGAGGGAGTGTCAGCCAGGCTATACCAGGAGCCCAGTAAATTTTATGCCAATTTACTGGATCTAAAAGAGGGCTTAAAAATATGCTTATTATGTATATAAATTAATATTATATTGCATAATGAAATGATATAATTATTTTATTAAATATATACAATAAATATTATATTAATTTTATTATTGTATAAATTATTTATACATTTAAATTAAGCATGATATTTTATATTCTATAAATTATGGTGCATTTTTATGTATTTAATAAATATAAATTCATAATTAATTAGTTATAAACATATATTATAATTATTAGTGTAAAATGAGATTATAATGTAATTAAATTAATTAATTAAAATTATATATTGATTAAAACCATACATATCTTATAAACCAATAATATTGGGCGCTTATTTGACCCTTAATAGTGTCAGTAAAATTATTAAATAAATTAAAACACTTATTAAATAAGATGGTATTTAAATTCTCACTTTAAATGGGAAATATCATTATGTTATTTATTTGTTTCATTTAAATTAGTTATTGAATTAATTACTTAGTTAAAACAATTAATTAAATTTGCATTATACTGGATTAAATTAATTACATGGATTTTCGCGTGAAAATTATTCTATTTGTTTTAATTAGACCCTTTATATCTCACTGTAATATCTGTTTTGGTTTATTTTACTCACTGTTCTTATGTTTCAAGCTTACTTAGTTACTAATTATTTTAATTAATTGTTTTGGGAACTTATGGTGGGAAAATTGATTACTTACTCACGGATTTAGTTTATTGTTTCATGTTTTTCTCTCAATATCTATGTCTTAGTTAAATTTTTTTATATTCTTGTTTCACTTTATTACTCTTTTGTAATTACTTATTTTGGCGCTTCAGAGGATCCCTTGCCTATAAAAGGCTTTGGATAATCCCCTGTAGCTACATCACTTACTAAACAACCAAAACTTGAACATATTTTTAATATAATACGTTTATTATTATTTTTATTAGTATTAAAATTCTAATTTAAATTTTATATAACTAATTACAGGTTGCTTCAAGTCTAATAGTAATAAGAGTGTTTTCTGCGCAGAAATAATAATCCTTACTTTAAATAAATATTGTCATTTAATAATCCTTATTTTTGTGTCAGTTCTCAAGTAAATTGTTGTTGCCCCTCTTTAAATAAATTAAATCATTTTATTATCTTATTTCTTTTACTTCTTATAAACCTTTTCTTTCCTATTCCCCTTTCCTCCTCTTCTTCTTTCCCCTTTTATTTCCTTCTTCTAGACAACCGGCCAACAGTAACATTTTTTTATTTAATATATAAAATTAAGCGATTGATTAATTACATTATAAGTTGAGTTTATTACTTATAACTATACTGTGAACTGGTAATTAATTAATTATTGATTTATAACCATTAAACACATAAAAATGTGCCAATCTTTTAAAGAATATTATATTTTTTATTATTTAAATGTATTTACAATTTATATAATAGGGGGTGTCAGTTCTGGCAAATCTGCACTTAACTTAAGTGCGGATTTCAAACCAAATCAGAACTTACAAATCAGCACTTAAATTTTGCAAAAAAGTCACTTATTTCAAAAATGGGTGTCAGTTCTGACCTCAAATCAGCACTTTTTTCGTGATTTTTTTTTCAAAACCACATGTTGGCCACATCATCCCTTTCTTTCCCATACCATTCCGTACTCTCCAAATGTCCTCTTTGTGTACTTCATTCACTTGAGTTGGTATTTTGGTTTGTTGCATACTCATTTTTTTTTGGAATTTATGGTGAAAATTATTTTTTTGGATGGCTCATTGGTTTTCTTTCACCAGCTCAACATGAAATCGCATATTTTGTCAGTGATTTTTTTTTTCATTCATCCCTCATATCCTTTTCCTATTCTCCTCCAACATCCCTCAAATAATTTAGTTTCATTCATTTTGTCATCTCATCTCTCCAGGTAAGTCACTTTATTCTTTTTTTTTGATTTTTTGATTACTAATTATAATTTTTTTTGTTTTTTTCTGTTTATTTTATTTTTTTTATCTAAATTTTTTTTGTAAGTGGTTATTTTGGATTTCAATGGTATAATTAACCTTTTTTTTCTCTCCCTCTTTACTTTCTTTTTTAGCTCCATCACCCTACTCTTCATCCCTCCTTGGCATGGTCATTATCCCCCCTTTCCCTTATTTCACTTTTTTTTGGCTCCATTTCATTGAAACACATACATTGCACATTCTTTATGCATTTCACTTACTCCATATTTAATTTCCCCACAATTCCAACATCAATCTTTCTCACTCTATTTTTCCTACTTTTCAATCAAGGTAGGTTTCATCTCCTTTTTTTTCATGCCTATATGATATCTCATTCCTTTTATGAAAAGTTCATACTTAAATATATGTATGACTCTTATCTGGATAACAGTGAACTTATAAAACTCCTTTTGATCTCATCTTCATTACCACTTTTCAAGTTTTTGTAAAATTTTGAAAATCAGGCTCGGAATTAGGGTTAGGTTTATTCAAATCTAATGTTCTTTTTACTGAAGATTCTCCTGAAGGCTACCTTTCATTTCCCACAAACAGATTTGAATTTGATTCAGTGGTTGCTGAGATATTGACCATTAAAGTTGAGCCTTTTTTTCCCAACTTAAATTTTTATTTCATTTTTTTATGTAATAAATTAGGGTTAGGTTTATTTAAATCACATGTCCTTTAACTGAAGATTCTACTAAAGCATATCTTTCATTTCCCTCAAACAGGTTTGAATTAGGTTCAGTGGTTGCTGAGATTTTGACCTTTGAAGTTGAGCCTTTTTTCCAAATTTCACTTGTCTTATTTCACATTTTTATATTTCATATTTAGAGGATAAGGATTCTGAAACTCTTATACAATTATTATCTAGGCATTTCAATTATATAGGCATATATTTGTTGCTCAAGAATATCACTAAAGCTCAAAAAGATGAAGATTTTCGCTTATGGGACACTCTACCTTCCTTTGACTCTTTTCTTGCTATTCAACTCAAAAAGCACTGTAATAAAGCATTTGAAAAAAATCATGAACTTGCAACCAAAGTTTGAATACCGAATGGGAAGATATCAGCCACAAATATCTTTTATTTTCTAATTTTATTATCACTCATTCTGGATTTCACAATAAAATTCACACCGATACCAATGACACCAATTTTCTTACTTTTGGTATATTCTCATATATCAAACCGATTAATGGCCAACCAATACCATCTCCAGCTAAAATCAAATGGCATGGTTTATATTTTCCAGACCACTGGTGCATCATTGATTTTGGTTTGGGAAATGGTATCATCAAAACTAATTGGAATTCTTCTAAGGATAATCATCAAACGACCAAAGCTCCTCCTGGTTTGGAATCCTGTCAAGATTTAACACATTTTGGTTGCTCATTTAAAATCAGTCATAAGTTGATTCAAAGAATCAATAAGGTAATGAAAGAAGGTAAAGTTAATTGATTTAAAAAAACTTTATTTAGATCCAAAAAGTATGGGGATTAGAGTTGTCATCGAAAATTTTATATTTTTTCATAAATTTTTAATAAATATTTTTTATGTATCAATTTCCTCAACTAAAGTAATGGGTCCACGACCTTGTGTTGTATAAATGGTAATCATGATAACATTTATTTGTTTCATGGGGTTCCTCTAGCCTATACCTGTGGAAAGTCCCAAACTTTTGTTTCTAGACTTGGTCTGCATTTTGGCTTGAGGGATTGTCATTACTTTAAACTAGGGAAAGTGATATATATTAGATATTTATTTAATAATTTACGTAATTATATCAAATTTAGATGACTTCCACCACTTACTTCAATGAAATGCAGGGGGGGTATTGCCAAATTTTCAAATCTGACATGTGAAATTGATGGCTTAGAAAAATTTTGGTGATATCCACCCCTTGCTTCAATAAAATGCAGGGGAGAGTATTTCCAATTTTTTAAAACAGATATAGAATTTTTTTGACTTGTAAATATTTTTGTGAAAAGTTTTGACGAGAATGTGAAAGTAATTGTTTCCACCTTGAGCAGGTTTCTGGCTCAAAGGAATAGCAGTACCATCAACAAAACCAATACATCCTGGGAAGCCCTCTGCTTGCATAACCTGAGATGATTCAAGTCGCTCTTCTTTTGTTGGCCAGGTGAGAAGTTGAGATTACAAGGAGTTGATGGAAGTGATACATTGTTTGGTATAAGTGTTAACTGAACCATACCCTAAATCAAAGACATTTTCTAAACGTTTCAAAGCGGCTCCATTACCATTTGAACCCAAATGACATAGTGTGATGGCCAATTGAATTGAAGGATGTTGTTGTTCTTTTTGAGAATTATTGTGAAATATGGGATGATCCTGAATAAGCTCAAGCAATTTAAGGAAAAATTCCTGAGAAGTCCTGAACAGCTGTCTAAAACTGGGTGTAGATAGTTTAAGAAGTGTTTGGATGGTGTACTTGGGGGTATGAAGTACTTGAGGCTTTCTGGGAAGAAGGTAACGTTTCGTGGCCATTTTTGATAAAAAGACAAAATCTTCTTCTAGATCAGAATCAGAATTGCAATCAGAGTCCAAGAGCAGTTCAAGAGCCATGAAAGTCATTACTTTATGTAATTTATCACAATTTGAAAGGGAGGAAGACATAACTCTTATATGATATGATATGAAGATGTAAGTGATGTACAATGTTTTGAGTTATGAAGTGTTTTGCTGCGGAGTGCTGCGTATGAATGGGATGATGCTGACAAATCAGTGAAATGGGACTTGATGGTGAAATCAGCACTTTTGGTTGAGAAAGTGCGGATTTGAGTGAAATAAGTGACTTATTTTGTTTTGAAATCCACCAGTATTGGGGCTAGTGTGTTTTGGAAATCTGCACTTATTTAAGTGCGGATTTGCCAGAACTGACACCCCCTAATAATAAAATAAATATAACACTTATCTTAATTATATTAAAGATATTTTTAAATAATTTGATTTAATTAAATACTTAATTTGCATATATATTTTAAATACCTTTTTAAGTTCAAGTAGTTTATCATAAGGCTTTACCAGACTATTAGTATATCCTGGTTGAAAAAAAATAAATTAAAAATAAGAGAAAAAAATATTAACCTAATAATAAAGAAGGTCAAGCCAAAGGAAAAGGAAATAGTAAGAAAAGCAAATTAAAATCTCAAAAAAAATATGAGAGCCAAACAACATAAAAAGTAAGAAAAAAAATTACACAGAAGAAAGAAAAATATTTACCTGCTAAAAAATGAGAGCCAATGGAAACACAAAAAAAAGAAAAAAAAGATTTGCCTACTAAAATAGAAGGGTTAGCCAAAGGAAAAGTAAATAATAATAAAAACAAATTAAAACCTACTAAAAATAAGAAAATATAATGAAAAAAAGAATAACAAATTACAAAGAAGAGAAAAAAAATATCTGCCTACTAAAAAAATGGTGAGCCAATGGAGAATATATTGGCACAAAAATCATTTTTCTTACTATTTCTTTTTCCATTTTTTAAAGTAGGTTTTAATTTGCTTTTGTCACTATTTCCTTTTCCTTTGGCTCACACTTCTTTTTTAGCAGGCAAATCTTTTTTATTTCCTCTTTTTAATTTGTTTTTCTTCTTTTTTGGTTTTTATCAGCTCTCCTTTTTTTTAGCAGGTAAATAATTCTTTTCTCTTCTCTGTAACTTGGTGTTTGTACTTTTTTTCTCCTTTGGCTCTCACTTTTTATTAGTAGATTTTAATTTGGTTTTCTTACTATTTTCTTTTCTTTGGCTCTCCCTTCTTTTTTAGTAGGTAAATATTTTTTTATCTTCTTTTTAATTTTTTGCTCCTTTGGCTCTCCCATCTTATTTACTCTGTAAAAGGTTACTTTCAACAATTTCCAGGAGCTACCTAGTGAGTTTTTGGTCAAAGAAAGTCCTTTATTCTTGGAAAGGACAAACAACTGCCCCAATCCACAAAGAGTGAGTCATATTTGCGTCTGGTGGCCCATCTAAACATGAGTGGACAGTGGAAAATCCACTGGACATAGAGGGTCTTCTTGCAATATATAAGGAGGGTTGCTCTGCAGAACATTCCCTCCTCATACCATACAATTATAACATTATATTATATTTTAACAACAGCCCAAATGCAAAAATCCTCACATTACTATGCATGCCAATGTCCCATTTCTAGCTATTAATTATCAAATTATTAATTGCCACTTCTCTGTTGCTAAATTTTTTCTTTTCCAGATTCCTTTTTACTTATAGTAAAAATTTCAATATTTGAGCTCAACTCTACTTAAATAATATTTATATATTTTATGTTTTATATATATGTATAAAATAAATTGCACAATAATGGACTCTCAACAAAATATTTAAAGGTAAGTATCAATTTTACTCATGTTTACTAGTTGGAAAGTAGGTTAAGTTTGTTTTTTTAACATTCTGTTATATTTAAATAGTAAAAGAATTTTTTTTGGGTTATATATTATTTTAAATAAGTAGGTAATAATATTTACTCACATTTTTTATATGGAAGAAAACATAGGAATAATAACAAATAATGGTAGGATTTTCATGAAACATTACATATATTTTGTAGATTTAATTAAAAAAAATTTTTTTAATTACTCTTCATTTACAGTTCCCCTAATTACCCAGCTATAAATTTTTAAATCTTCTCGTAATTTGAAGTGGATAGTTGGGTTGTGTAGATCTTGACTCCTCTGCATGTAATGAGATATACTGTTGAACAAGGCAGGATCTTGATGAATTTCAACTAATTTACTTGATATATTGTGTATATTAGATAGAAATTGATCCATTTTAGATTTTGACTCAATGATCATGTTGTGTAATATTTATACAACATGTCATTATTTGATTGACAATTTCTTTCCTCCATAGACAGTATGGCTTTTTAATGATTTCTCATCATGAAAATAATAGTCCAAAGGCATGCTCAATGACTTTCTGTGTAGCTTCTTGTAGTTTGGAAAAGTATTTACTTGCTTCATCTTTTGGGTGGGGTATAGTCTTGACAAGTGCTGTCCATGGAGGATTGATTATATCTGCCAGGTATTACACATTTTTATATCTATGATGATGTCAGCATAGGTATCCCCAGGACTTAGTAATTCTTATGTTTAAAATAAGATAATGTTAATTAAATTTAGCTTATAAGTTAAAATTAAGGTTTTAATACTTATATATATTGTTATAATACATATATATATAATTATTACACTATTATATGACTTATAGTATTTTAAGTAGCTTATACATAGCCTTATAATATTTATTAAGGTATTAATGGAGTTATAATATACTTATCTTAAGAGATTTCAAGTAATTATAGACATACATAAGCTTATATGTATACATGAACTTCATATTCAGTGAAATATGTAGTTACATTATGTAAATTTAGGTCTATAAGTGGGTTTCAACCTTTTAATAGCCTATAACCTTCATTTTTCTGCTTATTTTAGGTCATATGGACGTATTCAGTGGACTCACAATGCCTACACAAGCATATACACCTTTTTCAGGCCCATATATCCAGTTTGGACAACTTAATATGCTTCCTTTGTTGGATTTTCATGGATTTATGGGTTGGGATATCATTACTGGGTTAATATGGATGCTTGGGGATGTTATTGGGGGCTTGGACAGTTAATTGGTTCCTTTATATGCTTTGTATCTCATTATATACACTTTGGATGAGTTATTTTACCTTTTTCTTTATGGTATCTGCTTTTATCTGTTTATTTTATTTATGGTATGGGTCTGTGATATCATTAATTGTGATAAAGGGTCCTTACTGGATGTCTGGGTGTTGAATCTTCTTGAAGTGGACACCATGGGGAGCTTATGGGCCCTCACAGTTCTGTAATTGCTGGGGATAGCAGTGACATCATCTGGATTGAAGGTCTGTGCACTCCAGTGGATTTTGGTATAAGCAAGGGAGGATTTGAAGAGTTATTAGACATCACTTACTTACTACACTTCAAATAAACACTATAAAACAATTATTATCATATATAAATTTATTATAAAGCATTTATAAATTGATAATATCTTTATATAAGCTATAACTATATTTTATTTATCTATTTTCCACCACTAGCACACATAAAAATCCAAGTATTGTAAGTTTACATTGAGAATAACTATTTTTTTAGTCTTCCTCTGAGGTTTAATCACTAAATCATTTAAAAATAAGTAGTAGGACCATTAATATTTACTATTAAATCATACTTAGATACTAGCACACACTGACAGATTATATATCTTAAAATGAACTTCATCTTGAGTACCAACCAATAATTTGTCAAACATGTTACATCTATGGAGAAAATTGATATCATTGAGCACTCTAAGAGTTCCAAAAAACACTACAGCACAGGTTTGTTTTTCCATGGGGCTCAAAAATTATGCAATAGTTATGAAACAATTGTTTTTTGCACTTAAGACCCTCCTAAGCCTTAAAGTGCCAAAAAAAATTGTTACTTAACTGTTGTGTAATCTATGCGCCATTGTTGTGTCTTAAGACAAAACAAAAATTGTTTTCAGTGAAAGCAATGCCAATAATGCAGGTTCTTGCGAGCCACAGATTCAAGTATCATTGTAGGTATGCCTTCTTTTTATTGAAATTGACCTGCCCAAGCTTCTGGGCAATTTTTCCATGCCCAGTGCATCCCATCTATTGAGCCAAAACATCCAGGGAATTCTTGTCCTTTGTGCTCTCTCAATATATATATATATTTCAGAAGAATTAGATGCTCATAAGTATTCCTTTCTATATAAACTAATTATATCTTTTATGTAGTGCTTTAGAGCTCCCAGGGTAGTAGTTTTGCTAATATAGACATACTCATCAGTGCTATCAGCTGAAATACCATATGCTAGTTTTTGTAGAACAGCCATAATTTTCTGTTCTGGTGTCAAACCCACTTAGCCACAGAAATCCTAAATGTAAGACAATTAAATTATGAATAGTATTTTCAGAAGGTTCTTTTGGTCTAGAAGATAATTCCAGCAGTCCAATGGCAGTGAAGGGTAGGATATCTCAAGATTTCAAAATTTGGGTATGTATTTAATTTTTTATATATTTTACTCAATTTTAAAGGTAAAGAGTGTAATTATTATTATTACTTTATAGCTTAAAATATTTAATTGTAAATACTAAGAGAATTGTAAGAGTAGTAATTTATATTTTATTTGTATATATAATATTTGTCAAGGTACGCTTTTGGTCTAGAAGATTTGGTACGGAGTTTTTCAAGGATTTTAAAGGTTTTAAATGTACTCTCAAAGACTTGTACATATTTCTTAATCTAAGTGATTTTTTACTCAAATAAAAGAGGTAGAATTTTAATATTGTTATATTCTATTGATTAGAATTACGCTATTGTAAATACTAATGTGATAAAGTATAAAATATAAGTTTGTGTTGTAATACGTAGTAATAAAAGTAAGTGATAAAGAATGGATTGAAAGGCACAAAATCAGAGGCCTTTTATAGGAAAAATATGAGAGAATAAAATATAAGGAGTTTACACCATCTACTTTGAGTGTGAGAGAAAAGAATGACAGGAAAAAGGAGTACATAAATGACATAAGAAAATAATAAATTAGTACGTCAACAAGGGCGTCAAAATTATTAGCAACAAAGTTTGAATTCCTTGGACTGTCACAATTATTACACAATAATTAATCAATTATATTACTTTCACGGGATTACAGATCTCTCACTGAGGTAATATAATTGTTTTAAAGTTTATATATTATAAATTTATTATTAATTTTATTCCCTTTGACATATACTTTTGAGCACGGTGTTAGGGAGTAAAAATTGTAAGGGATATTTTATTTATATTATTTATTTATACTACTTAATGTACTTAACCTAGTTAATTGTAAGTACTACTTAAGTAAATAAATAAAAAAATATTATTAAGAAGAAAGGTGTGGCTTCAACTCATTAAAATAATTAATTATTTTACCGGGTAAGTCTAGTAGCCTGGCTGACACTCCCTTACTCTAAAAAAAACAATAAAAAAATGCTATGATTTTTTCTTTTTATACTTTTTTAGTAGAGTAGGAAGATTAGATATCTCTTTCCCAGGTATCCAAGAATCATATTAAGATGATTTATTCTTGAATCTCAATAAGTATTCTGTACCTTTTTCAGCAGTGACTATTCTGTCATTTAGAATTTTTTCAATTTCTGCTGTTTCAGTGATTTCATTTGGGGTTTTCTTTGGTCTTCCCCTCCTTTTTGGAAATAAATCACTATTGGATGTGTAAGGTTTCAAAAGAGATATTGGAAAAACAGGATTTTTTCTGTCATATGGAGAATACAGAATAACCTCAACTGCATTATCTCCAATCATTCTTCTGACAAAAAATGGACCAACAAATGGATCTTTCAATTTGTTATTACTTTGTAAGTTGAAGTGGACTGTAGAAATCAACACTTCATCACCGTTTTTAAAAGTGTATTCTTTATGGGATTTGTCCCATCTCTTCTTCTCATATTCAAATGATTTTTCAATAAATTGTTGAGCATGATTTCTGCAAAGTTGTTGCATTTGAAGAAAAAATTTAACACCAGGATGTATATCCAATTTAGGTATTTTGTTATTGAGAATTTGGGCATGAGTGTTTGGAACATATCCAAGCCAGAGCTCAAAAGGCTTTCTTTGAGTAACAGAATGAACAGTGATATTATAAGCAAATTCTAACCCAGGAATTAAGGTAACCCAATCATGAGTGAATCTGTCAAGGGTCACTTTTGGTCTAGAAGCTTTGGTACGGTGTTATATGAAGATTTTAAGGTATTATTTGACTCTCAATAATTAGGTACGTATTTCTCAATCAAAGATGATTCTTTTACTCAATAATAAGAGGTAGATTAAAATATTTATATAAGTTATAGATTAGAATTACGTCCTTGTAAATACTAAAGATATAAAATATAAGAAATAAGTGTTTAACTTTTGTAGTTGTAATAATAAGTGAGTTGGTAAAAAAGAATGATCAAAAGACAACAAAAAGAGAGGCCTTTTATAGGCAAAGGAGAGACAAAGCACGGAAATCAAATTCTAAAAACAGTAGGAAGTGAGAGAGAAAAAGAACATTCCAGAAAGAGTATTTCAAATAATAAAGTTATTTCAAAAAGAAGGCGTCAAAAAGATGTATTTACAGAGTATGTCAGAAATACATCAATATTTTTAATATTTACTGTAAATGTCAATCCTAAATAAGAAATTTGATTTTTTTTGTATATATTTAATATTATTTGAATATTTAAATCTTATTTTATCTTTGTATTTTTATTTTTTAAATATAAAGTTTTATTTTTTCCCAACCTGTCAAATGAGCACGGTGTTAGAGAAAAATATAAGGGACAAAATTATAATTTTAATTTTACTTATTTATTTAATTAATTAATTTAATTTTAAAATTCTGTAACTAGTTAATTTATAACTAATTTTAATGTAACTAAATGATAATTAAATAATAATTAAAGATGATAAGGTGCGGCTTCATCCAGTAAATAATTAATTATTTCACTGGGTAAGTCTAGTAGCCTGGCTGACAGAATCTGTCATGATCTTTATACTTAAGGCCAAAGGCACAATATCTTCTTATCATGTCCTCTAAAGTCTGAATCATTCTTTCAGCTAAACCATCAGTTTGAGGGTGATGGGCAGTAGAAAGTTTCAGATCACAACCACAAACATCCATCAGAGACATCCAAAATTCAGAAGTAAATTTAGGGTCTCTGTCAGAGATTATGGCTTTAGGAAAACCAGAAGTATTAAACATATGAGACCACCATAAGAAAGCTATTTCTTTAGTGGAAACATCCTTGTGGGTAGAGATAAATTTACAAATTTCTGTGAATCTGTCCACAATAACCCAACAAGAGTTATAACTGTCTTTACCAGAAATAGGTAATCCTGTTACAAAATCCATGTTGATTATCTGCCATGTTGCATCAGGAGGTTCAATATGTTGCATTAATCCTGCTCTTTTACCAGTTAATCTTTTTTATTTCTGGCAAGATTCACAAGACTCAACATATAATTTTGTGTCTTCAGACATATCAACCCACCAAGCAGTGTTTTTAATTCTGATCATTGTTTTTTCAAGATCAAAATGTCCAGCTAATATGTCATCATGACAAATTTTCAAAATGATTTCTTTCATAGAAGGAGGAATAACAATGATATTACTCAACTTTCTTCTATAATATAGATATCCTTCATCAATTGAAAATTTATCTTTTTCCAAAGCTTTATGGTACTTTGGTGGAAGGGTTTTAATTAATGCTTGTATTGAAGCATTCTTTGGATCATTTAATATGGTGCATAACTTTTTCAAGTCAGAGTCCTTATCATATGATTCCAGAATAAGCTGTAATAGCTCTTCCTCCATATCAACCACATATATCCCATGTATATGAATAATTTCATCCTCAGGATCATATGCAGGATTAGAGTCATTATTTGGTAAAGGTAACCTAGATAACATATCCAAATTTGAATGAACAATACCAGCCCTATGAATAATTGTCATTCTCCCTCTGTATTCTTGAACAGCCAACTGCCATCTGAACATATGTCTGTTGGGTGTTTTCAAGTTTAAAAGGGATTTAACTGCACTGCAGTCAGTGACAAGTTCAAATTTCTGGTCATCTAGGTAATAATGAAGCTTTTCTAGAGCCCATACTACAGCTAAACACTCTAATTGAGTAGCACCATATTTCAATTCACTATTTCTCAAGGTTCTTGAAATATAACAAATCACTACTTCTGAAAATTTATCATTTATCACTTGTTTTTGATGGAGGGCAGCACCAAGACCAATGAAACTGGCATCAGTGTACAAAACAAATGGTTGATTAAAGTCAGGTAAAGCAAGAATTGGTGCTGACATCAAACAGTGTTTCATAGTGTCAAAGGCTCTTTGTCTTTCACTATTCCAGACAAAAGCAACATCCTTTCTAGTTAATTGGGTAAGGGGTAAAGCTATGACTTGGTAATTTTTAATATACTGTCTATAGTATCCACACATTCCCAAAAAACTTTGGAGCTCTCTCACTGTAGTAGGAGCCTTCACCTGTTGTATGGCCGCCACTTTGTTCTGGTCAACACATATCTGTAAGCCTGAAACAACATGACCAAGAACTTTTAAAGAATGAAACCCAAATTTACATTTCTTCAAAGCAAGTGTCATATTTATTTCATCCATTTTCTGGAATACTTTACACAGGTGGTTAAGATGGTCCTCAAATGTTTTTGAGAATATAATGATATCATCAATATAAACCATCAGCCATCCTTCAATTATCTTTTGATGGAATGTGTTATCCATGACTTTTTGGAAAACTGAAGGGGCATTTTTAGGGCCAAATGGCATCCTAATATACTTATAAATACCCATATGAGTGGCAATCATCAGAAAGTTCTGAGAATTTTTCTCAACAGGTACCTGGTGATATCCTTTGTTACCATCCAAACAGCTGATATATTTAGCACCCTGTAAAGTAGCATGTATAGAGCTAATTCTAGGTAAAGGGTAGATATCATCAACAGTGTAAGTATTTAGTGCTCTATAATCACCACATAACCTGGCTTTATCTTTCTCATAAGAAATTAGGACAGGTGAGATAACACAATGTTTAGGTGTTTCAACTACCTTTTCAATAATATTCATTTTTAAAAAGGTAGAGATATTGTCTTCAATATCTTTTCTCTTTGTGGGAGAAGCAGGATAAGGCTTCTTCTTTAAACTAGGTGGTATATCAGTTAATGGGCAAGACAATGAAAGTTTCATTTCCTCTTTAACTAATCCAAGTTCATGTGATCCATGAGCAAAAGCCATAGGAAAAGACTTTATCAAATTAATGATGGAATCTTTATCCTCACCAGAAAGTTGTTCTCCAAAAGAAGCATTGTCAATTTCAGACATAAGGGCATGCATCTCTTTTGTAGATCTTCCTTTATATTGAACCACAGAATTACATGTGTTCAATTCTGGTTTAAATAATTTTTTAGGGGAGGAAATCTTAAATTTTCTCCTCCCATTCATCCCCATTGTGAAACATTGGTTTGAAGGATCCAATTTTATGCCATACTTGGTTTAAATATCATTCCCTACAATAAACCAATTGCTCAAGTTATCATTTTTCATGACAACAAAATCACAAATAGCTCTTACAAAACCATGGTTATATTTAAAAAACACTGTGTCTTTGTATTTACCAATGGGGGACAAAACAGAGCCATAACCTCTCCAATTTTCAGAAATTATAGGCATCATTTTTGATTTGTAGTCTTGATCCACTGAAGCAAGTGCTCATCATTAATTCTTGCTATATCTGGAGTGTTTCTCAATAAGGAAACTGAGTAAATTTCCAGACTCTCATAGAACTCAGGGTCAAGAGTTTCATCAATTACAGCCATGTCAGGGTTTATCATTGAGGTAGCAATTAAAAGTAATGGATTAGATACATGAGATATCTGTCTACTGCTCCCAGCCTCTACTGGTCTCAAGGTGTCTTCTTCCCTCTCAGATTTACCTGAAAGAACAGAATCAGCCACAAGAAAAGGCACTTGAGAATCAATAGATGGACGTACCAGGGTTTGCTGGGTATCACCATATTGGGCTTTCTTCTTATTTTGCCTCCTTGATAAGGGTGGGGAGGAGTGGGGTTGACCTGGGTGGGCCTTGATGGACCTGCCTGAGGTAACTGATGCTGATTTTGAGACAGGTAGTCCCACTCAGTGTTTAACCAGTCCCACTGCCACTTGGACACTTCCACCTTCTCTTGTGACTGGGGAGCCAATTGTTGTTGATCCCTGGGAGGAAGAGGTTTCTTCTTCTCTTGGAGAAAGGTATCTGTTCTTTTCACCTTTTCTTCCAGAGCATCTACCCTTACCTTTAGTCTCAAGTTTTCTGTCCTTAGCTCCTTTATGTGAGTTGACAGATTCTTTACCTGCTGAGACAATGGCATTTTTTTTATCCTGAAGCCTTTTGGAAACTCTTCTGGTGGGTTTATCATAGGCTTCTGATCCTGAGTTGTGTCCACTAGGATTTCTACTTCTTCCATCTCTACATCCTGTTTGGGGCAAGGATTTATTAGTTTGAGAAATTCTTCTTGTTAAAGGAGAACTTACAGAAGTAGGCTCATCATAATCAATTAAGTCTAGTTCTTCTTCACGTGCAGCAGAACCACTTTGGTCAGTCATTTTAAGATTCTACTGAAATGAAGAAAGGAGACAATAAGATTAATTAGTCTTTATTTTTGATTTTTTATTAAAAAAAATAAAATAAATAATAAAAAAAATCTTTTTTCAGGATAAAAATCAATTTAAATAAAATTAATTTATTAATAAAAAAAAATTTAAAACCAGGATTATAATATAATCAACTGTAGAAATAAATTAGAACTTTTATTAATAATTTTTAATTAATTATTTTCAGGATTTAAATCAACTAATTTATTACCAGGACTTAATGTCAACTGAAGTAATCAAATATGAAACTTTATTAATTTAACAAAATTTTATTAAAATGATAACTTAACTACCAGGACTTAATGTCAACTGAAGTAATTAAATATAAATTTTTATTTTAAAATTTTATTAAGTTTGATCACTTAATTACCAGGACTTAATGTCAACTGAAATAATTTAATATGAGTTTTATTAATTAAAATATTTATTGAACTAACAGGACTCAAAGTCAACTGAAGTAATTAAATATTAATTATATATTAATTAAAAATATTGTTGTCAGGACAATTTGTCAACTGGAACAATTAAATTAATCAGGGCAAATGTCAACTGAAAAGATTATAATAATTAATATTAAAATATAATTATTTTATTACCTCTGGGACTAAGAACACTTATTGCTCTATTATGGTCAACCAGGAAAAATAAAATAAAAATTTAATAATAAAAATAAAATCCAATTACCAGACACCTCCCCCTGTAAAATGAGCAAATTAATGCCACTTACAGAGTGCTGAGTTAAAGGAAATACATAGCAAATGAAGAGTGAAGAGTAACCCACAAATAGTAATATCAATAATTACCACGATATATACGACGTTTAGTCAGTATATGAACTTAATTTTTGGAGCGCGGTTCAATTCCCGTTCGCAGCAAAAAAGTTTTGTCACGTGACGTATGACGTTCGCCGTTTTCTCAATCTCTTGCCCTTTACAGGTACTCGCACACCGATGGTCCCCTCGAATACGCCTCAAATATCATTGTGCCGTCAATAATTCGGAAGCCCTCAATTGTCAAGGTACACTTTTGGTCTAGAAGATTTGGTACAGAGTTTTTCAAGGATTTTAAAGGTTTTAAATGGACTCTCAAAGACTTGTACGTACTTCTTAATCTAAGTGATTTTTTACTCAAATAAAAGAGGTAGAATTTTAATATTGTTATAGTCTATTGATTAGAATTACGCTATTGTAAATACTAATGTGATAAAGTATAAAATATAAGTTTGTGTTGTAATACATAGTAATAAAAGTAAGTGATAAAGAATGGATTGAAAGGCACAAAATCAGAGGCCTTTTATAGGCAAAACATGAGGGAATAAAATATACGGAATTTACACCATATATTGTAAGCATGTGAGAAAAAGAATGACTGAAAGGAGTACATATATGACACAAGAATTAAATAAACTGGTACGTCAACAAGGACATCAAATTTATTAGCAATAAAGTTTGAGTTCCTTGTACTGTCACAATTAATTACACAATAATTAATTAATTATATTACTTTCACGGGATTCCAGATCTCTCACTGAGGTAATATAATTGTTTTAAAGTTTTTTTATTATAATTTTATTATTAAATTCTATTCCCATTGACTTATACCATTGAGCACGGTGTTAGGGAGTAAAATTGTAAGGAAATTTTATTTACACTAATTAATTATATTACTTATTATACTTAACTTGTTAATTGTAAGTAATGCTTAAGTAGGTAATTAATTATTAGTAAGAAGAAGGGGCGTGGCTTCAACTCAGTAAAATAATTAATTATTTTACTGGTTAAGTCTAGTAGCCTGGCTGACAATTATACTACAAAATACATTTTATTTACTACTATTTAAATTGCGCTTCTGCCTATTTAAGTAATACAATAAGATATTAAAGGTTGTAATAAGAATACTTTAGTATTAACAATTGATAATTAAGCAGAGAGAATAAAACAGTACTTACTTTATTGACCACATTAATCCCCGTTCAGTTTCTGTTAAAAGTCTTTTTATTTTTATTATTAAAGTCCTTTTTTACCTTCTTCTAGACGACCGGCCGACAAGTATCATGAAATATTTCACAACTTACCTTATTTAATAACCCAAAATGGTTGTGATTTTGTAAGTCCTCACAGATACTTTTGAATAGATCCCTGCTCATCTGGAAACATTGCTCAAACATGATACTGTTGTATGTACATTTGGGGATAAAGTAGTCACTCATTAGTCATTGGTGGTCTTCCATATGTTGTTGCTTTAATTTTACTTTTTTTCTCTCTTTGTATGTTTGATTTTGGAGTGTTGAATACATAGGAAATAATATAGTCTTCTTCTTCCATATTGATTAATTCATCAAGAACATAGAAGGGCATGTGAGATACTTGAGTTTTACTGAATGAGCGCGAGGGATGAATAGTAATTTTAATGAGTGATTAGCAAAAGATACCGTGTAGGGCGGTTATTATGTAATGACCAATTAAAATGCAATTATATACTTATTTTTTACTGACACGGAGGTAGATGCCCTTAGTATTCTGTTTTTGTGTAAATCATTGTCTATCTCTCTTAAGAACCTTTTTCGGTGGGTGAACTTGGCATTGATTTGCGTTGCTATGGGGTGATATTGAATATGTGACTTTGATTGCTCGATGCAACTTGAGTGCGAAACCTAACACCGAGTTTGCGACTATAACACTAATCGGTCTTCAAACCTAACAGTGACTGTTTATTCCCATTCATCTTCTTCGCTTCATCGATTTCTCCTCGTGCCAGTTCTCAAGTAAGTTGCGTGGTTCCATTGGCCCATTGGGATCTACTTAAATAGCTCATCATTCTTCTTATCTTTTTATTTATTCAAACCAAATTAGAGAATAGTATATCCCATTTCTTTCCTTAAACTCACTCCTCTTCTCAACATATTGACTAATGGCTGACCGTGGAGGCTTTGGACGAGGAGGTGGTGGTGGCGGCGGTGGTGGAGACAGAGGTGGTGGTGGTCGAGGTCGAGGTGGCCGTGGACGTGGCCCTCGGCGTGGAGGTAAACGAGAAGAGGAAAAGGAATGGTGAAGCAGCTCTCTCATATCCCCAGATAATTTATCAGTTTTCATTTAACGCTCTTGTTGCTTTGCTTTCAGGGTTCCTGTCACAAAACTGGGACGACTAGTCAAGGATGGTAAAATCAAGTCGATTGAAGAAATTTATCTTTTCTCTTTGCCCGTCAAAGAATTTCAGATAATCGACCTACTGGTACCAAACCTCAAAGGTTTGGATTCTTTATTGTCAAGGTTTTGGCTTCAGTTGGAGCATTTCTGATTTTTTTTTTTCCTTTTCTTTTTTGCAATTCTCAGATGAGGTAATGAAGATCATGCCCGTTCAAAAACAAACTTGCGCTGGGCAGCGTACTCGTTTCAAAGCATTTGTTGCTATTGGTGATTCTGATGGACATCTTGGTCTTGGAGTGAAATGCGCCAAGGAAGTTGCAACGGCTATCCGGGGTGCTATCATTATTGCCAAACTTTCGATTATCCCGGTTCGTCGAGGGTATTGGGGTGCAAAGCTTGGTGAGCCGCACACGGTTCCATGTAAGGTTCAAGGCAAGACTGCTTCAGTCTATGTGAAACTTGTCCCTGCCCCTCGAGGTACTGGAATTGTCGCTGCTCCCGCTAGCAAACGATTGTTGCAATTAGCTGGTGTTCAGGATGTTTACACTCAATCCCGAGGGAACACTTCAACAATGGGTAACTTCCTGAAGGCCACATTTGCTGCCGTAAGTTTAATTATTTTTAAATTTGTTCTTTGAAGCTCTTAATAATATATGTGGGTTTTGGCTTTCTAGATCACAGCTACTTACGCTATCCTTACTCCTGAGATGTGGCAAGAGATCCCTCCACCTCCTCAACCTTTCGAAGAGTTTTCTACTTATTTGCAGTCAGCTTTTATTTTACTTTACATCATTGTTTCAAATGCTCTTGCTGATGATAGGTATTTCATTTCTAGACATGCTTCTGCTACACGAGCTAATCGCTAAGCTCGCTTGAATTGACAAGACTTTTACACTGCAAACAATGAGAATGTGGTTAGATTTTGCATCGTTCGTTGCTTGCTAGATGCTTATTGTTGGATTAAATGTTTTTTTAAAAACATATCAATTTCTGATAATCATAACTAAACCTACAAGTTGCCAAACTCACTACCTCCTTAAAAGATAAACCTTTTCCAGTATTTGCTTGAATTTTAAGTTGGTGACCGAAAGTGGTGTAAGGGTTGGAGACAACTCCCAATGATGAAATAAGTTAAAGAAAGTCTGTACAAATGCCTGATTGACATAGATAATATCTTTTGTTAAAACACCTGAGTTTTATCAGTTAATGAAAAAAAAGTACCCTCATAAGGGGAAAAAGTGGTAACTAGATGTCAGGTTCAGTTCACATACTGAATTGATTAAATTCAGAATGTGAACTAAGCCTGGTGTCTAGTTACCATCTTTTTCCCTGTGTGTGTGAATGCTTTTTTAAGGGCAGTGATTTGGCAATAACCTAGTATTTTAAAAACTGCAGTTATCTCGCGACAACCTGGATTTTATCCAGCAACAACCTAAACTTCTCATTATAGCAATTACCTGCATATTGATACCTGGTGTCAACTTAAACCTCTAAGGGCATCTACCTTTGTGTCTGTAAAAAATAAGAATATAATTGCATGTTACTTGGGTTGACATTAGCAGTATCTTTTCCTCAGATAACTTAGCAGTATTATCTGCTCAAAAAAGTTAGCAGTATCACTTGCTCATTCTCATTATTTCTCAAAGTTAAGGTTAGAATACCATCATTTTAATTGTAAATCTTAGTATTAGTGCTAGGGTTGGGGTTTGGGTACTAAGATGGTTTCCTATGGTGCATATTATGTATTACAGCATGACATGTATTTTATGCATTTCTAATAGGTTGTTGCTGGGCTATAAGATGCAGGTATGTACTATAATTAGGGCATCTACCACCATGTCTGTAAGTTGGGACACTATGCATACTTTACTGATAATTGAGGGCATATCCATTCACCATTGCATTACCAACCCTCATTAAATATTCATTTCTGTAAATATTGGGTACAAGTAAGTATATATACTTACAGATACTTACTTCATGTCATTAAGTCACCCCCCTGCCTGCATTTTTTTTGTTTGATTTTGCATTCCACTTGCCAATCACTTACTTTCCTCCTTTGAAGCACCTCATTTTTATTTTTTCAATTTTCATTCCAAGCCATTATACTCACTACTGATCACCAAATTTTATCCATTTTCACTGTTTTACACTAGTGGCTGCACATTCCAAGCCTCAATGACTAAAATATGCCAAGCAACCACAAGAAAATGTGCTCTCTAAACATACAGAGGAATTAATATACACTTACTCTTCTGCCACAAGTTATTCATTGAGCACATTGAATGACATGCATGAAAAATTAGCAGTCAAGTTTTACCTAATGACTGCTAAAGCCCTAGTGTTGAATATTAACAAAGGGCATCTACCTCTGTGTTGGTAAAAAATAAGTATATAATTGTATTTTAACTGGTCATTACATAATGAATTTCATTATTCAAGTGCCCTATGCAGTAAATTTTGCTAATCACTCATTAAAATTACTATTCATCCCTTGCACTCATTCAGTAAAACTCTAGCCTCTCACATGCCCTTCAATGTTCATGATTAATTACTTGATATGAAAGAAGAAGACTATATTATTTCCTATGTTTTCAACACTCCAAAATCAAACATACAAAGAGAAAAAAAAGTAAAATTTAATTGACAAAGTATGTAAGGCCATCAACAACTAATGAGTGACTACCTTATCCCCAAATATGAATACAACAATATCATGTTTAAGCAATGTTTCCCAATGAGCAGGGATCTATTCAAAAGTATCTGTGAGGACCTACAAAATCACAACTGTTTTTGGTTATTGAATAAGATAAGTTGTGAAATTTTTCAAAATATTAGTCATAATTAAATTGTCTTACATTTACTTAGGATTGCTGTGGCCCAGTGGGTTTGACACTAGAACAGAAAATGATGGCTGTTCTACAATAACTAGCATATGGTATTTCAGCTGATAGCACTGATGAGTATGTCTGTATTGGCAAAATTACTTACCTGGGAGCTCTAAAGCACTTTATCAAAAATATAATTAGTTTATATGGAAAGGAATACTTACAAGAACCTAATGCTTCTGGAAAAAAAATTATATTAAGAGAGAACAAAGAAAATGGATTCCCTGGATATCTTGGTTCAATAGATGGGATTCACTGAGTGTGGGAAAATTGCCCAGAAGCTTAGGCAGGTCAATTTCAAGGAAAAGAAGGCACACCTACACTGATACTTGAAGCTTTGGCTAGCAAAAACCTGAATTTTGGCATTGCTTTTTTGGAACTCCTGGAGTGCTCAATGATATCAAAGTTCTCAATAGAAGTAGCATATTTGACAGATAATTGGCTAGTACTCAAGATGAGGAGTGCTTTAAAATAAATAATCATAAATATAAAAATGCATATTACCTGGCAGGTGGAATCTATCCTCCATTGATGACACTTGTCAAGGCTATACCCCACCCACAAGATGAATCAAGTAAATACTTTTCCAAACTACAAGAAACTTTACAAAATGACATTGAGTGTGCCTTTGGAGTATTACATGCACAATGGGGAGTAATTAAACAGCCATTTGGTCTATGGAGGAGAGAAATTGTCAATCAAATAATGACATGTTGTATAATATTACACAACATGATCATTGAGTCAAAATCTACAATGGATCAATTCCTATCTAATATACGCAATATATAAAGTCAAGTAGTTGAAATTCATCATGATCCTGCCTTGTTCAACAGTATATCTCATTATATTCACAGGAGTCAAGATCTACACAACTCAACTATCCTCTTCAAACTATGTGAAGATTTAAAAATTGCAAACTAGGCAAGTAGGGGAGCTATAAATGAAGAGGAATTAAAAATAATTTTATTTAAATAAAAAATCTACAAAATATATAGAATGTTTCATAAAAATCCTACCTTCATTTTTATTAGTCTTTTGTTTTCTTCCATTTAAAAAACATGAACAAATATTATTACCTACTTATTTAAAATTTGATAAAACCCAAAAAAATTCTTTTACTATTTAAATATAACAGGATATTAAAAAATTGGCTTAAAATGCTTTCCAATTTACAAAAATGATTAAAATAATGTATACCTTTTAATATTTTTTTGAGAGTCCATTATCATGCAATTTATTTAAAATATAAAAGTAAAACATAAAATAAATTAATATTATTTAAGTAGAGTTGACCTCAAATATTAAGATTATTAAGATAAGTAAAAAGGAACCCAGAAAGGATAAAACTTTAGCAACGGAGAAGTAGAAATTAGTAAATTGATAATTCATAGCTATAAATGGGACATTGGGATGCATAGTAATATAAGGATTTCACAATTGGGTTGTTTTTATAATATAATATAAAGCTATAATTAAATGGTATGAGGAGGGAATTTTCCAAAGAACAACCCTCGTTATATATTACAGGGGGACCCTCTATGGCCAGTATATTTTCCACTGTCCACTTCTGTTGAGAGGGGCCACCTGATGCAAATATGCCTCACTTCTGGTAGATTGGGGCAGTTTTTCATCTTTGCTGAGAAAACAATTACTTACCCTTACCTTGACTAAAAAAACCCTAGGTATCTCCTGGAAAATATGGATAGAAAAATTTTATAAACTAAAAAACAAGGGTGGGCCAAAGGAAAAAAATTGTAAGAAAAAAATATTAAAATAAGAGAAAAAAATATTTACCTACTAAAAAAGAAAGGAGAGCCAAAGGAAAAGGAAATAATAAGGAAAATAAATTTAAATCTACTAAAAAAAAAGGGAGAGCCAAAGGAAAAAATAAAAAGTAAGAAAAACAAAGTACAGAGAAGAGAAAAAAATATTTACATACTAAAAAAAATAGGAAAGCTGAAGGAAACAATAAAAAATAAAATCAATTTACAAAGAGAAAAAAATATTTGCATACTAAAAAAGAAGGGTGAGCTGAAATAAAAAGAAATAGTAACAAAAACAAATTAAAACCTACTAAAAAAAACAGGAGATCCAAAGGAAAAAAAATAAAATGAAAATAAAATTACAAAGAAGAGAAAAAAAATATTTTCCTACTAAAAAAAGGGTGAGCCAATAGAGAAAATATTAGCAAGAAAATTTCAATTTGTTTTTGTTACTATTTCCATTTCCTTCAGCTCATCTTTCTTTTTCAATAGGCAAAAAATTTTTTTCTCTTATTTGTAATTTGATTTTTGTTATGTTTTATTTTTAACTGCTCTCCTATTTCTTTAGTAAGGAAATATTTTTTTCTCTTCTCTGTGATTTGTTTTTCTTACTTTTTATTTGTGTCCTTTAGCTCTGCCTTTTTTTTTAGTATATTTGAATTTGGTTTTCTTACTATTTCCTTTTCCTTTGGAACTTCCTTCTTTTTTAGTAGGTAAATCATTTTTTCTCTTATTTTTAATTTTTTTTCCTCACTAATTTTTTTATTCCTTTGGCTCTTCCATCTTATTTAGTTTGTAAAAATTTACTTTCCACATTTTCTAGAAGTTACCCAGGGAGTTTTTGGTCAAAGTAGGTACTTTTTTTCTTGGAAAGGACAAAACACTTCCTCAATAAACAAAGAGTTAGTCATATTTGCATCTGGTGGCCCATCTAAACATGAGTGGAAAGTGGAAAATCCACTTGACATAGAGGGTTCCCTTGCAATATATAAGGAGGGTTGCTCTGCAGAACCTTCCCTCCTCATACCATGTAATTATGAAATTATATTATATTATAACAACAACACTATCGTCCGTTTGTCTAGAAGAATAGGAGAAAGAAGAGGAAATGGAGAGGAGTGGAAAGGTAATGTCAGCCAGGCTACTAGACTTACCCAGTGAAATAATTAATTAATTACTGGATGAAGCCGCACCTTATCATTTTTAATTATTATTTAATTATAATTTAGTTACATTAAAATTAGTTATAATAAATTAACTAATTACAGAATGTTAAAATTAAAAAATTAATTAATTAAATAAATAATTAAAATTAAAAATATAATTTTGTCCCTTATATTTTTCTCTAACACCGTGCTCATTTGACAGGTTGGGAAAAAATAAAATTTTATATTAAAAAATAAATATAAAGATAAAATAAGATTTAAATATTCAAATAATATTAAATATATACAAAAAAATCAAATTTCTTATTTAGGATTGACTTTTACAGTACATATTAAATATATTGATGTATTTCTGACATATTCTGTAAATACATCTTTTTGACGCCTTCTTTTTAGAATAACTTTATTATTTGAAATAATCTTTCTGGAATGTTCTTTTCTCTCTCTCTTCCTACTGTTTTTAGAATTTGATTGCTGTGCTTTGTCTCTCCTTTGCCTATAAAAGGCCTTTCTTTTTGTTGTCTTTTATTCATTCTTTTTACCAACTCATTTATTACTACAACTACACAGTTAAAACTTATTTATTATATTTTATATCCTTAGTATTTACACCATACGTAATTCTAATTCTATAACTTATATAAATTATTAAAATCTACCTCTTATTTTGAGTAAAATAAATCATACTTGATTGAGAAAATACGTACCTAATTATTGAGAGTCAAATAAATCCTTAAAATCTTCATATAACACTGTACCAAAGCTTCTAGACCAAAATTGAAACTTGACAATTGGGATCCTTTCCGAAATATCGACAGCGCAAAGTTACTTGAGGCGTAATCAAGGGGACCATTGGCGTACAAGTACCTGTAAAGGACGAGTGGAGGCGAGAAAACGACAAACGTAATACGTCACGTGATAAAAGTTTTTGCTGCGAACGGGAATCAAACCGCGCTCCGAAACTTAAGTTCATATACTGACTAAAAATTGTATATATTGTGGTAATTATTGTTATTACTATTTGTGGGTTACTCTTCACTCTTCATTTGCTACGTATTTCCTTTTACTCAGCACTCTGTAAGTGGCATTAATTTGCTCATTTTGCAAGGGGAGGTGTCTGGTAATTTGAAATTTAATTTAATTATTATATTTTTTTTATTTTTCCTGGTTGACCATAATAGGGCAATAACTATTCTTAGTCCCAGAAGTAATAAAATAATTATATTTTAATATTAATTATTATCATTTTTCAGTTGACAATTGTCCTGATTAATTTGAATTTTAATTGTTCCAGTTGACAAATTGTCCTGACAATAATATTTTTTATTAAATAAAATAATTATTATAATTTTTCAGTTGACATTTGTCCTGATTAATTTAAATTTTAATTGTTCCAGTTGACAAATTGTCCTGACAATTATATATATTTTTTTTAATAAATTCACATTTAATTACTTCAGTTGACTTTGAGTCCTGGTAATCCAATAAATCTTTTTAATTAATAAAACTCATATTTAATTACTTCAGTTGAAATTAAGTCCTGGTAGTTAAGTGATCAGTAATAAAATTTTAAAATAAAACTTCATATTTAATTACTTCAGTTGACATTAAGTCCTGGTAGTTAAGTGATCAGTTAAAATAATTTTTTTTATTAATAAAGATTCATATTTGATTATTTCAGTTGACAATAAATCCTGGTAATAAATTAGTTGATTTAAATCCTGAAAATAAAAATTAATAGAAATTCTAATTTATTTCTACAGTTGATTGTATTATCCTGGTTTTAAATTTTTCTTTTATTAATTTTATTTAAGTTGATTTTTATCCTAAAAAGATTTTTTATTATTATTTTTATTTTATTTCTGTTAAATAAAAATTAAAAATAAAGACTAATTAATTTTTGTCTCTTTCCTTCATTTCAGTAGAATCTTAAAATGACTGATCAAAGTGGTTTTGCTGCACGTGAAGAAGAACTAGACTTAATTGATTATGATGAGCCTACTTCTGTAAGTTCTCCTTTAACAAGAAGAATTTCTCAAACTAATAAATCCTTGCCCCAAACAGGATGTAGAAATGGAAGAAGTAGAAATCCTAGTGGAAAATACTCAGGATCAGAAGCCCATGACAAACCCACCAGAAGAGCTTCCAAAAGGCTTCAGGATAAAAAAGATGCCGTTGTCTCAGCAGGTAAAGAATCTGTCAACCCACATAAAGGAGTTAAGGACAGACAGCTTAAGACTAAAGGTAAGGGTAGATGCCTTGGAAGAAAAGGTGAAAAGAACAGATACTTTTCTCCAAGAGAAGAAGAAACCTCTTCCTCCCAGGGATCAACAACAATTGGCTCCCCAATCCCAAGAGATGGTGGAAGTGTCCAAGTGGCAGTGGGACTGGCTCAACACTCAGTGGGACTACTTGGCTCAAAAACAGCATCAGTTACCTCAGGTAGGTCCATCAAGGCCCACCCAGGCCAACCCCACTCCTCCCCACCCTTATCAAGGAGGCAAAAGAAAAAGGAAGCCCAATATGGTGATACCCAGCAAACCCTGGTACGTCCCTCTATTGATTCTCAAGTGCCTTTTCTTGTGGCTGACTCTGTTCCTTCAGGTAAATCTGGAAGGCAGGATGAAACCTTGAGACCTATAGAGGCTGGGAATAGTAGACAGATATCTCATTTATCTAATCCATTACTTTTAATTGCTACCTCAATGATTAATCCTGATATGGCTGTGATTGATGAAACTCTTGACCCTGAGTTCTATGAGAGTCTGGAAAGTTACTCAGTTTCCTTATTGAGAAACACTCCAGATGTAGCAAGAATTAATGATGAGCACTTGAGAGATATTATTGCCAAGCAAAATCATATAATGAACAATATGCAATTGACTCAGAGATATAATAGTTTGTTAACTGATCAGGGTTATAAAGCATGAAAAAGTGAAGCACAGAGAGTCTCTGATGAATTGTCTCATTACAAAGCAACCCATGAAAAGAAAATTGCTTTATGGCAAAATATAAAAAATGATTTGTCTAAACTAAAAGATTGTCACGCGCCACGTGACACTCGAGGCGAAATTAACTCAATAAATCAATAATATTGAGTCCTAAATCTATACTCGAAGCGCAGAAAGCAATTCTCCATAGCAACTGCGATTTTCCTTTGTGTACTACTATTTAACTGCACTAGCCTAAACTCTAAATCTAAATTAGTCAATCTCCCAATAGGGTACCTTAGTCCTTTTCAATAAGAGACGCACAGCGCTAGGATCAACGAAATAGTATAGTAGAAGTTTTTTTTCATTAAAGTTTTGTTAATTAATTAAAAGGGGTAAATTGAGCATGGACGGATATTTAGTGGAGAGGGTCTAAGTGTATGTTAGTAATGGTCAATGGAATGGGAATGCTGCGATGGAAGGGAGGTCAATGCGAGGAGGAAAAAAGGATATAAAAGGAGTTGGGTATTTGGTTCGATATTCCTTAGAATTAAATTATAATATCGTATTTACATTAATAGTGGTAAATCCTTAAAAGTTAAATCATTGTTATTGTATCTTTCTTTTACCTTCTCAATAATTCATTTCTAAATCCTAAATCTTTGATTATTGAGTTTCCAACCCTTTGTGAGATTTTAAGAATTATTATTACCTTGGAACTAGTTTATAATTCTTCTCGAATGAACCTCGAACCTTTAGCTATTACTTCGAGTGACCTTCGAATCATTTCCTCGAATCATTCCTCTGTGCTTCGAAGAAGTTTCTAAAATCCCTCATCTCACTTACAGGAACATCCTCGACCTTGTGCGTAGGTCGTCCGGTGACAGTATAATTTAATTCTCCGTAGTTCTCATTCTTTGCACTACTACGTCCTTTTAGGTGTTTCTAAAATTTTAAATGGCACCTGTTCAACGCACTCCTCCTACGGGCGCTACTACTAGAGCTCGCGCTAGAGGCAGGCCAACAGCCACAAGGTCTGTTTCTCGCACTCACTCTTTGGAACCACTCGACCTTAGGGAACGGCAACATTCAGTTCAATCTGTAGAAGACATTCCACAAGATTTTGAGGATTCTAGTGATGAAGAAGAAGGAGAGGATACAATGCATGAGGCACCATCCGCCCCTGCCAATCACCCTTCTGGCCAATCCTCAGAACCGGGACCATCTAACTCTCTGAAAGATTTCATGAGACTTTTTATGAAAACCCTTTCAAATCCAACGTCTTCAGAGGGATCTAAGTTCAAAACTCCTTCTATGAAATCTCCTGACAAATTCGACGGAGATCACCCCAACAGATTGCGACCCTTCTTGCAAACCTGCAAGCTACTGTTCCATAATGATCCTCGAACCTTTAACAGCGACCGATCAAAGGTTGTTTACACTTCTTCATTCCTAGCCGGAAAAGCAGCAAGATGGTTCAAAACTTATCTACTCATGCTTTCTTTGACAGAAACCCACTTACTTATCAATAATTGGGAAAAATTCAAGGACCAACTTTTTACGTTGTTTGGGGACCCTAATGAAATGGAAAACGCGGAAATTGAACTTGATTTTCTTCGCATGAGTGATAATGGTAAAGCTTCTGAATATATCTTGAACTTAAGAGCACTTCAAACTCAAGTAGGTTGGAATGATGCTGCCCTTAAGTATCATTTCAAGAAAGGACTTCCTTCGAGGATTCTAGATCAATTAAATCTTCACGGTCAGAAGATGACTACTTTAACGGATTTAATGGATCAAACCCTCGAACTTGACGGCGTTTATCAAGGACGACTTCAACATCGTCGATATGCCAACAAATCTCAAGGCCTAAATTTTAATCGGGACCTTCTTCACACCCACGACCAAATCAATCCTCCTCGACTCAATCCAAACCCAATAAGGGAAAGGATAAACCTCGACCAAAAGGCTCGACCCCAGGCAATATCAGCAAAGTACTGGATCCTAAAGGGGAACTTAAAGAAGCTGAGAGGAAGATACGAGCAGATAATGGGTTATGTATGTATTGTGGGGGTAAGCACAAGTTGGAAGACTGTGTAAAGTTGAAGGAAAGAGAAGGTACTAGTTCGAAGTCAAAAAACTAGTAGATAGTTTACTTGTGTGCAAAGCAAACTATCTTATCTCTCCCAGTGCACAGAACCTCCATGTCTTAAGGACTGGAGTTGCCTTAAACCACTTGAGATTCATTCTTTTTAAGGAGGATATCCCCTTCAGTTGTCTTATAGACTCTGGAGCTTCAATTTCTTTTGTCAGTTTATCTTTTGCCGAGAAGCTTCAACTAACATTTACAGATATCAATCGAACTCCCATCTATTTGGTCGAATCAGAGGAACCCAAATATTGGGTAAGTAAGAAAGTTTTATGGGTTTTCAACTTTCCGAATTTCCCCCCCTTCGAGTGGGAATTATCAGTCTTGGACGCCCCAAGGATGGACGATACCATTCTTGGCCATGACTTTTTAACGCATTGGAATCCCGAAATTGATTGAACTAGGGGATTGATCACCCCACGCTCTAAGTATATTTCTGATTCTTCAATGCAGGTCAATAGGGAGTTAAACAACCCGCCTGACAACTTCCTGCTAGAGGACAAATCTCTGCCAGATGACTTGCAAGCATCTGTACCTTTTTTAAATGAGCAATTGGCTAACCCTTCTAGCTTGATGAATTCACTCGAAGAGGATTTAAATTGCCTCGAAGTAATCGAATTCTGCTCTCTCAATACAGGTATCCCCTCAACAGATTCTCTCGAAGATGAAGAGGACGACCAAATAAACGTTGAAGCCATCAAATCAACTCTACCGGAAATCTACCACGATTTCCTCGATGTTTTCTCAATCCGCAAGGCCGATAAGTTACCACCTCATCGACCCTACGACCATCAAATAGAGTTAATAGGCCCAGTACCTCCGGCAGGTCCTGTCTATTCTTTATCGAAGGACAAATCTCAAGTTCTTCGAGACTACATTGCAGAGAATGTAGCCAAAGGTTTCATCAGAGCCAGTAAATCTCCAACCGGCTCCCCTGTCCTCTTTGTAAAAAAGAAGGACGGTAGTCTTAGGTTGTGTGTTGACTATAGAAAGCTCAACACAGTCACGAAGAAGAATGAATATCCTGTTCCTCTTATGTCATTACTTCTTACCCTTTTCAATGGTGCTAATTTCTTTTCTAAAATTGATCTTAGAGGCGCTTACAATCTTATTCGCATTGCGGAAGGTCATGAACCACTGACTGCAATGCGCACTAGATTTGGTAGTTTTGAATATTTAGTTATGCCTTTTGGATTATGTAACGCACCTTCAACTTTTCAAACTTTTGTTAATGATATCTTTCAGGATGTTGTTGAACAATTTGTAGTCGTCTATTTAGATGATATTCTAATATTCTTGAAAACACTGGATGAACATATTCATCATGTTTGACAGGTCCTAAATTGTCTTCGAGATCATGGTCTCTACGCCAAGCATACTAAATGCAAATTCCACCTCAAATCAATTGATTTTTTGGGTTTTACATTGTCCACTGACGGTTTAGTAATGGATGATAAAAAATCCAGAAAATCCTGGAATGTCCTGAGCCCAAAAACATTAAATCACTCCAAGGATTTTTGGGTTTTGCAAACTTCTATAGAAGATTTATTAAAGATTACTCTAAAACTATTTCCAATCTTACTTCTCTTCTTAGAAAAGATATTCCTTTTGTTTTTACTTCTACAGCACAAAAGGAATTCGAAGCACTAAAAAGGGCGTTCACCACAGCCCCAATTCTTTGGCATTTTGATCCTTCTGCCTCGACAATAGTTGAGACAGATGCGAGCGATTATGCTATTGCAGGGGTCATTTCCCAATTAAATCCTGAAACAAATTTGTTTCATCCTGTTGCTTTTGAGTCACGCAAACTCATAGCAGCGGAATTAAATTATGAAATTCATGACAAAGAGCTTTTAGCTATTATCCATTGTCTTAAAAAATGGCGTTCTTTTCTTCTCAGCCTAGATAGTCCTTTTCAAATTTTAACAGATCATAATGCTTTGAAATACTTCATGTCTTCTAAAGTGTTAACCAGGCGTCAAGCCAGGTGGGCTGAATTTTTGTCTGAATTTTCTTTCTCTATTTCCTATCGCCCAGGAAAAAACTGCATTGTCCCAGATATCTTGTCACGTCGGGACGACGTTTACCCACAGTGGGGGGACACATTTGCTGACAAGAACCCAGGAAATGTGCAATCAATCTTCAATGAATCAATTTTAACGACTCATCAACTTAATTTGATGACAATTCAATCTTTTCGAAATCCACTATCCAACATCCTCAAAGCTCAGTCAAAGGACGATTATTGTTTAGGGTTAAAAGACAAAATACTCTCGAAGCAAGGGGCCAAAAGATTTAGTATTGAATCAGGTCTATTAGTCTTCGAAGGTAGAGTAGTCATACCCGACAACAATGAGATAAAATTATGGATTTTCAACAGTCGACATGATTCTCCGTTAGCTGGTCATTTTGGGGTTGATAAAACCTACCAGTTAATAGCGAGGGATTTCTTCTGGCCAGGTATGACCAGGGAAATCAAGGCCTATATAAAAGCTTGTTACAAATGTAATAGGAATAAGGCTCCCCGTCACCGGAAGCATGGGTTGCTTCAACCACTTCCTATTCCTGCTAAACCTTGGGAATCTTTATCGATGGATTTCATTTCTCAACTTCCTATTTCTAATGATTTTGATGCTATATTAGTAATAGTAGATAGATTTTCAAAAATGTCTATTTTTATTAAAACCACTACTACTGCTACAGCAGAAGATTTGTCAAAATTGTTTCTAGAATATGTATTTTCTAAACACGGCTTACCAAATGATATTATTTCAGATAGAGGCTCATTGTTTGTATCCACATTCTGGACCCAACTGTGTCGACAACTCAATATCACGAGGAATGTCTCCACGGCCTATCACCCTGAAACCGATGGTCAAACAGAAAGAGTTAACCAAATCCTCGAACAATATCTTCGAATGTATGTCAGTTACCAACAAGACGATTGGACCACATGGCTACCATTGGCCGAATTTGCTTATAATAACTCAACTCATTCTTCGACACGACAATCTCCCTTCGAAACCATTTATGGATGACATCCTCGATTCAACTCAATCCATGTAGGAACTAATCATCCTGCGGAACACTATCTTCGAACTATATCACGACTCCAAGAAGAACTTAAAACAAATTTGGAATCAGCGATTCGAAGATACAAGGAACAGGCCGACAAACATCGACAATCTGCTCCTTCCTTTAAACCAGGCGACAAAGTATGGCTTGACACACAAAACATTCGAACAACAAGACCATCAAAGAAACTGGCTGAAAAGCGCTTGGGACCATTTGACATCGACTCTGAAGTCTCTAAAACTGCATTTCGACTCAAGTTACCTCCTAAATGGCAGGCGATTCACCCTGTTTTCCATGTATCTCTCCTGGAACTGGCTCGAGAAATATACCCGGGCAAGAACCAACCCCCTCCGGAACCGGTCGAAGTAGAAGATCATCTAGAGTGGGAAGTAAGTCGTATCCTTGATTCAAGAATACGCAAGGGGAAACTTCAATACCTCGTGGAATGGGAAGGCTTCCTCAATGACTCAGACAAAACATCCTGGGAACCAGCCATCAATGTTTCTAACGCTCCTGAACTCCTAAAATCTTTTCATTCGAAATATCCTTTAAAACCAAAACCTTAAAATTTCTTTATTTAAAACTTTCTTTTTTTTGTTGTTGTTTCTTTCTTTAAAATCTAAAACATCTCTTAAATTTCTTAGCCTTGTTTTCTTTTTTCTCTCTTCTTTTTCTTTCTTCTCCTTCTATAAAATTTCCTCCAAAACCAACTAAAATTAAAATCAAAATTAAAATTAAATTAAATAAAATAAAATAAAATAAAATAAATAGAATAAAACATAAATAATAAAATAAAATAAAAAACTCATAAATCTCTCTAAATATTTTCTTTCTTTTCTTTTTCAATTCTTTAAATACATTCTTTTCTTAAATTTAAAATTCTCTAAAAAAATTTCTCTTCCAAAAAATTTATTCTCTCTTTTAAAAAAAAACTTTCTTTCCTTGGAATCATCAAATCTTGTACGACACGACCATTTCCTCGAACTTAACTTCAACACCTGAATCTCCCTATAATAATTCTTTGAAACAAATAAATCTTCTTTTCAAACTCTCTTAAATTCTAAATTCTGTTTTTTTTTCTTTTCTTTCTTCTTCCTCTTTTTCAAACTAAAATTTCTTAAAAAAAAAAAAAAAAAAATTTAAATCCTCAATTTAACAAACTCATCTCAATCACAAAACCGTTTCTTTTTCTCTCTCTTTTCTTACATAAAAATTTTCCTTTTAAAAACACTAAAACTTCCTTCAATTAAAACAACCTTTTTTCTTTCTTTAAAATTCTTCTTTCAAATTCTAAATTTTTTTATTTAAAACTTCTTTTTTCTTTTTTTCTCTTCTTTTTCTCTCTCTCTCAAATCTTGTAAAATTAACAACATTCACCTACAATAAAAAAATAATACTAATAATAAAATAAAATAAAAATAAAATAAAACTAAAATACAATTTTTTTTTCTTTCTCTACTTCTTTACATCTCCTTTTCATTTCAAATTTTTTTCTTTTAATTTTTCTCGAACCAATCTTTTCATTTTCTCCAAAACTACCCTTATGTCCTTCCTGCATTTCTCAAATACCTCCTCCTCTCCTACCGGAACTACCTCTCCAATCTCCAAGAGCTCCTCTGCCACGTTGAAGGAAGCAGCATCAATAATAGCGTTGACCTCCCCACATAGTTCTTCCGCGAACCTTACTCGTCGACCTTGACGAGGTTTCTTTGACCACACCTGGTCCAGGGTGTCTTCGGGCTCTTCAACTACTTCCGTGGCTGGAGGAATTGCCTCAGTTGGTATAACCGGCGCAGGCTCCGCAATCGGCTCTTCAAGGTTATTGGATGTCTAAAACAAAACTCATCAGTAACTTCATCCTTGAAATAAAACAATTAAAACTTACCTCGAAGATGGGATCAGGCTCCAGAAATAACCTGGGCGCCACTTCGACTTCTACCTCTCTCTCTTCCTCATCGTCCTCGATGACCACCCGTCGTTTCTTGGGTGCCCGCCCTGGAACAGGGACTTCATCTTCATCCTCCTCCACCAATTTGTCAACCTCTTCCTCGACACCTCTCTTCAAACTCGTGGCCTGGGTTACCCAGTTTGAGATCTCGTTGTTCATCTCCTTATCATTTTCCCCCACCGATTGTTCATCTTCAATCGAGACATCCCAAATGTCTTCGACCACCTCTTTGGTCTTTGGAACTACCCAAAACTTTGTTTTTGTAAATCGTTTTTCGATTTCCGCGTTCTTCGTCAACGCATCGCACGCCACTCGCCGCCAACGGCAAAACTTGCATTTCTGGCGAGGGCCTCGAGTCGCCGTACTTTCGACACAGAAATATTCCATGCTTTCACAAGCCGTGCAAGTCTGTGAAAACTGTGTGTGATTATTCCCCTATCCACTTTAGGGTGTGGAGGCGTGGGTGTGGGAGTAGGGCAGTTCATTATAAAATAAATAATTAAGAGATGAGGGAAAAAAGTATTAGACAAGGGAAATTAGTGTGGGAAGATGGCTCAAGCTCAATGGAGTTCGCGTTTTTTATACCCGGGCATCTGTCACGCGCCACGTGACACTCGAAGCGAAATTAACTCAATAAATCAATAATATCGAGTCCTAAATCTATACTCAAAGCGCAGAAAGCAATTCTCCATAGCAACTGCGATTTTCGTTTGTGTACTGCTATTTAACTGCGCTAGCCTAAACTCTAAATCTAAATTAGTCAATCTCCCAATAGGGTACCTTAGTCCTTTTCAATAAGCGACGCACAGCGCTAGGATCATCGAAATAGTATAGTAGTAGTTTTTTTCCATTAAAGTTTTGTTAATTAATTAAAAGGGGCAAATTGAGCATGAACGGATATTTAGTAGAGAGGGTCTAAGTGTATGTTAGTAATGGTCAATGGAAGGGAGGTCAATGCGAGGAGGAACAAAGGATATAAAAGGAGTTGGGTATTTGGTTCGATATTCCTTAGAATTAAATTATAAAATCGTATTTACATTAATAGTGGTAAATCCTTAAAAGTTAAATCATTGTTATTGTATCTTTCTTTTACCTTCTCAAATATTCATTTCTAAATCCTAAATCTTTGATTATTGAGTTTCCAACCCTTCGTGAGATTTTAAGAATTATTATTGCCTTGGAACTAGTTTATAATTTTTCTCGATCGAGCCTCGAACCTATAGTTATTACTTCGAGTGACCTTCGAATCATTTCCTCGAATCATTCCTCTGTGCTTCGAAGAAGTTTCTAAAATCCCTCATCTCACTTACAGGAACATCCTCGACCTTGTGCGTAGGTCGTCCGGTGACAAAGATACTGTATCTGCCTGTTGCCAGGAGGTAGAGATAGATAAGATAAATCTGAAAAGATTGAGTGACCATTTGTCATCTTTTCAACATAAAAATCAATTATCTTTTGCAACTATCAATGAAAGTTTATCTAGTCTTCCAAGAATGAAAACAAGACTAACAACCATTGAAGAAAAATTGAACTCATTGTTAAATGACCAAAAATATTCTGACATTTCTGTGAAGGAACATATAGGGCAGGATGCTCAACCAGTACCTGTGGCTAGTTCATCTAAAATAAAAATTGATCCAGAAATACCTGTTGATAACACTGAGTTTCCATCAAAAACTGATGATGTACCAGGATCTGCAACAGAAGGATTAAACAATAAGATTTCAGCACAATTAGAGAAATTACAGCTTCTTCTTACTCAGAAACAAGCTAGTACTAAGGAGACTCCTTCAAATAAAAAGAATTGTCCAAAACTTGACCAGTACCCAACATTTGATGGTGATTCTTCTTCTGATTGGCAACAATTTATTTGCAGAAATGATAATTTAAAAAATTCTTACAAACTGCCAGATGAGGAAATTGTGTCCAAGTTAATTTCTTTGTTCACTAATGTTGCCCTGATGTGGTATGAATCTGTTCTCCTGGATGGGAATGACTACTCATGGGAGGATTGGAAGAAATTAATTAAAGCACAATTTGGTGGCTCCAAGTTCAGAATGGCTCAACAAAGGCAGTATGAGGAAACTAGATATAGCTCTTCTACTGATAAACCTATTGAGTTTTTAATGAAACTTGTAAAAATCTTAAGGGCAATGGACCCAAATATAGAGTTTGATTTATGGAAGGACAGGATCCTCTATAAATTACCAATGTCTCTGAGAGACTTGATTGTAGCTAGGAATGAGTTCTCCAAAGAACCCTCTTCTTTCATTAATACTTGCAATGAGATACTTCTAAACAATAAGTATGATGCAAGAAGATTCATTCCCAGGACCCCTTTGGAGAAACCCTCCACTTACCAACAAAAACCTCTGGAAAAGGTTGGTAAACCTTCTGCCCCTGTTGCACCAAAGATGTATGCAACAAACACTTGCTTCATGTGCAACAAGCCTTGGCAGAAAGGCCATGTTTGTGACAAGAAGATAAATCTTGTAGAACAAACAGAGGAGCATGCTGATGACACAGTGGCACTGGATGATACATCAAGTGATTGTGCCAACAATATTTCATATGAATCTCAACAAGAAATCTTGATGCTGGAAGAAGATATTCATTATTTAAATACTATTGATATTGATAATAATGCTTTGTCTACAGTTGAGGATGCTGAGATCATAAAGAACATTGAGGATAACTCAATTGTTATTTCCCCTCTTAAGGCACCAGTCTTGATCAATGGAACCAGCATTGAAGTTGTTCTGGATTCTGGAGCTGGAGGAAGTGTAGTATCTGAAAGAGCAATTGCTTCAGTAGATCAAGACTATAAATCTAAACTGTTGCCTATCATTTCTGAAAATTGGAGAAGGTATGGCTCTGTTTTGTCCCCCATTGGTAAATACAAAGCCACAGTGTTTTTTAAATATAACCATGGTTTTGTAAGAGCTATTTGTGATTTTGTTGTCATGAAAAATGATAACTTGAGCAATTGGTTTATTGTAGGAAATGATATTTTAACCAAGTATGGCATAAAATTGGATCCTTCAAACCAATGTTTCACATTGGGGATGAATGGGAAGAGAAAATTTAAAATTTCCTCCCCTAAAAAATTATTAAAACCAGAATTGAAGACATGTAATTCTGTGGTTCAATATAAAGGAAGATCTACAAAGGAAATGCATGCCCTTATGTCTGAAATTGACAATGCTTCTTTTGGAGAACAACTTTCTGGTGAGGATAAAGATTCCATCATTAACTTGATAAAATCTTTTCCTATGGCCTTTGCTCATGGGTCACATGAACTGGGATTAGTTAAAGAGGAAATGAAACTTTCATTATCTTGCCCATTAACTGATATACCACCTAGTTTAAAGAAGAAGCCTTATCCTGCTTCTCCCACAAAGAGAAAAGATATTGAAGATAATATCTCTACCCTTTTAAAAATGAATATTATTGAAAAGGTAGTTGAAACACCTAAATATTGTGTTATCTCACCTGTCCTAATTTCTTATGAGAAAGATAAAGCCAGGTTATGTGGTGATTATAGAGCACTAAATACTTATACTGTTGATGATATCTATCCTTTACCTAGAATCAGCTCTATACATGCTACTTTACAGGGTGCTAAATATATCAGCTGTTTGGATGGTAATAAGGGATATCACCAGGTACCTGTTGAGAAAAATTCTCAGAACTTTCTGATGATTGCCACTCATATGGGTATTTATAAGTATATTAGGATGCCATTTGGCCCTAAAAATGCCCCTTCAGTTTTCCAAAAAGTAATGGATAACACATTCCATCAAGAGATAATTGAAGGTTGGCTGATGGTTTATATTGATGATATCATTATATTCTCAAAAATATTTGAGGACCATCTCAAACACCTGTGTAAAGTATTCCATAAAATGGATGAAATAAATATGACACTTGCTTTGAAGAAATGTAAATTTGGTTTCCATTCTTTAAAAGTTCTTGGTCATGTTGTTTCAGGCTTACAGATATGTGTTGACCAGAACAAAGTGGCAGCCATACAACAGGTGAAAGCTCCTACAACAGTGAGAGAGCTCCAAAGTTTTTTAGGAATGTGTGGATACTATAGACAGTATATTAAAAATTACCAAGTCATAGCTTTACCCCTTACCCAATTAACTAGATAGGATGTTGCTTTTGTCTGGAATAGTGAAAGACAAAGAGCCTTTGACACTATGAAACACTGTTTGATGTCAGAACCAATTCTTGCTTTACCTGACTTTGATCAACCATTTGTTTTGTACACTGATGCCAGTTTCATTGGTCTTGGTGCTGCCCTCCATCAAAAACAAGTGATAAATGATAAAGTTTCAGAAGTAGTAATTTGTTATATTTCAAGAACCTTGAGAAATAGTGAATTGAAATATGGTGCTACTCAATAAGAGTGTTTAGCTGTAGTATGGGCTCTAGAAAAGCTTCATTATTACCTAAATGACCAGAAATTTGAACTTGTCACTGACTGCAGTGCAGTTAAATCCCTTTTAAACTTGAAAACACCTAACAGACATATGTTCAGATGGCAGCTGGCTGTTCAAGAGTACAGAGGGAGAATGACAATTATTCATAGGGCTGGTATTGTTCACTCAAATGTGGATATGTTATCAAGGTTACCTTTACCAAATAATGACTCTAATCCTGCTTATGATCCTGAGGATGAAATTATTTATATTCATGGGATATATGTGGTTGATATGGAGGAAGAGCTATTACAGCTTATTCTGGAATAATATGATAAGGACACTGACTTGAAAAAGTTATGCACCATATTAAATGATCCAAAGAATGCTTCTATACAAGCATTAATTAAAACCCTTCCACCAGAGTACCAAAAAGGTTTGGAAAAAGGAAAATTTTCAATTGATGAAGGATATCTATATTATAGAAGAAAGTTGAGTAATGTTATTGTTATTCCTCCTTCTATGAAAGAAATCATCTTGAAAATTTGTCATGATGACATATTAGCTGGACATTTTGATCTTGACAAAACAATGATCAGAATTAAGAACACTGCTTGGTGGGCTAATATGTCTGAGGACACAAAATTATATGTTGAATCCTGTGATTCATGCCAAAAATCAAAAAGATTAACTGGTAAAAGAGCAGGATTAATGCAACATATTGAAACTCCTGATGCTCCATGGCAAATAATAAACATGGATTTTGTAACAGGATTACCTATTGCTGGTAAAGACAGTTATAACTCTTGTTGGGTTATTGTGGACAGATTCACAAAAATGTGTAAATTTATCCCTACCCACAAGGATGTTTCCACTAAAAAATTAGCTTTCTTATGGTGGTCTCATAAGTTTAATACTGCTGGTTTTCCTAAAGCCATAATCTCTGACAGAGACCCTAAATTTACTTCTGAATTTTGGATGTCTCTGATGGATGTTTGTGGTTGTGATCTGAAACTTTCTACTGCCCATCACCCTCAGACTGATGGTTTAGCTGAAAGAATGATTCAGACTTTAGAGGACATGATAAGAAGATATTGTGCCTTTGGCCTTGAGTATAAAGATAATGACAGATTCTCTCATGATTGGGTTACCTTACTTCCTGGGTTAGAATTTGCTTATAATAGCACTGTTCATTCTGTTACTCAAAGAAAGCCTTTTGAGCTCTGGCTTGAATATGTTCCTAATACTCACCCCCAAATTCTCAATAACAAAATACCTAAATTGGATATACATCCTGGTGTAAAATCTTTTCTTCAAATGCAACAACTATGTATAAATCATGCTCAAAAATGTATTGAAAAATCATTTGAATATGAGAAAAAAAGATGGGACAAATCCCATAAAGAATACACTTTTAAAAAGGGTGATGAAGTGTTGATTTCTACAGTCCACTTCAACTTAAAAGGCAATAACAAATTAAAAGATCCATTTGTTGGTCCTTTTGTTGTCAGAAGAATGATTGGAGATAATGCAGTTGAAGTTATTCTGTATTACCCATATGACAGAAAACATCCTGTTTTTCCAATATCTCTTTTGAAACCTTACACATCCAATAGTGATTTATTTCCAAAAAGGAGGGGTAGACCAAATAAAACCCCAAATAAAATCACTGAGACAGCGGAAATTGAAAAAATATTAAATGACAGAATAGTCACTGCTGAGAAAGGTACAGAATACTTATTGAGATTCAAGAATAAATCATCTGAATATGATTCTTGGATACCTGGGAAGGAGATATCTAATCTTCCTACTCTACTAAAAAAGTATAAAAAGAAAAAATCATAGCATTTTTTTATTGTTTTTTTAGAGTGAGGGAGTGTCAGCCAGGCTACTAGACTTACCCAGTGAAATAATTAATAAATTACTGGATGAAGCCGCACCTTATCATTTTTAATTATTATTTAATTATAATTTAGTTACATTAAAATTATTTATAATAAATTAACTAATTACAGAATGTTAAAATTAAAAAATTAATTAATTAAATAAATAATTAAACTAAAAATATAATTTTGTCCCTTATATTTTTCTCTAACACCGTGCTCATTTGACAGGTTGGGAAAAAATAAAATTTTATATTTAAAAATAAATATAAAGATAAAATAAGATTTAAATATTCAAATAATATTAAACATATACAAAAAGATCAAATTTCTTATTTAGGATTGACTTTTACAGTACATATTAAATATATTGATGTATTTCTGACATATTCTGTAAATACATCTTTTTGACGCCTTCTTTTTAGAATAACTTTATTATTTGAAATACTCTTTCTGGAATGTTCTTTTCTCTCTCTCTTCCTACTGTTTTTAGAATTTGATTGCCGTGCTTTGTCTCTCCTTTGCCTATAAAAGGCCTCTCTTTTTGTTGTCTTTTATTCATTCTTTTTACCAACTCATTTATTACTACAACTACACAGTTAAAACTTATTTATTATATTTTATATCTTTAGTATTTACACCATACGTAATTCTAATTCTATAACTTATATAAATTATTAAAATCTCCCTCTTATTTTGAGTAAAATAAATCATACTTGATTGAGAAAATACGTACCTAATTATTGAGAGTTAAAAAAATCCTTAAAATCTTCATATAACACTGTACCAAAGCTTCTAGACCAAAAGTGAACCTTGACAGGTAATATAAAAAGGGAATGAAATAAAATAATAAAATAGTATAATTATTTTAAAGGAGAGGCAACAAGTAGAATTTATGGCCTTTATATGACAGTGAGGTTTAATAAATTTTAATATAAGTATTTGATCAGTAGTTATTTTCAATGCACGGAAGACACTTGTTATTATTGATAGACTTAAGGCAACCTTGAATTAATTATTTACTTTTTAAATTAGATTACTAATGCTAAAAAATATAATAACCGTAATAAAGTGATATTGAGTTGAGTGTAAAGTAAGTGATAGAGCTACAGGGGGTTCCCCAAGGCCCTTATATAGGCAAGGGGCCCTCTGAAGCGCCACAAAAAATTATATTCTATAAAAAATAAAATAAGAAATTATTAATAATTAAAATTAAGTGTACCAAAGCTGTAAGGGGGAAAATATAAAACAATTAATTAAAAAATAAGTAAGAGTCCAAAAAATCCACCAATTCAACCCCAAAAAAATCTTTAAAATAAGTGAGTAATTAAATAAGATTGAAACACTTGAAGTATTAACTAATTCAATTTATAAAATGTTTGATAATAGCCAATTTTAAGTTAAACATAAAAATTAAACTATTTTAATATAATACTTAGTGTAATTAATTAATTAAGTCTGAAACATAAGATATTAATTAATATAACCCATTTTATTAGTGTAAGAATTAAATTAAGTTAAAACAATTTATTAATTTAATATTATTACTAATATTTAGAATGAAACATTATTAATTAATTAAAAAAATGTTTTAACTAATTTAATACCTTAATGACATAATTATGAGTCAAAAAAGCGCTCAATATTCATAATTTGTATGATATAAAAGTTTTATTTAATACCTTAATTTTATTTATTTATTTAATTTTATTATAAGTTAATATTTTGAATTTTTAACTATAATATATTTAATAAATTAATTAATAATTTATAAGTATTAAATACATGAAAAGTGTGCCAAGATTTTATAGAATAAAAAGTGTTTTATGAGTTTTAATTGTATCTCTAATTTATTTAATAATAAATTTAATATAACCCTTATTTTAGTTATATTATAATACAATTGTTATATAATTTATTATGCAATATAATATTAATTTATATACATAAAATGCATAATTTTTTGCCCTCATTAAGCTCCAATAGATTAACATAAAATTTACTGGGCTCCTGGTATAGCCTGGCTGACACTCCCTCACTCTAAAAAAAACAATAAAAAAATGCTAAGATTTTTTCTTTTTGTACTTCTTTAACAGAGTAGGAAGATTTGAAATCTCCTTGCCAGGTATCCATGCATCATCTTCAGATGATTTATTCTTATATCTCAATATATACTCAGTACCTCTTTCAGAAGTGATAATTCTATCATTGAGAATTTTATCAATTTCTGCAGTTTCTGTGACTTCCTCAAGGTTTTTCTTAGGTCTTCCCCTTCTTTTGGGAAATAAGTCATTGTTGGAAGTATAATTCTTAAGCAAGGAAATGGGAAAAACAGGATGTTTCCTATCATATGGAGAATACAATACAACTTTTACTGCATTATCTCCAACCATTCTTTTAACAACAAATAGTCCTACAAAAGGATCTTTTAATTTGTTGTTAACTTGTAGATTGAAATGGACAGTAGAAATAAAAACTTCATCACCCTTGTTAAATGTGTATTTTTTATGCTATTTATCCAATCTCTTCTTTTCTTATTAAAATGCTTTATCAATACAGCTTTGGGCATTTTTTCTGTATAGCTGTTGCATTTGCATAAAAGATTTTACACCAGGGTGTATTTCCAACTTAGGTAATTTATTATTGAGAATCTGAGCAGGAGTATTTGGGACATAACCTAACCAAAGCTCAAAAGGCTTATTCTCAGTGACAGAATGAACAGTGCTATTATATGCAAATTCAAGACCAGACATTATAGTGACCCAGTCATGAGTAAATCTGTCATTGTCTTTATATTATAATACAAAGGCACAATACCTTGTAATCATATCTTCCAGATTTTGAATCATTCTTTCAGCTAGACCATCAGTCTGAGGATGGTGAGCTGTAGACAACTTTAACTCACAGCCACAAATATCCATTAAAGAGGTCCAAAACTCAGAAGTAAATTCTGGATCTCTATCAGAGATAATGGCTTTTGGAAATCCAATAATATTAAACATGTAAGTCCACCATAAGAAAGCTAATTAATTTGTGGATACATCTTTGTGGGTGGGAATAAACTTGCACATTTTTGTGAATCTATCCACTATTACCCAAAAAAAGTTATAACTGTCTTTACCTGCAACAGGAAGACAAGTGACGAAATCCATGTTAATTATTTGCCAAGAAGTATCAGGTGCTTCAATATGTTGTAATCAACCTTCTCTTTTACCTTTCAACCTTTTAGATTTCTGGAAGGAATCACAAGATTCAACATATAATTTTGTATCTTCAGACATATTAGCCCACCAAGCAGTGTTTTTGATTCTAATTAATGTATTTTCAAGATTAAAATGACCAGCTAATATGTCATCATGACAAAGTTTGAGGATAGTTTCTTTCATAGAAGGAGGAATTAAAATTACATTAGTAAGCGTTCTTCTATAATATATATAACCATCTTCAATAGAAAACTTTCCTTTAATCAAAGCATTTTGATACTTTTCAGGAAGAGTTTTAATCAATGCCTGAACTGAAGAATTCTTAGGATCATTTAAGATAGTAACTAATTTATTTAAATCAGAATCATTATCATATGAATCCAGAATTAATTGTAATAACTCTTCTTCCATATCAACTATAAATATACCATGGATATGAACAGTGTCATCTTCAGGTAAATAATCAGGATTGGAGTCATTATTTGGCAGAGGCAATCTTAACAGCATATCAACATTGGAGTGAAAATTTCCAGCCCTATGGATAATTGTCATTCTTTCTCTGTATTCTTGAGCAGCAAGTTGCCACCTGAACATATGTCTATTAGGTGTTTTCAGGTTTAAGAGGGACTTCACAGCACTACAGTCATTTACCAATTCAAACTTTTGGTCATCTAGGTAGTAATGAGGCTTTTCAAGAGCCCAAACAACTGCTAAGAACTCTAATTGAGTGGCACCATATTTCAATTCACTATTTCTCAAGGTTCTTGAAATATAACAAATTAAAACCTCTGAGGATTTATCATTAATAATTTGTTTCTGGTGAAAGGAAGCACCCAGACCAACAAAGCTAGCATCTGTATACAGGAAAAAAGGTTTGTTGAAATCTGGAAGAGCTAAGATAGGAGCTGTCATTAAACAACATTTCAATGCATCAAAAGCTTTTTGAAAGTCAATATTCCAGATGAATGCCACATCTTTCCTAGTTAGTTTGGTAAGAGGCAAAGCTATGACCTGATAATTTTTAATATATTGTCTATAATAGCCACACATACCAAAAAAACTTTGGATTTCTCTTACAGAAGTTGGTGCCTTTACATTTGGAATTGCTGCAACTTTGTTGTGGTCTACACAAATTTGTATGCCTTACACAGCATGGCCAAGGACTTTTAAATATTGAAAGCCAAATGTACACTTTTTTAAGGACAAGGTCATATTGATTTCATCCCTTCTTTGAAAAACTCTATTTAAATGAATCATATGTTCATCAAAAGTTTTAGAAAAAAAATATGATATCATCAATATACACCATAAGCCATCCTTCAATTATTTCCTGATGGAAAGTGTTATCCATGACTTTTTGGAAGACTGAAGGTGCATTTTTAGGGCCAAATGGCATTCTAACATACTTATATATTCCCATATGAGTAGCAATAAGAAAATTTGTTTGAGAATTTTTCTCAACTGGAACTTGATGATACCCTTTATTACCATTCAGAAAACTAATAAATTTTGCGCCTTGCAAGGTAGAATGTATTGAATTGAATCTGGTTAAAGGATAAATATTATCAATAGTATAAGTGTTTAATGCTCTGTAATCTCCACATAATCTAGCCTTATCCTTTTCATAAGAAATCAAGACTGGGGAGATGACACAATATTTGGGGGTGACATTCACTTTCTCAATGATATTCATTTTTAATAATGTGGCAATATTATCTTCAATATCTTTTATTTTTGTTGGAGAAGCAGGATATAGTTTTTTCTTAAGACTAGGAGGAATATCACTCAATTTACAGGATAAGGTAATTTTCATTTCTTCCTGAACACTTCCTAAGACATGAGAACCATGAGCAAAAGCCATAGGGAAGGAGGTAATTGAGGCAATTATAGAATCCTTTTGTTCACTAGCTAACTGATCACCAAAAGAAGCAGTATTTATTTCATTTAATAAATCATCCATCATAATTTTTGGTCTGCTTTTACACTGGATCAGTGAGTTACAAGACTTTAGCAGATGCCCAGAAGGTTTTCTAGGGGAGGAAATTTTGAATTTTCTTTTGCCATTCAATCCCAAGGTGAAGCAATTATTTTCTGGGTCCAATTTCAAACCAAAAATGGTTAAAATATCATTACCCATAATAAAAAAATTGCTTAAATTATCATTTTTCATGACAACAAATTCACAAATAGCTCTGACAAAACCACCATTATATTTGAAGAATACAGAGGTTTTGTATTTGCCAATAGGACACAAGGTAGAACCGTACCCTCTTCATTTTTCAGAAGTCATAGATAACAATTTACTCAAATAATCCTTAACTACTGACACTAAGGCTCTTTCAGACACTACACTTCCTCCAGCACCAGAGTCAAGAACTACATCAACATTTTTACCATTAATGATATCAGGTGCCTTCAAAGGAGATAAGGCTATAGAATTGTTAGTAATATCTTTAATTATTTCAGAATTTCCCACTGAAGAAAGATCCAATACACATTCTTCAGATATATTATCTAAATAATGGACATCCTGTTCCAACATTAAAACATCTTTAACAGATTCATTGTCATAGGAGATATTACTTTTACAGTCACTAGAAGAATTATTGATATTAATTTCAGCCTCATCAGTGTCTTCATTTTGTTCAACAAGATGAATATCCTTGTCACAAACATGACCCTTTTGCCATGATTTGTTACATTTATAACAAGTATTTGTTGCATATTTTTAGGTGCAACTGGGGCAGAGGATTTACCAGATTTTTCTGGGGGCTTTGTAGAGGGTTTATTTTGATCATAATAAGATTTTCCAAGGTAATTCTTTGGTTCATATCTATGGTTGAGCATTACCTCATTACAGATATTAATGAAAGAAGAATGTTCCCTCACATGCTCAGTTCTAGCTACAATTAAATCTCTTAGAGAATTTGGTAATATATACAAGATTTTATGTTTCCAAATATCATAATCCATCTTTGGATCAATTGCTCTCAAGATTTTTGTTACTTTCATAAGAAAAACAATGGGTTTTTCAACAGAGGAGGATACATATCTAGTATTCTCATACAGTCTTTGCTGAGCCAACCTGAATTTTGAACCACCAAACTGATTCTCAATCAAGGATTTCCAATCATTCCATGTATAATTGCTGTTATCTAATAGAACAGATTCATGCCACATCAAGGCTAAATTGGAAAATAAAGAAATTAGCTTAGAAACAATTTTCTTATCAGGTAGTTTATAAGATCTCTTTAAATTATCAATTCTTTGGATAAAGTGTTGCCAATCAGAAGAAGAATCACCATCAAAGGTAGGATATTGGTCCAATTTAGGCCAATTTTTCCGACTACCGGGATGGTCCATCCTTTGGTTTGAATTATTTATCATTAATAGTTCCTGAAGTTTAGCCAGGTGTTCAGAAATTTCATTATTTACAGAAACAGCTGGTACATGACCATCACATGATTTTTTGCTAGAAGCAAAAGATTTTACAGACTCATTTTCAGTTTGTTAAATGGCTGAAATATGTTGGAGAAAAGAGGAACTCTGTTCAGGCTCTTTTCCCTTATTTTCATGCAGCTTATGGGCAGCAATCTCATTTATACCATAATTGTTGATGGTTAAGGTTGAAAATTTTTCCTGCAGGTCAGACACATAGTTTCTTATCCTTGGAATTTCAGACATCTGGTGATTTAATTTTTCAAGGGATAAAACATTTCTGTCCTCAGAGACTGTGTGTTTGGCACTCAGTGCATGGAAATCATTTTTCAGCTTTTTAAACTCATTTTGTAGAGATTTTATTTCACTTTTTAATGAATAATTTTCCTCAATAAGGGGTTTCAATTCACTCAAGGTTTTATTCAGATTGATATTCTTATCTGAGATAGATCTATGGTCACTCCTTATTTTTTTTGTTGGCTAAGAACAATATTAAAGGTTTCTTTGATTTTAAAATAAGCTGTATCTTGTACAGAAGAACTTACTTTAAAATGCAAGTGCAAATTTTTTAATCTATCACTCTCATGTATTAACACGTCTCTTAAATGTTTGTCTTTCACAACATTAAAATCAAGCGTATCTTTCAATATTTCTTCAGAAGTTTTCTCAATTAAAGTATAGACTTCAGGGGAAACAGAATCATTCTTAATTTCAAGAGAAGGATTAATTAAAGAAGTAGAATTCAAATGTAAAGGTTCATCAAATGATAATTTGCTAATTACATCATTGGGGCTACTCATTAAAGGAAGTTGTCTTTTCAAGGGTTTAACTGTTCTTTCACCAGGATCCACAATATTACCTGAAGAAGATTTGTTAATATACATACCAACATGTTTATCAAAAAAATTACTCACCATGGCAAGGGAGGAAACTTCCCCTGTGCCTTCTTTCTTCTGCCTCCCTGATAAGGATGGGGCTGAGGAGATGGATGGTAGGTTGGTGTCCTGGATGGGCCAGGGTGTTGAGCTGTTGGTTGCTGAACATTCTGTTGATAATGGCTCATCAAGTAATCCCATTTCCACTGCTCCACCTGCAGAGTGCTTTGATTTTGAGTGAAGGAGCTCAGTACCTGATTGGGCTGAGGTTGTGGCTGAGGCTGGGAGGCTGGGAAATGAGGAGGTTGAGCCTGTTTGGGATTTAATAACTACTGCATCTGCTTCCAGAGTGTGTCTACTCTTGCCTTGTACTTCATACTTTCTGCTTTCAGTTCTTTGATGAGACTGGACAGGTTGTTTACTTTTTGAGTCAGTGGTATCTCTTATTATTTTTATACCTTTGAGTGGATATTCCTGATTTATTAGAGGTTTCACTTCTTTCAGAGGTGTTTGGTGAGGGGGGTTTGCCACTTCTCCTGCCATTTCCACGTCCTGAAGGTTTTTTGTCAGCTGAATAATGTTTGTAAGTTAATTTAGAAGAACCTACAGATTCAGTGTCAACATCTACTTCAATCTCATCTACATGTAAGTTATCTATGCTGTTAGCCAAATTACTGGACATTTAAACTGTGAAAAAAGAATCAAAATTATTTTAATGATCCAAATTTTTATTTTCAAAATAAAATATAAAGTATTGAATTTTTAATAAAACAAAAATTTTAAATTTTTATCAAGAATCAATTAATTAACCAAAAAATGTAACACAAATAAATGTAATTACAATTTTTTTTATTAAGAAATAACAATAATAAAAATGGGACCAACCAAAAAATGTTTATAAGTCAACCAAAATAATTAATACCAAAAATAATATATTGGCAATATTGGGACTAAGTACTGAGTACTATTATGGTCAAACAATAAACAAAAAATAATGATAAAATTAATTTAATAATTTACTAAAAATTAATTGTCTTCTAGGACTAAGAGTTTTACTCTATTATGGTCAACTAGGAAAAAAAAAATTAAAAAATAATGAACACTTACACTCAGTGAATCAGCAATTAAGCCACAAACATTGTTATTGCATTAAAAATATAATAATATGAGTGAGAGGTGCAAAGGTTAACTTACTATAGTGATCATAAAATCACTTCAAAATAATATATGATTTAATTTAATATAAATCTAAATGATCAAACCCAAGTTAAAAACACGGTCGCGGCAAAATTTTTACTTTTTGGTTGGGTGGTCTGTGCGCTATGTTGTTTGTCGCAAGTATCATAGTTGTTGTCATTGTTTGGAAAGGCGCCCAATTATTGGCCGGTTGTCTAGAAGAAGAGGAGAAAGAAGAGGAAATGGAGAGGAGGGAAAAGGTAATATAAAAAGGGAATTAAATAAAATAATAAAATAGTATAATTATTTTAAAGGAGAGGCAACAAGTAGACTTTAGGGCCTTTATATGACAGTGAGGTTTAATAAATTTTAATATAAGTATTTGATAAAAAGTTATTTTCAATGCACAGAAGACACTTGTTATTATTGATAGACTTAAGGCAACCTTGAATTAATTATTTACTTTTTAAATTAGATTAATAATGCTAAAAAATATAATAAACGTAATAAAGTGAAATTGAGTTGAGTGTAAAGTAAGTGATAGAGCTACATGGGGTCCCCAAGGCCCTTATATAGGCAAGGGGACCTCTGAAGCGCCACAAAAAATTATATTCTATAAAAAATAAAATAAGAAATTATTAATAATTAAAATTAAGTGTACCAAAGCTGTAAGGGGAAAAATATAAAACAATTAATTAAAAAATAAGTAAGAGCCCAAAAAATCAACCAATTTAACCCCAAAAAAATCTTTAAAATAAGTGAGTAATTAAATAAGATTGAAACACTTGAAGTATTAACTAATTCAATTTATAAAATGTTTGATAATAGCCAATTTTAAGTGAAACATAAAAATTAAACTATTTTAATATAATACTTAGTGTAATTAATTAATTAAGTCTGAAACATAAGATATTAATTAATATAACCCATTTTATTAGTGTAAGAATTAAATTAAGTTAAAAAAATTTATTAATTTAATATTATTACTAATATTTAGAATAAAACATTATTAATTAATTAAATGAAATGTTTTAACTAATTTAATACCTTAATGACATAATTATGAGTCAAAAAAATGCTCAATATTCATAATTCATATGATATAAAAGTTTTATTTAATACTTTAATTTTATTTATTTATTTAATTATATTATAAGTTAATAGTTTGATTTTTTAACTATAAAATATTTAATGAATTAATTAACAATTTATAAGTATTAAATACATGAAAAATGTGCCAAGATTTTATAGAATATAAAGTGTTTTATGACTTTTAATTGTATCTCTAATTTATTTAATAATAAATTTAATATAACCCTTATTTTAGTTATATTATAATACAATTGCTATATAATTTTATTATGCAATATAATATTAATTTATATACATAAAATGCATAATTTTTTGCCCTCATTAAGCTTCAATAGATTAACATACAATTTACTGGGCTCCTGGTATAGCCTGGCTGACAAACACAATTGCAAAAACGTACATTACTATGAATGCCAATGTCCCATTTCTACTTATGAATCATCAAATTCTTAATTTCCACTTCTTCATAGCTAAATTCTTTTCTTTTCCAGGTTTCTTTTTAATTATTGTAATAATTTTAATATTTGAGCTCAACTCTACTTATATTATATTTATGTATTTTATGTTTTACTTATATAGATAAAATAAATTGCATGATAATTGACTTTTCACAAAATATTTTATGGCAAGCATTAATTTTAATCATGTTAGTTAATTAGAAAGCAGTTTAAACTAAAACCTATAAATATTCTGCTAAATTTAAATATAAAAACAATTTTTTTTGAGTTTCATTAATATTTTTTCACATTTTTTTAGTGGAAGAAGGCATAGGACTAATAAAAAAAAGGTAAAATTTATTTCAACTAGACATATTCTGTAGTATTTTTATTTAAATAAAATTCTTTTTAATTACTCTTCATTTAAATTTCACCTTGCCCATTTATGAATTTTTAAATCTTCTCATAGTAGTTGGAAGTGGATAGTTAAGTTGTCTAGATCTTGACTCCTCTGCATATAATGAGATATACTATTTAAAAAGGAAGGATCATGATGACTTTCAACTTCTTGACTTGATATATTATGTATATAAGATAGGAATTGATCTGCTTCAAGTTTTGACTCAATGATCATGTTGTGTAATATTATAAAAAGTGTCATGATTTGATCGACAATTTCTCTCCTCCATAGATGGCATGGCTGTTTAATTACTCCCCATTGTGCACATAATACTCCAAAGGCACTCTCAATGTCTTTTTGTGAAGCTTCTTGTAGTTTTGAAAAGTATTGACTTGTTTCATCTTGTAGGTGGTGTATAGTCTTGACAAGCATTGTCCATGGAGGATAGATTCCATCTTCCAGGTAATACAAAATTTTATATCTATGATTATATATCTTAAAGCTCACCTCATCTTGAGTACCAGCCAATCATATGTAAAATATGTTACATCTATGGAGAAAATTGATATCATTAAGTGCTCCAGGAGTATAAAAAATGCAATTCCAAATATTCAGGTTCTTGCTAGCCACAGCTTCAATTATCATTTTAGGTGTGCTATTTTTTCCTTGAATTTAACCTGCTTAAGCTTTTTGGAAATATTTCCACACCCAGTGAATCCCATCTATTGAGCCAAGAAATACAGGGAATCCTTGTTCTTTATACTCTCTCAATATAATTTTCTTTTCAGAAGCATTAAGTTCTTGTAAGTATTCCTTTTTATATAAACTAATTATATCTTTGATGAAGTGCTTTAGAGCTCTCAGGGCAGTATTTTTTCCAATACAGACATACTCATAAGTTCTATCAGCTGAAATACCATATGCTACTTATTGTAGAGCAGCCATCATTTTCTGTTCTGGTGTCAAACCCACTTGGCCACAGAAATCCTAAATAAATATAAGACAATTAAATTATGACTTGTATTTTGAAATATTTCACCACTTACCTTATGCAATAACCAAAAATGGTTGTGATTTTGTATGTCCTCACAGATACTTTTGAATAGATCCCTGCTCATTGGGAAACATTTCTCAAACATGATATTGTTGTATGTAAATGTGGGGATAAAGTAGTCAGTCATTAGATGTTGATGGCCTTACATACTTTGTCAATAAAAATTTACTTTTTTTTCTCTTTGTATGTTTGATTTTGGAGTGTTGAATACATAGGAAATAATATAGTCTTCTTCTTTCATATCAAGTATTTAATCAAGAACATTTAAAGGCATGTGAGATAGTAGAGTTTTACTGAATGAGTGCAAGGGATGAATAGTAATTTTAATGAGTGATTAGAAAAAGATACTGTGTAGGGAAGTTGAATAATGAAATTTATTATTTAATGACCAATTAAAATGCAATTAAATACTTATTTTCTACCAACACAGAGGTAGATTCCCTTAGCTAATATTCAACACTGGGAATTTGGAAGTAATTAGTTAGAACTTGACTGCTAATTTTTCATGCATTTCATTCAATGTGCTCAATGAATAACTTGATTCAGAAGATTAAGAGTGTATCAATTCCTCTGTGTGTTTAGAGAGCATGTTTTCTTGTGGTCACTTAGTATATTTTAGTCATTGAGGTTTGGAATGTGCAGCCAGTAGTGTAAAACAGTGAAAGTGGATATAATTTTGTGATGAGTAGTGAGTATAGTGGCTTGGAATGAAAATTGAAAAAATTGATGAGCTGGAAAGGAGGAAAGTAAGTGATTGGAAAGTGGGATGCAAAATCCAACAAAAAAAAGGAAGGCAGGGGGGTGAATCAATGATATGAAGTAATTATCTATAAGTATATATAATTACTTGTACCAAATATTTAGAGAAATGAATGGTTAATGAGGTTTGATAATGCAATGGTGAATGAATATGCCCTAAATTATCAGAAAGTATGCATACTTACCCAGCTTACAGACATAGTGGTAGATTCCCTAATTATAGTAAATATGTCGGTCAGTCGTCTAGAAGAGGTAAGAAAAATAGGAGAAAAAGGAGGAGAGAAGGAGGAGGACAAGGGAAAATAAAGAAATAAACCAAAAATATATATTTAATTTATTTGAGAGGGAAACAACGGTGAGCAACTTTGAGAGGTGACAAAAACTTAGATTTTATTAACAATAATATTATTAAATGTAAGGGTTCTGCGCGGCAAACAATTTTAATTACTATCAGACTTAAAGCAACCTTTGATTTGTTGTATAGAATTTAAATTAGATTTGTATTACTAATAAAAAAGGTATAAACATAATAAAATGGTTATTTAATTTGTTGAGTGTGTAAATAGTGATGAGGCTACAGGGGATTATCCAAGGCCCTTTTATAGGCAATGGGTCCTCTGAAGCGCTACTATCTTTGTAAATACAATGATTAGAATGAAGTAAAACAAATATATCAAAAGAGTAAATGAAACATAACAATATAGAGAAAAACATGAAACAATTAATTAAAACCCCAATTAAGAATCCAATTTTCCCGTCATTAATTCCCAAATCAGTAAGTAAAAAATAGTGAATAACTAAACAAGATTGGAACATAGGAACTATGAGAGAAATAATTCCAAACAGATGGTACAGTCTGATTAAAGGACATTTTAAGTGAAACAAAAAATAATTTGACGCAACAAAACATGCAATTAATCTCAATTTAGTCCAAATTAATTTATTTGTTTTTTCTAACACAATTAAGGGTCAAAAGAAGCGTCATTAATTATTGTTTAGTATCATATGAGAGGTATTATTTAATATATAAATTTAAGTAATTAATTTAAATATATTATAAATCAATTTTACACTTATAATTATAATATATGTTTTTCAATTAATTAAATATAAATTTATAATTATTAAATACATAAAAATGCGCCATTATTTGTAGAATATATTATATTATGTTCAATTTAACTGTATATAAAAATATATATAACCAATAAATTTAATGTAACACTTGTATATAATAAAATACTTATATAATTTCATTATGCAATAAAATATTAAGTTATATTCATTAAATACAATTCTTACCCACTCTTTAAGGTTTTATAATTTATATATCATTTACTGGACTCCTGGAATAGCCTGGCTGACAAAATACCTGCATATTATAGCCCAGTAAAACTTATTAGACATGCATAAAATACATATCAAGCAGTAATACATTATATACACCAAAGGAAACCATGTAAGAGCATCTACCTCCGTGTTGGTAAATTGGTTTGGTATGCATATTTTTTTGCATTTTGATGTGAGCCTTAATCCTCATTTCATTAATGGCCTCTATTAGCTAGTGAATTCAGCATGTAATATAGCCTGTCAACTAAAGTTACTGAGCTCCTTTTAACCTCATTTGGTAATTCAATATTGTGCCTGCCAATTCTTTTCACTCCATCTTGTTGCTGCTGAACACTTTGAGGTGCCACTACTTATTGTAGAAAAAAGTTTTCATATCATAATTCACAACTATTACTACACAACCCTTCTATCTACCCATTTTCCTCATTTCACATCTTTTCCTAAAACTCCTAAATTAATCTAACATGATGAACTCGTCCAAAGCTAAGAAAAAGTGATCCCCAAACTGGAACCACCAAGAAGAAGAGCAGTTAGCTATCTCCTGGATTCATGTCAGCAAGAAACCAGAATTTGCAACTTACCAATCTGGTGAAACATTTTATAAGAAAATTGAAGCACATTTCAACCAATTCAGCTCTCTGCACTACTGGGACTATGATCAAATCAGAATAAGGTCAGTTTCAAGTTATAAAGATATTTTTAAATTCTTTTAAACTTACTTTTTTAATAATTTATATGGAAGGCTCTCAACACAGAATCCCTTAAGTTCAGCTCTATATACTACTCAATTGAAAGGAATCCTCCTAGTGGAACCTCACCAAGTGACTGGTTACAAACTGCCTTATCTATTTATCAAGACCAAACAAAGTCAGCTTTTAAAATTCTTCCAGCTTGGGAGAAGTTAAAGTTTGTTCCAAAGTGGCGAATGGAACTAACCAAGGTTCCAAATAGTGTAACCGTAAATTTGAGTGGGAACAAAAGCAATGGGAATTAAGACTTTACTAGTGACCCACCAACACCTTCTCCAGCCTCTAGTGGATTTACAGTCTGTCTAATTGTGATAAAATCTGCAAAGAAAAGGCGCCTTACTGAAGGAATGGAAGAAGATAAATCCTTACTCACATCCCACTTCAATGAACTTTCCGAAAAACGTGTAACTGCCATAAGTGATACAAATAGGCTAACTGAGTCAAGAAACAAACTTACAAGAGAGAATCTTCTATTAAAAAATGATAAAATAAAGATTGAAGAAGAAAGACTAGAAATTGAGAAAAGAAAGCTAGCTATTGAAGAAAAAAATCTAGATATTAAAGTAAGACAACTGCGACTTTCAGAACAAAATTGTAGCATAAATGAGGAGAAGTCTTTCAGTGAAATGATGGCTAATGATCTTAAAGTTTTAAACTCAAAAAAAAAAGATTTTGAGATGGCAGATGGCAGATGATTTACTTATTTTACAAAGTATGAAAGAAAAATTAAAAAATAGATGGGTTAGTAATGATAATTATACCTTTAAATAAAATGAAATTAATTTGTTTTTGTAGATAAATATTTTGTCAGTATAGAAATATATCTAAAATTAATGGTGCACTTATAAATAGAAGAAAAAAATATTATACGTTTCAACAGAAATTAATTTATATCTTACAGTCTACTAGTATAGAAGAGGAAATGGATATTATATTGCAAGATGAGAAAAGATGTGAGAAAAAATGGGAGTTTGGAAGAGTGTTTTTATATTCAACTCAAGGTCTGGTGGGGTAGAAAGACATGAGAAAACTTTCTCCTTCTTCTGGAATTTTTGTCGGCTGTAAATAATTTGTGGTGTTAGCTTGAGCCAAGAGTAAAGAATAGGAGATAATGAAAATTAAAAATAATAATAATAAATAAATAAGAAAAGGTTTTATATGTAATTTATCAAAAGAGTGTTATTGATAGGTGAGATTATAAAGCAAGAGATAAGATTGAGCTGATTTATATTTAATTATTATTATTTTAATAAAATAACATATTTTTTTTTACTTATATTTAAATAGTTGCATGTAAAAAATATAAAAAAACTTACCTAACCATAAAAATAAATTATTAAATGTCTTATAGTCTACTCAAAATGAAATAAGGCTACTAGTATAAAAGGGGAATTGGATATTATATTGCAAGATGGGAAATTATGTGAGCAAAAATGGGCATTTGGAAGAGTGTTTTTATATTCAAATCAGGGTCTGGTCAGATAGAAAGACATGACCAAGCTCTCTCCTTCTTCTGGAATTTTTGTCGGCTGTAAAAAAAATGTGTTAGCTTGAAGTGAGATTAAAAAATAGGAGGTAAGAGAGAAATAAAAATAAAGTAGCAAAGTTAAAAAAAATAAAGTAGTTAAATTTAAAAAAATAAGAGAGTAAAAAAAACTAAAGTAGCAAAATTAAAAAAAAAGAGAGAAAGAAAAAAATTACTCACGTTGAGGAAGATTGAATATTTGCACATCCTCTTGGACAAGGATGAACCGGAAATAGTTTATGGTTGGATTGAAAAAATACCTCATTCAGGAGTGAAGTATTTTCTCTAAACATCTATAGGCTGTTCCCAGATTTTCCTTGTCCATGAGGATGGGAATAACAGATTTTTGGGTGTATCCTACTAGCGGGAAAAATCTGTTATTCCCATCCTCATGGACAAGGAAAATCTCAAAACAGCCTATGGATGTATAGAGAAAATACTTTACTCCTGAATGAGGTTTTTTTTCTATCCAACCATAGACTATTTCCGGTTCATCCTTGTCCAAGAGGATGTGAAAATAGTCAATCTTCCATAAACATGAGTAATTTTTTTCTTTCTCTCTTTTTTTTAATTTCCTTACTTTAGTTTTTTTTACTCTCTTATTTTTTTAAATTTTGCTAATTTAATTTTTTTTTCACTCTCTTATTTTTTTTTATTTTGCTACTTTATTTTAATTTCTCTCTTACCTCCTACTTCTTAATCTTGCTTCAAGCTAACACCTCATTTTTTTTACAGCCAACGAAAATTCCAGAAGAAGGAGAAAGCTTGGTCATGTCTTTCTATCCAACCAGACCCTTATTTGAATATAAAAACACTCTTCCAAATGCCCATTTTTGCTCACATCATTTCCCATCTTGCAATATAATATCCAATTCCCCTTTTATACTAGTAGCCTTATTGCCTTTTGAGTAGACTATAAGACATTAAATAATTTATTTTTATGGTTAGGTAAGTTTTTTATATTTTTTATGTGCAACTATTTAAATATAAGTAAAAAAATATATTATTTCATCTAAATAATAATTATTAAATATAAATCAGCTCAATCTATCTCTTGCTTTATAATCTCACCTAACAATAACACTATTTTGATAAAGTATGTATACAACCTTTTCTTATTTATTTATTATTATTTTTTTTATTTTTCATTATCTCCTACTCTTTACTCTTGGCTCAAGCTAACACCGCAAATTATTTACAGCAAACAAAATTTCCAGAGCCAAGAGAAAGATTGGACGTGTCTTCCTACCCCACCAGACCCTGGTTTGAATATAAAAACACTCATCCAAACACCCATTTTTGCTCACATCTTTTCTCATCTTTCAACATAGTATTCATTTACCTTTTTATATTAGTAGCCTTATTGCCTTTTGAGTAGACTATATAGCACTAACTATTTTCTTTCTAAAGGTAAGTTTCTTTTATCTCTATTATTTTATATTTTCTATATCTATATTCATGGTATTAAATTCTATGTGCACCATAAATTTATCACATACGTTTCATTTTTTTTACTTCAGATATCCATACTCCCTCTAGATTCCCAGTTATGTGCTTTAAGGTCCTCTCAAAGCTGGAAGTGTATACTTGAATTATTTAACTCTTGATTACGGCAGATTTAGTCTGATAAAGTATTGGAGAGGATTGGATCATTGTGGTTGGTAATTATTTGACTTCTGACTGATTCATTTGAAATGTAAAAATAATTTTCTGACATAGATTCTATGACCATGTTGTGAAGAATGACACAACATGTCATGACATCTTTTACAGAATTAATGTCCCATAGACAGCAAGGTTGGGTGATTATTCCCCAACAGGCTTGCAATATGCCAAAATCACACTCAATATCTTTTTTGCAGCCTCTTGAAGCTTAGAAAAGTATCTACTTGAAGCATCTTGCTGGTGAGGAATAGTTTTGACCAAAGATTACCAGGAAGGATATATTCCATCAGCAAGATAGTAGGAATTTGAATATTTGACTTGGTTAATTTTAAATTTTATTGTATCTTGTGTTCCTGAAAGAAGTTTATCAAAAATAATACTTCTGTGAAGCACATTAATATCATTCAAGGAGCCAGGGGAGCAAAAAAAGCAGTGCCAGAAATGTAAGCTTTTTCTGGAAACCGCCTCCATATCATTGTAGGTGAACCTTCTTTACCCTGAAACTGACCCTCCCATGCTCCTGGGAAATTTTTCCAAGCCCAATGCATGTCATCAATTGCGCCGAGGCATCCTGGGAAACCACGTTCCTCATATTCTTGAAGAATAATTTTCTTTTCTTCTTGCATAGGTTCACATAAGTATTCAGATTTATATGATGTAATAATATCTTCGATGAATATTTTGAGGCATTTTAGTGCTGTAGTTTCACCAATCCAAACATATTCATCAGTGCTATCAGCAGAGACTCCATAGGCCAATTGACGTAGAACAGAAGTAATTTTTTGTTCTGGTGATAAACCAATTTGGCCACAACAGTCTGGTAGAATAACAAATTAGAGTCAGAAAACTATTATATGTTAATTTACTTACACTTTTACTAACCCAAAAGGTATTATGTTACTGTAAATCTGTAGACAGCTTTTGAAATAGCTCTTTGCTGATTCAGAATTGTCATTCAAAGAGATAGTTGTTGTATGTACAATTAGCATTGAAATAATCTTTCAACAAGAAATGATGTCCTTCAACATGTTCTTGATTTATTATTTTTTTACACCCTGTTGTATCATATGAGCTTAGCAATTCAGTAAATACAATTATTTCTTCTTCCATTGTGAGTAATTCATCAAGTATGAGTTGTTCCATCTGAAAAGTTGAGGAGAGTGAAATGAGTAGTGAGAAGGCAAGAGAAAAAAAACAGTTTAATGAATGGGAAAGTCAACACAAGGGTGAGGAAAATTTCCCAATGCGTGTTTGCTAGCTGAATCTGCATACAAGGGTGTGAAGCCTCATTTCAGTAACTATGGACGCAGAAATTATGCAAGTATCTACTGAAAATTTACTGCAAAAGGGGTAGATGCTCTAAGTACCCTAACCCAATCCCTAGCACTAATACTAACATTCACAATTAAAATGATGGAATTCTAAAGTTAACTTTGAGGAATAATGAGAATTAGCAAGTGATACTTCTAACTTTATTAAGGGAATGATACTAATAATTTTTTTGAGCAAACAATACTGCTAAATTATCTGAGAAAAAGATACTGCTAATGTTGTAGTTTGCATACTATGAATGGCTAAATACATAGTAGGTTGTGCATGGCCAAAGATTGTACAATTTTTATGTACAGGGACATTCAAATAGGATAAAACAAAAATAAAAAAATTTAAAGTTTTTTTGACAGCTTTTAAAGCTGAGAAAAAGATTGATTGATGGGTGGAAATGGGAAAAAGAGATGAAATGAGAGAAGATTTTTCTCAGCATTGCAAAATTTATGTGCACCTGTCAATGCAAACTGCTGCTCAGCTATTAAAGCTGTCAAAAAAATTTTGAAACTTATTTTCTGTGGTTTCATACTTTCAGATGTGCCAGTATGTTCTAGAGCTTAAGTATGATGTAGTAGTAAATATAAATGTTCCTACCACTTAATATTAAATGATTTATGAATTAAACCTCAGGGAAAGACTAATAAAACTTTTATACTCAATTTTTAACCCACAATATTTGGATTGGTGCAGACTAGTGTTGAAAAATAGGCTAATAAAATATAGTTATAGCTAATATAAAGATAATATAAATTTATTAAGGCTTTTAAATATATTTTAGATTCTAATAATTGTTTAATAATGTTTATTTGATGTGTAGTAAGCAATTGGTGTCCAATAACAAGCCAAATCATCCTTTACTTATACCATAATCCACTAAATTGCACAGACCTTAAATAGAGATGATGTCACTTCTTTCACTGGAAATTAAAGAACTGTGAGGGCTCATCAACTCCCCATGGTGTTCACCTCAAGGTAAGTCACTTTCGCATTTTTGGTAATTTAATTTCTGATTGAAATGTCATTTTTTGTAATTTAATTGATGATTAAAATGTCTTTTTTTTGTTCTTTTTTTATCATCTTTTTTGTTTTGATAACTGATTTATCAATTGATTTTTTCCTTTTTTTTCCTTTTTTTTCCTTTTTTTCTGGTTCTCCATTATTTTTACCTTTAACTTATTGGATTTATGGTGTTTTTTTTCTGCTAATACAATTTGTAAACATTTTCTGAGAACTTTCTAGTGATTTTTAGGTGATTTTTTTTTGGCTATTTTGGGTACTTTTTTCACAGAAGCCATTTGTTATCATTTTAAAAGCATTTTAAAGTGATTTTGAGGTGTTTTTTGGCACTTTTCTGGAGTTTTTTCGGATTTTTTATGGAACTGTTTGCCACTTTTCTAGGAACTTTTGGGAAAGTTTTTTGGGAAATTTTGGGGAAATTTTTGGTGAATTACTGAGAACCTTTGGGAACTTTTATGGAGACTTCTGGATGCTTTTTTTTGAACCTTTTTGAAACTTTTCTGTAAGCTTTTTATCAACTTTTTTGGGGACTTCTTGAACTATTTCAGGTATATTTTATCCAAATTAATTATTTTTCTCATTTAGATTGATTTTTTTTACATTTTTTTTAGAATTTGAGTTGATAGGTGAGGAGGAGGAGCACTATGGGTGCTACATATTGTAATAGGCTAAAGCAAGGGGGTTTTATGGGTTGCTCCTCATTGCACAACTTATATAGCAATCCAGTTACTTCTTAGTCTCTTATAGCTGTAACCCTTACTGTTGGTAGCCCCAACATAGTAAGTCTTAGTTAGTCTCACTACTGTATCAGAATAATCAGTCCTGTATTAGGCTAGCATCAGCCCTAGTAGTAGTCCCCCCTCTTAGGTCTTAACATTTGTCCCAATATATAACCAGTGCACTACAAAAAATCATGAACCCCCCAGTTCAATCCTATGAATTACTCTTAGCTGCAATGCAAGAGAAGATGACACTCATGCAAGAGCAGAATGCTAGACTCTTGGAATGTCTATCAGAGGAAAAACACTCATATTGCAGCCCCATAGAGGCAGGATTGGATGCTGCTGAAGCCAAAGAAGAGGCACTTCCCACCACACTAGCACCACCCATCAAAGGCCCAATGATTCCAGTCCCAGAAATCATTGATGGAAAGCAAGGCCCCCTGGAGTATCATTATGCATTGCAGGTAAACCTCTATGTCCTGCTCAACAGCCATCCTTTCCCAGACAAGCAACCAAAAATTGGATCTGAAATATTTTACCTCACAGGTGAGGTGGCACTCTGCAAAAGGCCATAGAAAAAAGAACTCCTTGAAGGTGACAATTCCAAAACAACATTTTACCAATTCATGGCAGCACTTGAGCTAGCTTTTGGTTATCCTTATGTGGCCACAACCTTGGAACATGCATAAAACCAATTATACCAAAAACATTCAGTGGACAAGTACATGTTGAGACTCTGGGGAGACACCAGCTACATCACAAAATGGTGAGAAGGGGAACTCATTTTTTGTTTCAGGAAGGGGCTCTCATCAAGAATCCAAAACTGCCTAATCAGTCATACTCACCAAACCTCTCTCCAAGCACTCATGGAGCTAGCTATCCAAATCAATGAGTTTATGCATCAGCAAATGGATTGTTGGAGTGGTGCTTGTTTGTAGAACAACTATGCCTCATAAAGTGGGGCCAGCACCAGGGGACTAAACACCAAGGATATTGATGCAGTAAGATCACATGGCACTAGTGGGAGAAAAAGGTTATCCAATGAGGAGTACCAGAGGCATATGAAAAAAGGGCTGTGTCTCCAATGCATAAGTAGTGGTCATATGGCAAGGGAGTGTAGGGGGAAAATGAGGGTTAGTGAAGTGGAGGAAAGCACAGGAAAGGCGCAGGTAAAAGACAGTTCTCAGGAGTGAAGGTTGTGCCCTCCTTGAGCAGATAAGAGGGATAGATAAGGTAGATTCAGTAGAGGAATTATCAGCATGTAATCCAATTGAAGTAAATTATAATTGTATTGTAATAAGTTTTCCTCTAATAACCCTTTATGGAACCAGAAATATACAAGCCCTTCTGGACTGCGGGGCCACAGACTGTTTTATTTCCAACAACTTTTTACAAATATATAAAAAGAAAATAGAAAAAATGGACTACCGCAGGCATCTACATATGTTTTATGGATCCCCAGGTGCGGGAGGAGAAGTAAGAGAGAAGGTTTTTTGTAGATTCTGGTTACATGGAAGGGAGTATTAATGCACGGAATATGCCAAAAGCCTGAAAGACCAGTATGACATGGTACTGGAGATGAAATGGCTGGACCAGTACAGTCTGCACATTGACTGGAAATAAAAGACAGCTCAAATGGAAGGATAGGGAACAATTGACAGGGGGGAAAAAGTGTTAACCAGACCTTGGGTTAAGTTCACATACTGAATTGAATAAATTCAGTATGTAAACTGAACCCAATGTCTGGTTGCCATTTTTCCCCTGTGATAGTGCTAAATTATTGGCTCCCTGGCCCCTTCAGGGATGAGAAGCCCATACTTTTGAGTCTTCTGATGTTTTTTTATCATCAGTTGACTTGCCACCAGAACTGAAGCTTCTTCTTTAATCTAAGAAGCAGGCTGGGGATGGTTCACCAATGGGGAGCACAAGAGAAAACCAGAAAGTGAATAAAGCATGCCAAGGGGAGGGGAAGGAATAACTGAGAAGGGGGAAGTCAGAAGATGGAAAGGTGGATGGAAAAGAGAATGAATTTTGCCCCTGGTCCTCCTGGAAAGTCTCCTGGTGTTTTATTATCATCAGTAGACTTGCTGCAAGGCATGAAAATTTTCTCTTGATACTAAGTTTCAGGACTTGGAGGGGGAGTTGGAGAAAGAGGAGGAGCTGGAATGTGACATAACAGCATGGAACATATCTGCCGAGATTGCAGCCAAGATCCAGTCCTCAAAGCAAAAAAAAACCTCAAGAAACAGTCCCCTAAGCTTATTGGAAATTATTAATGCTGTTTGAAGATGGAGGAGTCAAGAAACTTTCACCTTACTAACTATGAAACTTTTCTATTGATCTGATTCCAGGCACAACTCCCCAATTAAGCCCCATAATCCCATTTTCAACCTTGGAGTCAACAGCACTAAAGGAGATGATTGATGAAAATTATAATAATGATTTTATCAGACACTACATAATATAGGGGATGGACTTTCTAGAAAGTCCCCAACCTGAACTCAGATGTAACTCAGACTGTACTCATACTGAACCCATACTGAACTATAATTGAACACCAACCTAAAACTGTTCTTCTGAGTGGTGTTCATCCCTGATTGTATGGTTCCTTTGTCAATTGCTCAATGTTTTTTCAATATGTGGTGAGTTTGAGTCCAAGGTTTCAGACTTGCTAGCAAGTTGGCCCCCCATATTGTGTGGTGAGAGAATAAAAATCTCCCTGGATGGCCCCTGTGATATTTACAGGTAAAAAAGATGGTTCATTGAGACCATGCATGGAGTTCAGAAGGTTAACTGCACTGAAATTTAAGAATAGATATCCCCTTCCACTGACTAGTGAGCTGATTGACAGTCTTCAGGGTGCAGAAAGTCTCAAATCCTGTGATCTTAGGGCAGGTTACCATAAAATTTGCGTGAAAGAAAGTGATGAACATAAACTGGTGTTCTGCACTAAATTTGGTCATTTTGAATGGTTGGTAATTCCCTTTGCTCCCTAAAAAATGCCTTCCACTTTCCAACACTTCACCAATAGTATCTTCAGAGATAGGATAGGGATAGATGTGGCAGTGTACCTAGACAACATCTTTATTTACTCTAGATCAAAAGAGGAACATCAGATACAGGTGAAAGATTTTTCACAGCACTTGAGGGAGGTGCAAGTATGGTCAAAACCAGAAAAATGTATTTTTTCAGTAAGTGAAATCCCCTACCTAGGTATTATCATATCAAAGGATAGGGTGCAAATGAACCAGGAAAAGGTAAAGTAAGTAACAGAGCAGCCAAATCCAGAATTAGTAAAGGAGCTCCAGTTGTTCTTAGGCTTTGAAAATATTTACCACCACTTCATTGAAAACTATTACCACATTTGAAACCCACTTCTTCCCACTTCAAAACCTCACAAAGAAGGAAGCTAATTTCAATTAGAAAATTAGCCAACAAGATGCTTTTTACTACCTGAAAAAAAACTTTGTGACATCCCCTATTCTTTCAATTCTAGACTTATTAAAGCCATGTTTTCTTAAATGCAACTGCTCAGACTTTGCCTTAGGTGCAGTATTATCCCAATATGATACAGAAAATGTCTTACACATAGTAGCATATTTGTCATGTAAACTATTAGGTGCCAAGTCATACTATGAAATATATGACAAGGATCTATTGGAGCTAGTCAAAGCTGTACTTACCAAGGGCCAATATTTAGAAGGGGGACCAAACCATTTACAAGTTTCTATCTACAGAGATCCCAAATCTTAGAGACCTTTCTAACCACTAAAAAGTTGACTCAAAAATAAGCACACTGGGAAGAACTGCTAAGAAGAATTAACTTTGTTGTTCAATTTTGACTAGGAAATAAAATTGGCAAACCTAATGCACTACCAAAATTCCCTGACTTGCACCCAGATCCAAACCAGCTACATACTGTTGGTGAAACCTTGTTTAAGGGGTATCTTGAAGAGGGGTTAATACTAGTTAAATTGGAATTGGAAGATGAAGATTTGATGGAATGGGTAAGACAGGGGCAGGAAAAGAATTAGGGAGTATAGGAGTCAGTGAAGTTTCTGTCATATAAGGAGGTATTGGTGAGGAAAGGATTGAAGGAGTACCAACTGGAAGGAGAAGTGCTGCATAGGAATGGAAGGATAGTGATTTCAAATTATGAAGAGCTCAAGAGAAAGGTGGTCAAATTATGGCACAACTCCCCAATGTCAGGACACCCAGGACCACTGAAGATGGTGAAGTTGGTAAATCAAAACTTTTACTGGAAGTCCATGTAGGAATATATCCAGCACTATGTAGCAGCATGCAACTCTTTCCAGAGAAATCATTTCATCACAAAAACCACACCACTAACCCTTTTAAGCATACCCAAGCATCCATGGAAGAAAATCTCTTACAATCATATAGTGGAGTTACCCAAGTCTCAAGGAAAGAATTCTATGCTCACAGTAACTGACTGCTGTACCAAGATGGCACACTTTGTCCCCACCACCACAAAGGTTACGTCAGAGGGTATTTCAGACTTAATGGTTATACATGTCTGGAAATTATATGGATTTCCTGAAAGTATATTATCAGAAAGGGGAAGTAATCTTAACTCTAAGTTGTTGAATAAAATGTATGAGAAACTAAAAATTAAGCCCATTTTGTCAACAGCATAGCATCTGCAGATTGATGGGCAATTTGAGATATTGAATAAGGCAAGTGAACAATACCTATACCTTTCATTAACTATCAAAAAAACGATTGGGTGCAGATGCTACCATTGGCTGAATTCTCATACAACAACAGGACACATGTGGCAACTGGCATGTCACCTTTCTATGCCAACTGTGGATATCACCCATAATTATCAATTGGTACCCCATCAATGATTCAAGTTCCAGAAGCTGAAGAAAAGATTCAGAAAATACTGAGTATCCATCAGGAATTAGAAGCAGCGCTCAAGCTATCCCAGCAGTCAATGATGTGGCACCATGATTAAGGGAACACTCAAAATCAGGTGCTAGAGGTAGGTGAAAAGGTTTCACTAATCTCACAGCTCATTTCTACATTATGCCTAAGTGCCAAACTAGATCACAGAAAGATGGGCCTGTTTAAGATCAAGTGCAAGATATATCACTATGCAATATAGGGGGTGGACTTGCTAGAAAGTCCTAAACCTTAACTCAGATAAAACTCAGACTGAACTCATACTGAACCCATACTGAACTCTACTTAAACACCCACCTAAAAATGTTCTGCTGAGTGGTGCTCATCCCTGATTGTATGGTTCCTTTATCAATAGCTCAATGTGTGTTCAACCTGTGGTGATTTTGGGTCCAAGTTTGTGGACCTACTAGCAAGTCTTCCCCCTATATTGTGTGGTGTATGACTCAGAATATGAATCAGAAATACTAATTCCAATGAGAAAAGTGCATCAAGTTTTCAATATCTCATTCACAAAGCCCCAAAAAGATAGTATACCAGGACACCCAGAAGAACCACTGGTGAAAGACTATGTTGGAAATGAGGAAGAGTTTGAAGTAGAATAGGTTATTTTTTAGCAGGTTTTTAGGGGAAAGGTTCAGTTCTTGATGCACTGGAAAGTTTATGGAGTAGGTGATAGATTTTGGGAGTCAGTAGAAAATTTAGGTAGTGCTAAGGGGAAGGTGAAGGAGTTTGGAAAGAGCACAAGGGAAGGAAGGTTAAAAGAGGGAGTAATAATAGGATTTGAATTGAGAGGCAAGGAAGAGGAGTACTATGGCGGATATTCATTTTAATAGGTGGGAGACAGGAATATTACATTGGGGGCTTTAAGGGGAAATGGCTGTGGGGTGATCCCTACCAGATAACTTATTTAGTAATCCTGTTACTTCTTAGTCTTCCATATTTGTAACCCTCACTTTTGGAAGCCCCAACATAGTCAGTATAGTTTGTATCACTTCTTTATCAGAAGAGTCAGTCCTGACTCAGGCTAGTGTTAGTGCTAGTAGTAGTATGCCCTCCTAGATCTTAACAAAAACCCATGCTGAAGACTTTTGATCAGAAGCTTGATGCCATCTTGGAACGTCTTTTCCCTTACAAGAATTCCTCAAGAATACCTCCTTCCCAAGGCCCCCTAGGCCTCTCTCTCTCTCACCAATAAAGGCCAACTTTTTCTAAAGTGGCTGCTTCAGGGATTACCCCTCATGACTTCCCTAACCCAGCATCTTCTCCCCACCCTTCCCCCCATCCTTTACCATAAAGAAATCTAATCAAGTGTCACCTGTATTGAAAGATCTACCCAACTCAAAGCTTCTTTCTCTTATCAATAATTGAATTGCCTCCAAGAAGATTTTCAACCCATACACTAAATCTACAATATGTTTCAAAGGTTTTATGTGCCACTGGTCTAATGAAATGAAAATCACCAAGAAATTCGTTTACAAAAAGTCTATCCTCACCAGCTCCTGGAAAGAAAGCATTCCTAAGAGACTGATTTAAAAACTTCCTACGTTTCCAGTTTTTGCTCATGGAATTGGAACCTATTACAGTTTCTGTCAGTCTAGGTATCCCCAGGAATGAGGATTTCTTATGTTTAAGATAAGATAAAATTAATTGAATTAAGCTTATAAGTTAAATATATGTTTATGATACTTATATATATGGTTATTATACTATTATATGACTTATATTAGTTTAAATAGCCTATCTGTAGCTCCATAATACCTATTAGTGTGCTAATATTGTCATAATATACTTATCTTAAGTTATATTAAGTAATTAGAGACATACATAAAATTATATGTATGTATAAACTTCATATTCAGAGAAATATGCAGTTATACTATGTATATAGAGGTCTATATTAAGGTTTAACCTACTTAATAGCCTATAAGCTTTATTTTTACACTTATTTTAGGTCATATTCACATATTAAATTGACTCACCATGCTTACACAAGCATACATTCCTTTTGAATACACATATATCCAGATTGTACAGCTTAATCTGCATCCTTCAATGAATTTTCACAGATTTATGGGTTGGGATATGATTACTGGGTCTATGTGGAGGCTTGGAAACTTGATTTTTTCATTTATTTTTTTGAGTTACATTTATTTCTATGTGGATGAGTTATTTTACCTTTTTCCTTTATGGTATCCACTTTTATCTGTTTTTTCTATTTATGGTATGGTTTTATGATATCATTAATTGTGATGGAGGGCCCATAATTGAGGTGTGGGTGGTAAAACTTCTTTAAGTGGACTCCAAGGTCAGTGGATGAGCCCTCACAGTTTTTTAATTTCTGGGGATAGAAGTGGAATCATTTGGACTGATGGTCTGAGCATTCCAGTGGAGTTTGGATAAGTAAAGAAGGATTGGGCCAGTTATTTGACATCACTTACTTACTACACATCATTTAAACAATAAAAAAGAATAATTATCATATTGAAATACTTTTTAAAGGCCTTATAAATTGATTTTATCTTTATGCTAGCTATAAATATATTTTATTAGTATATTTTCCATGACTAGCACACAGCAATCCAAATATTGTGAGTTAAAAATTGAGTATAACAGTAGTATTAGTCTTTCCCTGAGGTTTAATTCAAAAATAATTTATTATTAAGTAGTTGAACCATTAATATTAAATATTAAATCATACTTATTAACTAGCATACATTGAATATTACAATTGCCAATTGTGCATCAATTCCCTTATTTAGGATAAGCCAGATTCCCTCAAGTCATTATATAGGATATCCTTGCTCAGACACTGTGAAAGTCTAAAGTTGAGTATGGCACTAAGAAATATTTTTAGATAGATTTAGGATTGATATTTTAAAGATTGAAAGGAAAAATCTAATCTTATACAATTTTTATTTTAAAAGAATGGATGGTTTTATTGCATAAATTGGTTAATTATATAAGTCAAGATGAAAAAGTTCTTTAACCATAAAGAAATGCAAGTAAAGGTTTATAAGTGCATGGAAAAGAAAATTAAGGAGTCTCAAGAGCTTTTAGAAATTTTATTGGAATTTTTACTATTTTTCTTACATTTTTAATAATTCTATAATTAATTTTTGATCATTTTTAAGTTTTGATAGTTACTTTAACCCTGAAGGTTTCTAATTCAATGAATAGGGTTGCACAGACTACAAAAACTAGTTGGGAGTTTAGAAAAGAAGTAGATCTCTCATCTGTAATTTTTGTAGATTCTCCAAAAAAAATTTAAGTTTCTAATTAAATACAGAAGTCCATAAAAGGTCTGAAATGCTCCATAGGAAAAAATAGGGCACATGACTTAACTATGCATATAAGGCCTTTAGACTCAAAATTAGAAGGGGCATCTAACAATAAATCTGCACTATGTGGAAAACAGTGTTACAAACTTTTCTGTGACAGCCAGACTAAGGTATGTTGCAGCACAGGCCTTCCTACTTTCAAAACTAAAAATGGAGTAAGACAGTGACTTGTGGCCTGAAACAGCAGATAATGTTGCTGCACAACCCTTTCTTTCTTTTTTTGTTTTTATTACATTTTATTTTTTAAAACCTCACTCAGCTAGGGAAAAAAAGGTATGGTAGACAAATAGGCTAGATAACCCAACCCTACATCCACACCAACCTTTGCTAACCAACTACACCACCACCATAATTGCCACCCTGAACCACCTCACCCCAAATCCACCACTTCCACCTCTAACCACCTCCACTACAACTGCCACCCCACCTCCAAAACAGCCATCTCCCTTACCACTATTTTCATTGTCACTGGCTCTTCCATCTTATCCCCCACCTCAACCACCAGATGCAAAAAAAAAGCAGAAACAAAAGAAAAAATTATGTATGTGATTTTTCCATATTTTTATTTCTTATTTTTTTTTGTTTTCTAATTTTTTGTTACCCCCACACCCCACCACCTTGCCACTTCACCACTTCCCCCAAACATTTTCACCACCACCACCACCATTACCTCTTGTGCCACCACCATCACCACCACCACCACTTCCACCTCTTGTGTCACCAACACCACCACTAGCTCCACCTCTTGTGCCACCACCACCATCACCACCACCACTTGCACCAACAACACTACCACCAGCACCGGCACCTCTTGCACCACAATTACAACAAAACCTTCTGGTAATGAAAGGGAGAAAAGAGAGAAATGATAAAACAAGGTAAAATCTTAGACAGTATAAAAATTGCACATATTCTAGCTGGAAAAATGTGTTCAGATTATATAAATGTAGCATGTTGAGAAAATATGAAGTCACCACCAGAAAATTTACGTTTACACTTGTAAAATGAGCATAAAACTTTCAACCTAGGTATTGCCAGGACTGAATATTTCTTATTCCTGAAAGAAGATATCCTTAATTACATTAAGCTTTTAAGTAAAAATTATGGCTATAATCCATATATATATGGTTATTATGCTTATATATATATATTTATTTCACTATTAAATGACTTATATAAGTTTAAATAGCTTATCCATAGCCCTATAATACTTATTAAGGTGTTAATGAAGTCATAATATACTTATCTTAAGTGATATTAGGTAATTATAGACATACATAAGCATATATGAATACATAAATCTCATATTCAGTGAAATATGTAGTTATATTATGCATATATAGGTCTATAAGTAGGTTTTAACCTCTAAATAGCCTATAAGCTTTATTTTATACTTATTTAGGTCATATGTATGTATTCAATGGACTCACAAAGCCTAAACAAGCATATACACCATTTTCAGGCACATATATCCAGTTTGAACAACTTAATATGCTTCCTTTGATGGATTTTCATTGATTTATGGGTTGGGATATGATTACTGGGTTAATATGGATGTTTGGAGATATTATTGGGGGCTTGGACAGTTTATTTGGTTCATTTATATGCTTTGGGTTTTATTCAATACTTTTTGGATGAGTTATTTTACCTGTTTCTTTATGGTATCCACTTTTATCTGTTCTCTCTATTTATGGTATGAGTTTATTATATCATTAATGGTGATGGAGAGTCCTTACTGGAGGTCTAGGTGTTGAAACTTCTTGAAGTGGAGGCCATGGTGAAGTGATGGGCCCTCACAGTGCTGTGATTTCCAGGGAGTGAAATGACATCATCTGGATTGAAGATCTGTTTACTCCAGTGGATTTTGGTATAAGTAAGGGATGATTAGACGGGTTATTGGACATCAATTACTTACTAAAATTCAAATAAAAATTATAAAATAATTTTTATCATATTGAAATATATATTATAAAGAATTTATAAAGTGATATTATCTTTATATTAGCTATAACTATATTTTATTAACCTATTTTCCACCACTAGCATGTACCAATCCAAATATTAGGGGGTATAAAAGATAGAAATTTGTAATTATTTAAAAGGTATTCCCCAGCACAAAAAGAAAGCTAGAATCTTGAAATTAATCCGCACTAAAAAGGTGTTTAGAGGGTACAGTACGGCATATTTTAAAAAATAATCATGGTTGTTTTGGTGGAAAAAAGAGGTATTTTGAAATGGAAGTTTTCTAACTTTGATACCCCCTATTGTGAGTTAATATTCAGCATACACCAAAAAATATGGAAGGGGCGGACTTGCTAGCAAGTCCGCAACCTTGGACCCAAACTCACCGCATATTGAACACACATTGAGCTATTGATAAAGGAACCATACAATCAGGGATGAAAAACACTCAGCAGAACAGTTTTAGGTGGGTGTTCAAGTAGAGTTCATTTTAGGTTCAGTATGAGTTCAGTCTGAGTTCCATCTGAGTTCTATCTCTGTTCAGGTTGAGGACTTGCTAGCAAATCTACCCCCTATATTGCATAGTGATAACTATTCTATTAGTCTTCCCCTGAGGTTTAATCACCAAATCATTTATCAATAAGTAGTTGGAACATTTATATTTAATATTAAAAAATACTTAGATACTATAATACACTGATAATTGGGGGTATTTCCTTAATTATTACTTATTATTTAGTATAAGCCTTAGGACATGATTTTTACTCTAGTATAGCTCATATAAACCAAGTATTTGGGTATGAAACACATTAGTGGGTCATAATAACTCTGTTATTTTGTAAAAGAACCCTTATAATAGTTTTACTAATTTTTTAAAATAAAAATTAGGTATTTACAGTAGAAACTGTGCATGATATAAATTCAATTTCACTTGGTATTTGGTCACGAATATAACACCTAATTCAATTTTTATTTGGTTAAAGTTTGGTAAGCTAATTATTCACCCTCATAAAGGTCTATTTAAACTTATTATTTTAATTTTTAACAGATATTTTTGAATTCTTATTATATTTTATTTAAATAAATAAAAATATCAATTCAGGGTAAGCTCCAGCACTTTTATTAGTATTTATAATACTTATATTTTTTATCTACTGATTACCATAAAGGTTTTCCCTTTTTTTAGGTGTAAAGAAGAGTTATTTCAGAAATAATGAGTGCTCCACAGGACAATGTAAGTGATAAACCTGCTTTTAATACCAGGTCTAAATCCATAAACAATGTACTAGGACATCACTATGGAATGTCAGTCTTACCCCCATCCAGACAAAATGAGAATAGAGAAAAGGAAGCCCTCCTAAAAAAAGATAATTATAAAGAAGACATCACCCTCTCTTCAGGATCAACTTTCCCACTTTGAAAAAAAAAGTTCTGAAGCTGGAGGACACAAAATCTTCTATCATAAAAGAAGTGGAAAAGGTGGAAAACAATATCAGGATAGGATTCCAGCAACTAAACCAAACTATGGCAGAGATGAAGGGAGTACAGATTAAACAGCCACCCCCCCTACCCAAGGAGGATAAGTTCAGTCTCAGGACAAGATCTTGGTAGAGAAATGGAAATGGGATTGGTTTCACCCACAGTGGGCCAGTCACAACTCCAACAAGGATCCACCCCCTCATCAGACCACTTCAACTCACCCTTACAAGCCAAAGCAAAAGTGCCAAAAATCAGGGCTTGATCCTTTCCCTTGGCTAGTATATTTCCTTCTCAGATTGCACACAATACTGAGGATTAACTTGCAGGTAATATAATTGATATGAAATCTGTTCAGAAAACTGAGGAGGACTTAAGACAATTGGGTTTTGATGTAGATACACATGATTTATCTTTTTTCAATAACAATAGTACTTTTTATAATAATAATGAAGTTAACCCTCATTTTCCACCACTTATTAGTAAGTTGAGAGCTTCACAAAATAGTAAAGAATGTGAGAAGGAAGATGTTGAGAATTTTTAACAAAAATCCAACTGTCCATAAAATTGTTTCAGAATTATGGAATAAAATGACTGAGTGTGAGGAAAAGGAAATTAAGCTCACAAGTGACACGATTTCTTCCTTAACATTGAACATTTATCAACTGGCTACAAGAAATAAAGAATTAGAGAATAAACACTTGGCTCTAAATCTTAAATATGATTCTTTAAGTAATAAATATAGTGACCTTTAAAACAAATTCTGTGAGTTAGAAAAATTGTATGAAGCACATTTATTGAAATATGAATCAAGAACAAAGTTATCTTTTGCATAAACAAATCAGAGTGTCTCTGATTTTTTACACAGATTAACTAAGGTTGAGATTGAAACTTCCAATCTATCAATGAATCAGGATCATCATAAGTATACACAGTATAATAATAATCCATTCATTTGCAAAAATGAATCTCAATCATTCCCAATACCACCAAGAATGAAAACATCTGGTGGAAGTGTAAAATATTAAAGAACAAATGTAAGTCAAAAATCTTTGCAAGAGGAGATACAAGACCATTTATCAAGAGTAAATGAGTTATTGAATTTAACTAAGATTAGTGAGACTAAATCCAATCAGAAGAACTGGCCAAAGATTGATCAGTACCCAACTTATGATGGAGAAGCCAGCTCTGATTGGCAACATTTTATTCAAAGAATTGATAATTTAAAATTCTCATATAAGTTACCAGATGAAGAAGTAACTTCAAAATTGATTTATTTATTTAAGGATGTTGCTTTATTATGGTTTAAAGCTGTATTGAGTGAGGGTAAAGATCAGTCTTGGGCTGAATGGAAACACCTGATTTAAAAAACAATTCAGAGGTTCTCAATTCAGACTAACTCAGCAAAGATTATATGAGAAAACAAGGTATAATCCGATGAACAGGTGAAAAACCTAAGGCATTTTTAATGAATTTAAATAAAATATTAAAAGCCATTGAGCCAAATATGAATTTCAACTTATGGAAAGATAAAATAGTAAATAGATTACCTATATCTGTCACAGAAATTGTTGTAGCTATAACAATAATGGTTAATGAATACTCTGAATTTATTAATATTTGTAATGAAATATTATTAAACCATAAGTGTGAAGCAAGGTACACCACTTATAAACAAAAAAATGAACCTATGAAAAACCATAATTCAAAACCACTGCAGGAAAAGCAGAAAAAACCCACTGCATCTTTAGTACCTAAAAAGTATGAGACAAATACTTGTTATAAGTTTAATGAGCCTTGGGTTAAAAGTCACAAATGTGATAAAAATATAAATATTGTTTAAAATAAACATGAATCTGAAAATGAAACAGAGAAAAGTAATGATTCAAGTTATTATGACAGTAATATCTCATATAGTGATGAAAATGAAGTCTGTATGTTGTAAGATGAATTGTCCTTCTTTGACAATCCAATATTAAATATGGACTCAAATGAATCTTTAATGAATTTTGAGGATGCTGAAATCATACAAGATATACAAGCTGATAACTTAAGAATGACACCTATCATGGTTCCAGTAATAATTTCTGGAGAAGCTGTAAATATAGTATTGGATACAGGAGCTTCTGGTTCTTTTGTTTCTGAATATACATTACAGAAAATTGATATTTAGTATAAGTCAAAGCTTGAACCACTTCAAAGTAAAAATTGGAGAGTTTTTGGATCAGTACTACAACCCATTGGTAGATATAAAGCTTCTGTTTTCTTTAAACATCAACATGATTATGTTAGAGTAACTTATGACTTTTTAGTAATGCATATGACTAATTGTAGTAATTTTTTTTTCATTGGAAATGACATTTTGATAAAGTTTGGTGTGAAATGAGACCCTGCTAATCATAATAATTTTACAATGGGCATGAATGTTAAAAGAAAATTTTAAAATAAATTCTTTCAACAAAGTCTTACACATTGAGTCAGTCATAGATATTCCTTGAAAAGGAAGAGAATCCAATGAGATAGAACTTTTGGAAACAGAAATTTCAAAAGCATCATTTGGTACTCAGATAAGTGAATCTGAGAAGACCAATATTTTGGACTTAATTAAAGCATTTCCAATGGTTTTTACACATGGGACTAATGAACTTGGCCTTGTAAGAGATCATGAGATGAAAATAAGTTTAACCTGTAATATGGATAATATTTCTGCTAGTCTTAAAAAGAAACCATACTCTGCTTCACCAATGAAGAGGAAAGAAATAGAGGATAATATTAAGATGTTATTAAAAATGAAAATTCTTGCAAAGGTTGAAACTACACCAAAATATTGTGTATTATCATCAGTGCTAATTTCTTATGAAAAAGATAAAACAAGACTGTGCAGTGATTATAGAGCATTAAATACATTTACAGCAAATGATATTTACCCCTTTCCAAGTATTGCCTCTATACATGCTACTCTTAAAGGTGCTAAATATATAAGTTGCCTAGATGGAAATAAAGGGCATCATCAAATTCCTGTTGAAAAGAATTCACAGAACTTTTTGTTGATAACAACACATATGGGAATATATAAATATGTCAGGATTCCATTTGGACCAAAAAATGCTCCTTCAGTATTTCAGAAGTTAATGGATATAACATTCCATAATGAAATGATTGAGGGATGGTTAATGGTATACATTGATGACATCATAGTGTTCTCTAAGACATATGATGAACACTTAATCCATTTAAAGAAATTATTTCAAAAGATGGATGAAATAAAAATGACCCTTGCATTGAAAAAATGTAAATTTGGGTTTGAGTCTTAAAAAGTACGTGGTCATATTGTATCCGGCTTACAAATATGTGTAGACCAAAATAAGGTGGCTTCAATAAAAAATTTTTGAAATTCATCAAAATGTAAAGGGTTTACAATATTTTCTTGGTATGTGTGGTTATTATAGACAATATATAAAGAACTAGCAATTTTCTGTTTCTGAACCATTGACCACACTGATAAAGAAATCAGAAAGTTTCATTTGGAATAATGAAAGACAAAAGGCTTTTGATAAGTTGAAAGAATGGTTAATGACAGCTCCTATTTCGGGATTACCAGATTTCCAATTGCCTTTTGTATTATATACAGATGCAAGTTTTATTGGTCTGGGTGCTGCTTTGCATCAAAAACAACTTATTGAAGGAAAAATGTCAGAAGTAGTAATCTGCTATATTTCACGTACTCTGAGAAGTAGTGAATTGAAATATGGTGCTACTCAACTTGAATGTTTGGAAGTAGTATGGACTCTTGAGAAGCTACATTATTACTTTGAAGACCAAAAATTTAAGTTAATAACTGACTTTAGTGCAGTTAAGTCTCTCTTAAACATAAAAACTCCTAATAGGAACATGTTTATATGGCAATTGGCTGTACAAGAATACAGAGGATGGATGACTATTACACATAAAGCAGGAACTTTACACTATAATGTAGATATGTTATATAGAGTACCTCTACCTAATAATGATGATAATCCAGCATATGTTCCTGAAACCTGTCAAAAGGTCCCTTTGGTCTAGAAGAATTTTCAACCGTCCAACAGCAGTAATAGGTGCAACAATGACTCAAGATTTCAATATTTTGTACATATTTAAGTCATTATAATTCATTACTCAAAAAAAAAAAAAAAAAAGGTAAATTTTTGTCTGCTTACTACTTGATGAGCTTAGAAATGATGGAACATGTAAGTACTAAGATAGGAAGAGTAGTAATCAATTAATGTGATGGTATATAATATAATTAAAGTAAGT